>CAIGQZ010032594.1:18962093-18973222 GCA_903798205.1 Danio tinwini | reverse complement strand
ACATGAAATAATTTTTGTCATTATACCTGTTAAAGTAATATATATATTTTTTAATAGGGTTATTCATATGTACAAAATATTTACAGATAATATAAACAGCTTTTGCTACTGTATATAATACACTATGCATACTGTAGTAATACACAGTATACATAGTGAAGTATACAATTTTTTGGATATCATTTAGGGAAATATACTATAATGATATTGACATAAGCACCAAAAAAAAATATATATATATTACTTTAACAGGTATAATGACAAAAATTATTTCATGTATTGTTTTATAGTACATGTATTTTCAGAGTGAACAAGTTTCAATTAATTTAATCACTAAAATATTATGGGTAACACATAACTTTAGTTCATGCATTGAAATCAATTCAATTCAATTCATCTTTATTTGTATAGCGCTTATACAATGTAGATTTTGTCAAAGCCGCTTTAAATGGAAGTTTAGAGTAAATTGAAACAGTGTCAGTTCAGTTTTCAGTGTTTAAGTTCAGTTCAGTTTAGCTCAGGTCAGTGTGGGTTAATAATCACTACTGAGAGTCCAAACACTGAAGAGCAAATCCATCGATGCGCAGTACCATCGATGCGCAAATCAACCATTATGATGACTTGCGACGACTACAATATATCTGTATTATTGAATATCAGCGCAGGTCTAGTTTGGATTATGAAAGCAATAAATAGAGGTGTTAATGTGTATGTAAATGAAAGGGATTATTTGTGTTTCAGAGTGCCGGCAGCAGTCTGTGGATCAGGCAGATGCTTCAGTGCGAGCAGAGCTGGAAGAGGAGAGAAGGAGATACCAGAGTTTACTGAGAGAGTTTACAAGACTAGAGCAAAGATACGACAACCTCAGAGACATGAGCTTATTTACCACCAATGAGGTACATCTGCAATCACAATTTCAATTCCTCTTAGATATCTGTACCATGCGCATATATATACATACATATACATACATACAGTATATATATATCGTACACAGCGTTACGGATGTGACATTTGCAGTAAAAACTCAAAACATAAATTCACATAGAAAGTATATGTTAACATTATACTGAAAACATCTGTTTATATTTTCCAAAACAACTTACCACAGAGTTATGGGAGCAGAAAAATATCAATCTGTAAACATTTTTTATACTTTAAATGAGGAAAATAAACATGCGTTATGGGTGTGACAAAACAAAGTTTGTAAGTTTTCAGTATACAACATACTTTGTAGAAATTCTGTCAATTAAACTGCACAACCCAAATGAAATATTGATAATCAAACAGATATGAGTCAGCTCACTAAAGAACAAACATGATCGATTTTATTTTATTTCATATTTTTGCATTTATGAGAAAAAAAGTGTCGTTATGGATGTGACACTTTTCCATTATGGATGTGACACCTGTGAAATTGCCACTTATGTGATTTTGGCAAATTAAATACTGCCAGATACATTTATGAGTACTTTAAAGTACTGTAAAATAGTTGCTTACACAAAAAATGTAGGAACGGTTTCTTTATTTTGGTGAAAACTTAATTTTTTTTTTATTAATATATTTGTTTACCACGTTTATTGTAAATATATTGTATATAATTCTAATTGAGTTCAAGAGTATATACAGCTGAAGTCAGAATTATTAACCCCCCTTTGAATTTTTTTTCTTTTTAAATATTTTTCCCAAATGATGTTTTCACAGTACGTCTGACAATATTTTTTCTATCTAAAAAAAGTCTTAATTGTTTTATTTCGGCTAGAATAAAAGCAGTTTTGAATTTTTTAAGAACCATTTTAAGATGTATAGAAGTGTCTTGATAAATATCAAGTAAAATATTATTTACTGTCATCATGGCAAAGATAAAATAAATCAGTTTTTAGAAATGAGTTATTAAAACTATTATGTTTAGAAATGTGTTGAAAAAAATCTCTCTGTTGAACAGAAATTTGGGAAAAAAATAAACAGGGGGGTAATAATTCTGACATCGACTGTAAATATGCATTTCCTCACAGCGTTCTCGTGGACATCGACGAACAGACTCCACTGTGTCTTTAGAGCCTCCTTCACCCGTCACCTCACCGTTCCCAAGCTCACCCGTCTTCCCTTCACCCGAGCAGGTCAGGAGGATCAGCGTAACATCACCTACCGACAGGGGACGCTGGAGCCAAGAACATCCGCTGGTCAGAGTTTACATCCAAACTAAACAGTCTCTGCAAAACTGACCTTTCATTTTTTGGTTATGAGTAGGGCCAGACGGAATCTGCGGACGTTTTTTGCTATTTCTGCTAAGAATTTTGGTAAAAATCGGGATTTCTGCGGCATTATTTTGGGAGTATCATAACTAAAACCTTAATATATTAAATAAAAAACTTTTATTTAATGTTTAAAATGTAGATCCAATTAGATTTTCTTTATTTGGTAAACAAAGCAAGTCTCTCATATAATATATCTACTAAAAGACAGGAAATATTACTTTACAAACTGCATTGTACATAAATCAGATGAACATTTTCATATTAGTCAATAATATTACTGTAATTAATTTAAAAACTGAATACATTTAGATTTACACATTTACTCAAGTAAATAAACAGAATTAATGATGGGCTAAAAATCTGCGGAAATCTGCAGAATTCTGCGCGCGCAGATTCTGCGTAGGCCAAGTTATGGGTAACAAAAAGTGCAAAGAAATACCTTTGTTTAAGATATACTGTTGCCATCCCAACTGGCATTAAGATAAATATGTAAATATATGCTGTGCATTTTCCTTCAAAGAGCACAAGAGGAATGGTAGACCCAGAAATCATTTACTTCTTTCTCACCCTTTACTTCTTTCAAACCTTTATGAGTTTCTTTCTTCTGTGGAACAGAAATGAAGATGTAGAAAACCATTGATTTCCATAATTGTTTTTCCTACCATGGAAGTCAGGGCTTACTGGTTTTCAGCCTTTTTCAAAATAGATTTTGTTCAACAGAAGAAAGAAACTCATGAAGGTTTATAATGACCTGGGGGCTAATAAATGGTGAGTCATTTTTGGGGTGAACTATCCCTTTAGATGGCATTAAACATTGAAAACCAGTGTCATTGCCAATTTCCAAAACAATTGCAACTTTCGCAACTGCTACAATTTGTGCTTAAATGTCAAATGTAATTTTGCATATATTTGAGCATAACTGACCATAGAGGCTTTTGCAATAGTTCTTAGAACTTGGTATAAATGTGTGCATTTTGCAGTGTTTGCACTCCAGGAACTGAGAACAATTTTAGATCGAGGAACTCTATTTGTGGGAATATACTGCAGAGTAAAGACTAACACAGCACAATAGGAACTAAAGTGATGTAAGGAAATTTATTGATTAAAGGAATGAATGCAATACAAAAACAACAACAACACTATACCTTAAAGGAGCACTTTTTTGGAAATAGGCTCATTTTACAACTTCTCTAGAGTTATTTTTTAGTCCATTCAACCGATCTCTGGGTCTGGTGGGAGCAGTTTTGGTTGTCTTAGCCAAAACCTATTGAAATTAGACCATCACACTGCATAATATCATTAGAAAGTTATCCAAATCCTTTTTAAACATTTTTTAATCAAGATGCTAATGGTCTAATCAAATTCAATGATCTATGCTAAGCTAAGCTAAAAGTTCTCCTGCCAGACCCGGAGATCGACTGAATGGGTTCAAAAATAGTAAAATGTAACTGTTTAACACAAGGGGAATTGTAAAACAAGCTTGTTTTTTTTAAAAAAGTGGAGTGTTCCGTTAACATGTTACATGACACATTCAGAAAACAAATGTTAGCAGCATTTACCTGTTGTCTTTGTCTGCAGTGTTGTGTTCTTTCCTGCATCTGCCACAAGTGATTTAGTCCTCCTTTTTGTTCTTTAAATCCCACAAGTCCATGTTTCATCTACACCCAAAACCCAGGACACTTGAAAACAGCTTAGATTACAGCATCCAGAGTTGTTGATTTTGTTGACTGTAGCTCATGATGTCACTGCTGGACATCTTACGTAACTTCAGAGTTCCTTGTGATGGTGCGAATGCAACCAAGAAAATTGTCTAGGGGGAATTAATCCTTGGAGCACTAGGCCTGGTGTCTAGTTGCTATAACTGAGTTCCTGTACTTAGTGTGAAAGCCCCTTTTTTTATGAAATGACAACAGAGCAAATAGAGGAGCAAATAGAGAGCTTCATAGCCACACCCACATATTGCACAGACCAATAGTAGTTAAAAGGTGTTTACCTGGAGTGAGGTTTGCGTTTACAAATTACTTTGCGTTTACAAATAACTCCTGAAGAGAACTCTTATGAGTTTTGTTTTGGCTTGTCATGTTAGAAATGACATCAGTTGTTTTTCAGTTTCGTTTAAAGCATATTGTGGCCTTTCATTTATCTTAGATACCGTTTAGTACATCCATAACTAAATATGTTATTAATAAATTAATATATATACCTACAGAGCATGCTGATGGAGGATATGAGTGTTGCAAAGGACGCAGCTGAGAGGATGAAGAGCGAGGATCTCAGACATGCCTACGATGCTGTTCGCGTGGCCAACAAGTCAGTTTCCTTCTATATACTGGTAAATTACCTTATAACCTCATCAGTAATTAGGAGTAATGGTTATTTCTCCAGGTTTCTAGAGACGCAGCTGTTGTCTCAGAGAGCGCAGTGGGAGCTGGAGATTTCAGCTCTCAGGACAAACCTTCAGCAGCTACAAGACAGAGACACGCATGGAGATCCTGAGATAAATGTAGTCATTCTGTCGGAAAGTACTGTGTGGTGTTTCTTTGGATTTTTGGTTCATCTGTAATTTTTTGCTTCTTCATGTGTATGTGAAGGATCTAACAGAGCAGGTGGCGGTTCGAGAGCAGGAATGTGTCCGATTGCGGCGGGAGCTCAAAGAGCTGAAACACACCGTGAGCCTCAGGAGAATTCTGTCTTATGCAGGTCTGTGTTGGTCCATAAAAGTATTTTGACACCTAAAAACTGCTTAAAGTAGTTTTCACAGTGATGCTAGAGAATGGCTATTTTGGAGTTCTCTTAAGATGGAAGTTTTTGACTGTTCTAAAGCATAAAAATACCATAATATGTTTGCAGATATTTAAGGAACATGCTAAGTGAACAATGCTAAAGTCAGATATTCTGCATTGAAAATGTGTTTTCCGTGCTGAAACGTCTGTCTTTGTTTTGGTAATTTAATCTGCCCACTGCAGGTTAAACCAATTATATTTCAGCACCCCGGGTTGCCTTGCTGGAAAATCGTATTTGATACATTCATTCAGAAAGGCTCTAAAGAAATGCGTTCATGACCGAAATGAGACCTCCGGTGGACAGTAGCAGACTCCGAAATGAGACAGATTCAGTTCCACATGAGTTTATTAATTAGCAAATGATACAGATATTACGAGCGTAAACATTAGGTGAGCAGGATACATTGTAACTGCGTGTCCTAACAACACGCTTCATGACGTGATACGCAGTGATGAGCAATTTGGCTGTTTGCACCAGACGAAACACGACAGAAATTTAAATACAGTCATTCAGAGGCACAGAATATGCACTCACTCACGAAACAGTAAGGTTTAGAATCTATCTAATACATATTAACCCTCTTTAACATCATTAAATGTAGATGCTGAATCACGTGTTTAGTTCTAAAGTTCAATTTCAAACGGTTTATTTAATTTTCAAGATCTGAGGTGAACTATCTGCTGCTGCTTTCAGTATATGGCAATAAATGTCATGTAAAATGGCATTCATACTCACATTGTTAGCATTTAGCACTGAATAAGCACATGAGGTTTACCTGAGGTGATCTTTGTCATAGTTTTCTGTTGTTCACCTGAAATAGAAGCAGTTTTTAATATATCAAGGTGTTGGTTAGGACAAAAACCTCCTTTTAATATGGAAAATATTCCTTCTATCGGGTGCCGATGCTTTTATTTAGACCACAGTTTAAATCACTTGCTCCTGTCCTCAATCTGGCAACCAGTGATTGCGTTTGTTTTGATCCAGGAGTGCAATACCTACTTCAGCCACTGGGTGTCTAACTTACATACTGCACCTTTAAATAGTTTTGTAGCATGAAGAGCTTTAAAGTCTGTGTGAAATCAAAATGTACAATGTTTATTTGACTAGCGCACATTGTTGTTCTTTAGGTGAACAATTAATTCATGCAAGTTAATTCACTGAAAAAAAAGTTTGTTTGGGTAATCTTCGATCAAATTTGCTTCCACGTTTGAAGTGGTGGTCCTTCTCTGTTGGTGTCAGTTTGATGGCTTCAGCCACAATATTCTTAACCACGCTTACTGTTAGTTTGCTACAAAGGAATGATGCCCCAAAAAAAGAAAGCCCCCTACACTATATTCTGCTTCAGTTGGAAGTACATCATGTTCAAATAAAAGTCTCAGCAACTTCCGGTTCAAGCTGACTTTAAAAATCATAAGGAACCTAAAGGAGATTTTGTGGAATGGAAAGTTTCTGTTATGTGGTTGATCTTGTATCTTTAAATTCAACATTATCTCACGTCAATTCATATTTTTTTGATTCATACAGTATCATTCGTAGGTTTCAGTATGATTTGCTTATCCCCAATGACATTTGGGTTTAGGGGTAGGGTTTGGGGGCATGCTTCCTTTTAAAATTCGTACAATTACACTGTTTATATGGCTAGCACACATTGTTGTTCTTTATGTGAATGATTGATCAATGCAAGTTAATCCACTGAAAAAAAAAAGTTTGTTTTGGTAATCTTCAATCAAATTTGCTTCTGAGTTTGGAGTGGCGGTCCTTATCTGTTGACGTAAATTTTCGTTACAAAATTACTGTAGTTTGCTACAAAGAAATGATGCGCAAAAATAGGAAAAGCCCACCCTCCTACACCATATTCTGCATCAGTTGGAAGTACATCATCATATTGAACTAAAAGTCTCAGCAATTTCCGGTTCACGCTGACTTTAAAAACCATAAAGAACCTCAAGAAGATTTTCGTAGAATGGAAGGTTTCTGTGGTCTGTAGATTCAACATTATCTCACGCCAAATCATAACTCTTTTGATTCAGTGGCTAATTCGTATTAATTAGAATGATCTCATTTCTATGTTTAAGTACGATTTGCTCATCTTCCAATGACACCTGGGTTTAAGGGTGGGGTTTGGGGGTACGCTTCCTTTTAAAAATCTTACATTTTCATATGAAATAATAAATAGCATGAATTCGTATGAAATTAGCCACAGTTTGGACAATACAAAAAATAGTTAAGTTTCTTCGTGAGTTTGAGCTTTTAGATTACATTATATACTTAAGGCCCTATCCCAATTCTACCCCTCGTTCTGCGCGTTCATGTGAAGGGGTAGAGGTGTCCCAATTCTCTTTAGCTTGAAGGCGTAGGGCTAAGGGGAAGGGGTAGATATCCCTTTGAACGAAGATTTTTCAGGACCACACTCGAAACCAAGGGGTAAGAAAATTTCCCAGAATACACCAGCCACAACAACAGGATAGCTGCACCCGGAATTAAGGAGATCCACAAATTAGTATTTTTTGTCATTATTATGAATTTTTACAACAAACAAGCATGCTTTAATATATTCATAACCTCGTTCGTGTTTTACCGTCATGCTTTTTTTTTAAAAACAGCTAAATTTTGCAATCTATAATCCATAATAATAACTCCTGTATAGCAGACCCACAACATACTGACACTCAAATACCCTGTCAGAAAAGTCTAGTGGCTGAAAAGGATCTTTTTACAGTGTCTGCTATAATGTTGTTTTTGGTGTGTTTACATAGATGAAAATGGCCACGGTGTAAATGCGCAGTACAGTTACGATCTTAGTGCCACATTAGATGGTTATGATAACATAATATATGCCTTCAGTGATTTTCTGAAGATAAATACCAAAACAATAACACAACTGGAATAACTACAGCAGTCGCGATCGTCTGATCTCATATGAAGCAAGAAATCGCGATCACATCTGATGACGTGTGCAGGTGCTGTAGTGCTGTCCCAATTCTTTAGGGGTAAATTTTCAAGCCCTTCCCTTTCACACTCGGTTTTAAGGGCCAAGGGGAAGGGGTACAAAAATAGAATTGGGATTGGGCCTATAATAATTTCCGAAAATATATGAATTGCTTTTTTATTAACAATCTGTGATATGACAGTAACAAAACTTGACTTCCCACACACTTTGGAAAAATCGTTCCAACCAGTAGCAAATTAGGGCTCTTCAGCTGTTCACATTAGCAGAACCCTTTTTGGCGCAAAATTTCCACACGGTTCCACCATGATTTGAAAATTATTTATAAAACAATTTAGCGGTATTATAAACTTTATATTGAAAGTTTAGTTTCATTGATATAGTATAATGACCTATTTATTTATATTGGTATTATTATTATTATTATTATTATTATATATTAATATCTGTTATATTAACATTTATAGCAAAACTGATTTCCAAGCGATCTCTGTATTTTTTCTCCATGACTGTATATTTCGGATCACTTTATAAAACAGTTTTTTTATCGTTCAGGTCTAGCCGTGGCCGAGTCTCAGGATCCAACATCTCCTCAGAGGAAGCAGACGATCATTGGACTGCTGGAGTGCAGGAAAAAAGACGAGAGCAAACTGATCAAACACCTCATTACAGGTCAACAGCACTCTCAGCAGCTGGACTTTATTTATTACCTCAGGCTGACTGACAGCAATGAATGTGTTTCTGTGGCAGACGTGCGGACGGAGAGCGCCTTGTCTTCGTCTCCTGGACTGGCGGCTCGGGTTTTGTTTCTGTGTGTGCGTCAGGCGGACTGCAGCGGAGATCAGGCGCGGGTCAAGGGACTCTGCAGTGCTGTTGTGAGCGGCATTAAAACTGCCCTGAAGGTGAAGGAGAGGAATCTGTTTATTATCCTTTAAGCATCTCCATATTCAAGGAAAACTGAATAAGGATAGTTCACCCAATATTGCACATTTGCTGTTATTTTACTCGCTCTCAGGCCGTCCAATGTTTATCTGGCTTTTTTCTTCTTCAGTAGAACAGTAAAGATGATTTTTATTTCTTTTTTTTTTGTTAAAACTGTGGTCCTTGGTAGTTCTTAAAATGCAAGTCAACAGCAACCAGCCCTTTGAGAGAAAAAATATATACGGGCAGTGCTAAATAAATATGTGTCTCCTGATGATAAAGTGAAATGATCGGTCTAGGCCAGGGGTGCCCAAACTGTGGGGTGTCCTGCATAGTTTAGCTCCAAATTTCTTCAACACACCTGATTGGAAGTTTCTAGTATACCTAGAAAGAGCTTGATTAGCCAGTTCAGGTGTGTTTAATTGGGGTTGGAAGTAAAATATGCAGGACACCGGCCTTCCAGGACCAAGTTTGTGCACCCCTAGTCTAGTTTATAAACTGAAATTTATTTACTACATTATTACTTTTAATTCACAGCCTCTAGAGCACAAACCTCCTGTTGCATAACGAATATTGAAGGTAAAGATGGTCAGACTGATTCATAAGACCTCAATGTATCATTTGGAGCCATTTGGAGTATTAATTTAGTCTAGCTTGTATATGGTGTTTTTTGACTCTCAAAGTGCCGGTGGACTTTGACTTGCATTTTGAATAATTAAGAAAGGTTTCAGCTAAAAAAATCAGGGTATCACTTTATTTTGATGGTTCGTTTGTTGAATTTAAGTTACATTGCATCCACATGCCAGCTACTTCTCAATAGATTATAAGTAGACTGTTAGGTTGGGGTTAGGGTTACGGCAAGTTGACATAGACTTGCAGTTTCTTATAGTCAGTTAAATGTCTGTTGAAGGTGCAGTATCAGCAGATAATAAGCAGACAGTCTACTAATACTCAAATGAGAAGTAATTGGCAGCGACTACACCTTTAACTAGTTCAGGCCTTTCCCCTTAAACCACACTAAATGTTTTTGATAATTAAAACAATATATATAGTTTTTAGGCAAAAAAACAAACAAACAAAAAACTATTAAAAAAAGGGAAAATGTAGATTACAGATTACATTAAGCTACATACCCGATGAAATGCCACATTTAACCATTTTGAATGATATTTGAAGCTTATAATTAATAAAGAAAAACTCATGAATCTATATACCAAAACATTTAATCATTTGGTGTAATTAATAATTGTTTTTTTTATCAATTTAAACAATTAAAGTGATTATTCACACAAAAAAGGACATTTTATGAGTTTCTTTCTTCTGATGAACACAAAAGAAGCTATTTTGATGAATGTTGTAAGCCTGCTTTACATAATATGTTTTCTTTTTTCTTTCTGTGAAAGTTAATGCCTTTCATTTTCAAACATTCTTCAAAATATCTTTGTTCAACAGAAGAAAGAAGTTTGGAATCAGTTGAGGACGAGTAAATTATGACAAAATGCTCACTTAAATGGATAGTTTAGTCATAACTTAAGTCCAGCACTAGTTTGAATCCACACCATCAGGGCATTATTCATTCATTCATTCATTCATTCATTCATTCATTCATTTTCTTTCAGCTTAGTCCCTTTATTCATCAGGGGTTGCCACAGCAGAATGAACCACCAACTTATCCAGCATATGTTTTACACAGCGGATGCCCTCCCAGCTGCAACCCAGTACTGGGAAACACCCATACACACTCATTCACACACATACACTAAGGCCAAGCTTTTTCAATTCACCTATAGCGCATGTCTTTGGACCGTGGAGCAAACCGGAGCACCCGGAGGAAACCCACGCCAACACGGGGAGAACGTGCAAACTCCACACTGAAATGCCAACTGACCCAGCTGGGACTTGAACCAGTGACTTTCTTGCTGTGAGGTGTCACTGAGCCACTGTGTCGCCCCATCAGGGCATCTATTGTCTGTAAATATACTAACAGTATTTTTTTTGCTGTTGTAGAAACATGTCAATGATCTGGACATGACGGCTGTGTGGCTGAAGAACTCGTATGTGCTCAGAGACCTGCTGCTCCAGCACTCTCCCCGACAGGTCACAGTCTGTTCATTTGTGTGGTTTGGTGATAATGTGACTGTATGTGATTGTGTGTGTGTGTGTTTGTTTGTTTGTGTGTGTGTGTGTGTGTGTGTGTGTGTGTGTGTGTGTGTGTGTGT
>CAIGQZ010032594.1:18924620-18941972 GCA_903798205.1 Danio tinwini | reverse complement strand
TGCGCTAGTAGCTAATAAACAAGCACTAGACCCTAAAGAATCTGCACTGGTACCTAAAGAATAACCCCTAAAACCTGCACTAGCAGCTAATGAATAAGCACTAGTAGCTAATGGAATAGCTGTTAGCAGCAAAAAAAACCCCCAAAAAACAGGTGCTAGTAGCATGAAAATAAAACAGTAGTACGCTATAGGGATTAAATGTTAAATGGGCTTTCCACAGGTCGTGGGGCATGCGACTGGCCCGTTGGAATGGGAGGTGCATGATCTGATTGGGGTGGATCACTGATTGGTTCTTTGTCATGAAGGGCACTGAGCCCCACGTGAACGTACCCTTCTCAGGGTACACGTCTTCGCTTTGGGTGAACCTTACCCCTTTCCCTCCATGAACTGTTCAAAGAAAAGGAGAGGACGCATAAAAATACAGAAAGAAATTGAGAGCACATAGTGATGGGGATTTGAGAGAGGAAATAAGAGAGGCAGAAGAAAGAAAAAAGAAAGAAAGGCAGTCCAACAAGCTAAGCAAATATAGACAGGAGTGTTTTTTCAACCTGCTGTAGCTTTTTAAACAGATAAACACACTTGCTTTCACATGTGTTTAAATTCTTAAAAGCAGTGACATGTATCCCTAATTACATATATATGAAGATTACATTTATCTATTAAAATGGCTTTGCCCAGGGCATCATAACTTAAAGTGTGTCAGGATTTCCTAAGTGTGTGAGGGACAAAGTGATAGAGATCCGAAAAATCAGGTTAAACAAAACATTGTTGATATTGTATTTTACATTTTGTAATATTAATACATATTAAGCAAAGTAAAACACTTAAAACCAAACAACCAAATATTTAAACAAAAATGTATAACAGATTTAACAATGTATAACAAGAAGGTATGAAAGATTTTTAGATCCACTGCATATATTTGCACAATACATTAACACGTATTATTACATTACACGTACAACCGAGGTCGAGGAGCAGAAAAATAATTTTTAAAGACAGTGAGACATGTGGACGAGTCTTACCCTGTGCATTTTGAGACTGAACAAACGTCTTGATGAGTTTGTCGGTAGCCTGAGTGTATAGGGACAGAGCGTAATGTAGAGACTGGAGATCTGGACTTTTCTCCAAGAACGTCTTCTTCAGCCCCACACCTCCAGCATGGAAATATTGCTGAGAAACCACAAAACACCACACTCTGCTAATTAAACTGGGAGAGACAAATGCTTGTAATTCCCTCAAGATCTGAACGAAGAGCCAAAGCATTGCTTGCTATCTCGGATTTAGCTACTTGTAATTCTGATTTAACCATGTCAAATTCGATTGCCAAAATATTTTTCAATTCTCTTAGAAAAAACTCAGTTATTTTCATTTCGATACATGAGATAAGCTCAGCTTTGACCTCCCTAATGTCAGTGTGTTCGGTTGACTCAGACATCATACTAGATGTGTTAGTATTAGGGTTGTCACGATTCTGAAATTTGATACCAATCGATACTGAAATTTTAAAAAACTTTCGTTCCCGCTAACATTTGAGCGCGTTCTTAAACAGCGTTGCTTTGCCATTGTGTTTACATGCTCAACAGAAATCACTGGTCGTGAAGTATATTGATTCAATGCTGTTTACTGTGTGTAACCACAGATACAGGCACACTGGAGTGTTTCATATAGACAGCTGGTTTGTCTATAAGCTGACATACGAGCGATCCTCTGATGAATCGCAGCTTCAAAACGATCCAGTGTCCCTGTATCTGTGGTTACACGTAGTAAACAGTGGTGAGTTCGGTAAACTGATGACCTTCATGGCCAATCACAGTCATTTCAATTGAGCATGTGAACACAATGGGAAATCTGTGCTTTTTAAGAACGTGATCAACAGCGCTCAAATGTTCAAGGGAAATGGACATTTTTAAAATTGGTATCAATTGGTATCAAATTCCAGTATCATGACAATGCTGCTTAGCATCCATTAGGTTAGAACCGTTTTCCCCATATACTTATATTTGCGTAGTTTGCTTGCCATTTGGATTCATAAAGAAACAAACTGTCTTATGTAGAGTAAGGAAGTCTTGGATAGGTGTGGCGTATCTCATTTTCAATGAAAGAGTCAGTAAGAGCTTGACTCTGGGTGTAAAATAGAACATTAGTGTGCTGTACACAGTGGCGAGTAAACATATTTATTATGCCCATTGACTGAAGTTATTTTAATCGTTTTTTATTTATCCTCCAAGGAAATTCATATTCTACATCTGCAGTGTTTGTGTTGTCACTGAAAATCAGTGGAAGACACAATGTTGACAAAGACATTGAGCTCTTCACTCACCTTTATAGTATCCAGCGCTAGCTCAATTACTGCACACTGTTTAGGCGACAGTGCCTTGGCCTCCTCACGAACCATGTGCTCCTACAAAAACAACGTTTTAGATTAAATATAGAAAACACAACAACGATCTTGTAAAGGCCTTGCTAAGTTCATCAAAGCACCTGTGTTTTGCATTGCTGTTTAATTTATAGGAAAATAAATAACGACAAAAGACAGAAACTAATGACTAAATCAGAATACAGCAGAAAATGTTAAACTAGCCTGCATCCAACCTTTCTTACCTTAAGCTTGGAAAGCTGACCGAGTTCCTTGGCTGCATTGAATATAAGTTGAGTGCCCTGAAGGAAGATGGAAAGCAAAACGGAAAAAGCGAGAAACAGAAAGAAAGAGGACATTAGTCAGATCACTGGGTTCGACAGGGTTGTAGACAGAAATATCACATCACAGAGGTCAAAAACAGACAGTTTCAAACGTGAGACAGGCACTCGCTCAACCCCAAAACACACAGCCACTCGTCGACACACAACTGTTTGTGCAACAGATGGCACTAGCTACAAACAGAAGACAGAGACAGGAGTTGAAAGGTTTTACAAAACCAGTAGGTCCACAGCCCAGACAACAACACTCTGGTGATATATCTAGTATCTATGGCTGGCCGATACTCTAATCTTTGGATATATCACTAAGTGAATGAGGCTTGTGCACCTTATTATACCATTATACAAAGGTGTACAATGTAGTCCTTCTAGGAGAATGAAAAAGTTAGTATAATAGTTCTGACGCTGTCGTTTAGACCAGCATAGCCATCGGAGTCTAAAACGACGGTCACACATGCATTATTTACCTCAAGCACCTGTAATGACCTAAAGGGGGGGGGGATTGGATTCGTCCGGGAGCTATAAATGTTGTCTATGGGGAAATCCATAACTGCGTTGAAAACAAGGGGTTCAAAAAAACAAAACACTGCTTCCACCGGTTTGTTTCAACAGGGGGGACCCAATTCACACAAAGAAGACATTGAGAATGAGAGAGAAGAGAGATAGAGAGACAGGACACATTGAGCTAAATGGGGATTCAGTTCTTACATCACTGTGACAAGCAAGCTTCACCCTGCCCTGTGAAGAGAGGATAGTGTAATTAACTTGAGAAGCGGTCTTGGCCCTCTTTAATAGGCTGACAGTGGCCATTACCCAGAAACTGACAGATTTAAAAAGCCAATCACTTCATGAGGTTGCAATTTACGAAACAGATAAGACAACTGAAGAAATGGTCTAAGTAGTTCATTGTTAAGGAGAGAGTTCACTCAAAAATAAAAAAGTGGCATTATTTAATCACCTGAATGTCATTTTTGAACTTTTGGTATCTCCTTAATAAGGATGTATTCTACAGAATGCTCATGCTGCTATTTTTCATTTATTAGTGTATGGCAACTGTTCCAAAGCCAAAGGAGTAAGTAAGTATATGAATGTGCGCAACTTTTCATTCAGTGATTGGAGGCCAAGGTGGATTGGAAGTAAAGTAAAATATTCACAGTTTCAGAGAAGAATATATTAAACTGTTTTCACTATTAATGACAAATTTTAATAAGCTGGAAATGCTTCTGCAATGTATTCGCAGCGCTAAACATGTTCCCAGATTACCTCGAAAAAACAAACTCTGTTGGAAGGATGAGAAATCTCCAAAACTTGTTGTGAGATTGGAGATGTCTGCCTATTTGCGCCAGTCTGTCAGATAAAATTGCTTAAAATACCCTAATATTTTAGAAAAGGTAGTTTGCATAACCAATGATTGATCTTATCCACCCATGACCCACTCATAAGTAAATCTGCAGCCTATTTTCAGCCCCCGCTGAGATAACTGAAATAACTCGTCATGAAGCACAAGAAAAGAATTTAACATGCTAGACTTTCTGCGATTCAAATGTGTACAAAATTTCAGTATCAACATTTGGGTGAGTAAATTATGATGAGGTTTCATTTTTGGGTGAACAATCATGTTAAAGCAGAGTATTTAAAACTGATGTACATACAGTAACATTCGATTTTTGTGCATTATTTTGTATAATCTAAGGTACCAACTAAACTTAAATGAAAACAAAGGTAAATTTCTTTCAGTGCATTTCTAAACAGAAAATTATGATCATATCTTCATATGGAAGTTAATGGATTGAAACATCAAATAAAAATGCATAGCAAAACAAAACTATTTGCACCATAAAATGATAATACATTTTTACAAACATCGTACAAATATTATTAAAACACCTGGAGTAAACATTATCAAGCCTGAGAACAGTAAACAATTCTCTATATAAAAAAAAGTCATCACAGAAGACACATCAGTATGAAACCTCAGTGTTCCATCAGACCAACTTGGGTACAACAACACGCAAATACTAGGACAGATTGACAGAATAATGTCTGCAGAGACTATAAAGAGAGGCTCAGGAGTTGAGGTGAAGATCAGACGCAAGCAAACAACCCACAGAGGAGAGAGGTTTCAAACAGGTGACAGACACAGGGAGGGTGGACCACCTGAAACCAGTTCACGTCACCCAGATAACCGACCCACCGCAGACACTAAACTGGGAGCAAAAGAGTGTCGCTTTCAGGGATATGAGTGGAGAAAGGGGTTGGGAGTCGGACTTTGGATTGGATATTTTGTTGGGGTGGGACTCAGAAAAAATAAGGGCCTTGTCCAAGTCAATTAGGAAATGCACCATGCTGCAGCCACCTCGGGTATTGCAGAGCACTGAGGTGGCCAGGGAAAGGTGAGGAGATGTACAAAGAAGAGAAGAAAGAGACAGCAGGAGAAAGAGTGACAGACGAATGAAGATGCATTGGACAAGAGGAAAGGACTCGGCAGCCACACAGAGCAGAAGGAGGTGGTGGGAGAGGGTTCACCCGGCGTGGACGGACTGCAGGACACACAGACGCACAGACAAAAGTGCTCTGGTACTTACTATCATCTGTGGAGGTGGAGCGGGGGGAGAGCGAGAATGTAATAACCAGAGAGAAGGGTCAGTGAAGCTACAAAGAGCCCCACATCAAATCAAAAGAAGCATTAACATTCAGTCTACAGGCCGGGTACAGTATTATGGTCCAGAGGTCTGGATCAAAACAGGCCCAGTCTGGAGGAATAACTCAACCAAAAATGAAAAAAAAATCTCACCCCTCAATTTGGATCCAAAATTTGTATGATGTTCCTTCACCCATGAATTACAAAAAGCAGGGTTCTTAGACCTTTTCCAAAGTCAGATTTAAGCGCATTTCAAGCATTCTCCAGGTGCATTTTTAAACTTCCAGCATTACATATTTACATACATGTATGTACTACTTCATCACATTTTATCAATGTTATTTGTAATAGAATTCTATAGTATAGAATATAGACTTAGGAAAGACTACACGACAGTGCTTCCCACAGGTTTGAAATATACTTGCGGTGGTAGCTAGATTAAAACACACCTTTTACCAACAGCACATAAATAATCAACTACATGCACAAACAAACAAATAATGTGATTTTTAACTATATTTTTCTTTAATATGACACTGTTATACACCTTTTCTTTTCAGTGGGTTAAAGTTATTTAAAAAAAAGCTTTTGAAATAAAAGAAATCCACAATTCTCTTACTTTTATGCTATTTAGAAGCTCTCTAAAATTGCTTTATTGGCATGACATTTAGTATTGCCAACGCATTTTAGATATGTATAAAGTATGTAATATATTAACATAATTAAATTAATAAAATATACAACAAATAAGAAATAAATGACAGAAAAAAGTAATAAACATAGACAATGTTGCTAAAAACTATAATAATTACTAGAATAAAAAGTGTAGATTCTTTAATGCAAATTAGTTGATTAACCGATTTTCATGGTGTACAAATATTTGCAGCCAGTCTATTTTGTTCTCTCTGAGTATATAGTTAAGTTTATCTGAGTCGTTTATTAAATGATTAATTATTTAATGTTTCTCTCGCAGCTATGCGTTTAGTCAAGAAAAGTTAATGCAAAAGCATTCAAATAACAGCAACTTTAGAAAGCGAAAGTAAAAGCTGAATCCCGGATATTTTAGGAGGTTCAGAAACTATGGTCAGACGCATTTTGGCGCAAAAGGCGCATGTCTGTGGGTCTGCTGAGCACATGAGATTGTCTGCGTCTTGCACACATAGAACCAGCAGTAGGACACATACAGAGCGTGAGAAGATTTTCCACTGGTTAATCGGTCGCGAATGCTTGGCTTTCTTGGACGGATACAAAAAAAGTGTAAAAAGATGATAATAATAGTATTATTCACATGTCACCACAAAATATACTTAGGTGGCTGTTAATATACCTGGGGGGCCCACCCAAGTAAAGTCTATGTGTGGGAAGCACTGCACTAAGCTAAATGTTCAATGGCTAAATGTTGATATTGTTATAAAATTATAAGAAAACTAAATCTTTCAGTAGGAATTTACTTATTAGATCAATTATAAATGCAACACAAGTTCAAATTTAAGCTTTTTCTAGCAGTTTATCCAAAATCTAAGCACTTTTCAAACCTTGATAACACTAGATTAAAACTCAGGCATTTCTATGAACCTTGCAAAGGAGAATGCTCAAGCTGTTCTTTTCCATACAATGAAAGTAAATGGGAAGTTGTCAAGTTACAAAAATGGAATTAAATGCACTCCGTGCAACTTGTATCTTATATTAAAGCATTATACTGTGCTCAGCATATATCAGTACAACCCTCACAAATCTCTCATTTAAATTTATATTTTCTATAGGATGCTTTATAATATTATATTTGTGCATAAACATTAGTTTAGTCAGTACTGAAACCAAATCTGGAGCTAACCGAACAAAATAACTTACAATAATGGTTCAAAAATTAGTAGCCCAAATTTATATTAGGGAAAAATAATAAATAACTTTTTCAAAAATAGCAATAATCAACAGAAATAAAAAAATATATAAACTTTTGTTGAAATGTAGTTTGTAATTTATTTTTTTGCAATATTTTGCATGAGTTTAAATGTATTGTCTTTCCATTTCTAAAGATGTTTTCTTTGGCTGAAATATTATTTTAATAAATATATCTGTTTAATAAATCTATTTTGTTCAAATGCACCAAAACACATTGACTATATTCACTGAGAAATAGATACAAATATTCATTTTCAAACAGGGGTGTACTCCTATATGCTGAGCATTGTATGTAGAATAAGTAATAAGATAAGTAATCTGAATATTATACAAGTGTTCTGAAACCAACTGATCACATGAAATGTAAATGGCAAATATTACTTCTGCATGACCAAAGTTGGTGTTTACAATGAATGAGCATGTGAATTTTAAAGCTTTAAAGGTTTTGAATGACTTTAGAAAATATGGAATTAAGTAAGTGAAATGGGCCAATTTTATGACATCTTTCTTGGAAACAACCTTTGTTGTAGAAAAAAAGAGCAGCAGAAATAAACTTCAATGGATGAAATAAACTTATTCCAATTTGTAACAACAAAGGGGTGAGTAAATGATGAAAGAGTTTACATTTTTGAGTGAATTATTACTTTTGTTTTTGGCCTTTTGTAATTAGCAGAACAGTATTTAGCAATTAGCTAACTATGCCATTAGGGAGCTGCCTCCCAATCCAATATATAATCTTTGAAAGAACTGATATGGGTCTCTTTTGTCAAAAACAAACAAATACAAATAAAAATACAAAAAGAACAACAGTTATATCAAGACAAATTAAAAGCAGTAAGTTGTCTCTGTTCCTGTAGAAGTGTTCTCAAAGGTTAGCTAGCATTCAAATATCTGGAAATACAGCTAACAAAACTTATTAGGTCAAAATTGCTATACAAAATGTGCAACTGTGGGACTACAGGACCAGAGAGCAGCATCAAGAGGTGCTTGAATGATATGGTGCACTCCCAATGTTTTTAGAGTGGAAAGATGTGTCTTTTTTTGACTAAGGGAAGTTGATTTGGGAAAGGGACATTTTTTTCGTTGGGCATGAGAAGATACATTTGCAGTCGTCTTCATGATCCATAGTAGAATATGCAACGCTGTAAACAATCCTTAAGAAAATATGTGTACATAAAGCTCTAAACAGCTCATTACCGTTTGGTCAGTCAGAGGTGGCAGAACAATCGTCTTCTCCATTGTGTTCATGACTAACTTCCAAAGCTCCTTCAGCACTCGCTTCAAGACTGTCTTCTCACAAATCTTGGCAAATAGTGTGAGGCTAACAAGAAAAAAGGTCAGGGTCAGATTGAAGTGGAAATTGCCAGGAATACATCAAAATCTAATAATCTGTATCTTACTTGCTGTCAAGAAAGTCCATGATGGGTTGGAGGACGTTGTCAGCATCCTGTGCTACGCTGCTGCAAGCACTTGCTGGCACATTTCCCGTTCCCTTCACCTGGCTAAGTATATCCCCCATTTGCTTGACATTTTCTTCAATGTTTGGTTGGAAACTAGCAGGGGAAAGAGATGGAGAACAGATGTTAGAATGAAAACAGTGCAAAACTACTTCTTCCTGATCCATTGGTACTTCACCTGGTGGCAAATATCCTTGCAAGGTCGTCCAAAACATTGTTGAGCTTCACTTGAAGTTCTTTCAAGATGTCGCTAGCTTCAACATTCAACTAGAAGAAACATTAATGGTCAAAACCACCAGAACTTGATTAGGTTCTTAAAAGGCTGCAAGTCTTTGCTCAAGAAGCAAAATGTTGATTTGTGGTTTACTTACATCTTTACCTCCCATGGCCTCAAACATCTTCTCAAGCTGTACCCTGAGCTGCTGGATATTGTTGATGAGGATACAGGGCTGTGCAGAGCAAAAACAATGTTAAAGTGCATAAACCTAAAACAAAAAGCCAATTTAACTTACTTATTGCAATTATTTCAATAAAAAAAGTCACATATGCAGACCTTTACAGCACCGTCCTTTGCATTCTAGAATCAAAGAAAAGGTAACATACAGAATGAGCTAAATTCTAAATTGAAACATCTATTTTAAAACAATATGAACACAGTTCAGTTGGTTTTAAGACTATTACCACTTTCTCCTTGGTGCAGTGGTTCGGGAAGTCTCTGGAGATAATATCCGCATAGGAGAGCAGAACGTTGCTGATGGTCTGTGGGGTAAAGAAACCTTGTGAAAACGAATTCAAAACAACTTCACATATTACTGTCGCTAAAGGCTAGAATATACAAAAACAACGTATGCACAATTTTGTCTGCTCAGATCTGGATGCATCAATGTCAGAGTTTTTTGTGCAGTTGGAGTGTGTGATCCTTACTAGTTTAATCTACGATGACTGTATGATGCTTCTGAAGTAGTTGTGAAACAGAGGTTAGCTAGTAGAAGCTGTGTCAATCTATGCCGGAGATTGCGATCTGAATCCCACTTGGTGTGGGGCGAAACGAACTGGAGGGGTTAAATTGGTGCCGTGACCCGGATAGGAGGGATTACCAAGTGGAAAATTTATAAGAGGATATACATGTAGTAGAAGTGTATGAGTAAACCTCACTCCCTTGGCCTCCTATGGTAAAGATGCCAGTTCAAAACAAGCTTGTAGTTATGAAAGTAGAATCTGAGTGTTTATATTGGTGCCGTGACCCAGGTGGGAGTGAGGATTAGACAGGGTATGTAAAGGAGTTATGTAAATAAATCTAGCTTTTCTGGCCCCCCCATGCCATAAATGTTGATTCAGATATTATCTGACATGGGGTGAACTGGATAAGTTATCATAAAACTTGCTCAAAGGGGGGCTACAGTGGGATACACAGTGTTATAAAATCGGTTCCAATTTTAAAAGTTGTGCATTACATACAAACTTTAATTAGCAGTTTTGTTGAGAAATTTGGTTGTGCTGTTTTAATAATAAAAGTGTGCAACTAAACTTTGTGACCAGGATTTCAGTTAGACTTTTTATGTTGACTACAAACTAGTAAAAGACAAACTTAAAATCTCACAGTCTGCACTTGGCTACAGCTGTCAGATTGCCTAAAGGCTTTGATGAAAGTAAATGAAATGATCATGAATCTGGTACAAATGTGAAGTTCTCAGCTGTGGACCTTGGCAAATCTCTTCATGTAATGTCCAACGATCTGTGGGTCTGGACACTCCAGCTTCTTAATGATCTCGAAGCTCTGGTTAAGCTGTGAGAAGACGTCCACCACCGAACAGGAGAAGAGAGCATGCTCCGAGGTTTGCTGGTACTATAGGAAAGAAAAGGTTCAAGACGAGCAGTCAGAAAAACTAGAATAGAAAGAGCGAGAGACCACACAAGCAATTTGCGACCAGACTTCAGGTGTGGGCTCTTTCATCTGGAAATAATTGGGTTTGAGGTGAGACTGTAGCAGGATCCCAGAGGTGGCTCGGTGAAACTAATGAAGTAAAGAGCGTGATTATTGGTTCGGGAACATGCTGTGGTGCTCTGAGGGCACTCATTCATCACATTTTGGCATGTCTGGCTGCAGGCTGGAGGCCCGTCGCTACTGTAACTCATCACAGCTGGTAAGCTTAATAGTAAGAATAACTTTACAGTAAATTTCCATATCCATTTCCAAAGTTTTGCAATCACCTTTTCTCAGTAATACTTTTTTATTTTATTTTATTTTAGTATTAATGCAACAAGTTACATTTCAATATATAAAAATGAAAAATATTGCTCAAGCCTTTTATACTCAGTGTCATTTAAAACATTTGTTAATGTAAAATAAAATAAACTTTATTAATAAAATGTTACATTCCAGTTAGAAATATGAAGCCTTAGTAACAGTATTTAAAATGCATTTATGTATATGAACAATCACTAATAATAATATCAACATCAATATTATTATTATTATTATTAATAATAATAGCTGAGATAAACCATTTAGCAATTTTATATTCAGAGTGAAAAATCACAATCATTGAGTTTAAAGTATTAAGTACTTTATTATACTAACAACAATTTTAAGTAATAATAAATATCAAAAAACTTTTTTAATGAATAATATAATTACATTAAGCAAATATCACAATTATTATTGAATATCTTTAATGGGACAGTTTATGCAAAAATTTAAATTCTGTCATTATTTACTCGCCCTTCTCTTCTTGAAAACCAAGTTTTTCATCCTTTAAACACAAAAGAAGATATTAGCAACCATTAACTTCCATAGTATTTTTTTCCTACTATGGAAGTTGATGGACTCCAACAATCAGCATTCTTCAAAATATCTTCTTGTGTGTTTAAAACCACATAAGGGAGAGTAAACAATGAGGTAACTTTCACTTTTGTGTGAACTATTAAAATTAGCAATAATTTCTGGACATTGGGACTTGAAGATAAGACACACAAATACAAACACACACACACACAAAACAGGAGAAATAAATCTCACCCCATCTTTCTTGTCACGCTCGAGAGCTCCATGCAAAAAGTCTCTGGACACCTCCTCATTCTCATCCAACCACTGGATGACAAACGGCTCAAACCACCTGCAAAGCAACATCACCACCCAAAGCTCCATTACCCATCATTGCATGCACACAGTGACATTCTGACTGTGCAGGACTCATTTAGTATGCTTGTGATTCTATAATTGCAGATGTGTTTGGTGTCCAAAGTAATTTTTTCTTTCTGCTTCGCTTCAATGTTTTTATTTTTAATTATTTTAGTATTTTGTCACTCATTGTCACGGATCACAAAACTGTTAAAAACCATAACAGTATAATATTTCCAGCAAAGTGTCATACATAGCTGAGCATAATTTGCTGTTGTCCGAATGAGTCAGTGTACAGTTGAAGTCAGAATTATTAGCCCCCCTGAATTATTAGCCCCCCTGTTTGTTTTTTTGCCCAATTTCTGTTTAACGGAGAGAAGATTTTTTTTCAACACATTTCTAAACATAATAGTTTTAATAACTCATTTCTAATAACTGATTTATTTTATCTTTGCCATGATGACAGTAAATAATATTTCACTAGATATTTTTCAAGACACTTCTATACAGTCTAAAGTGACATTTAAAGGCATAATTACGTAGGTAAATTAGGTTAACTAGGCAGGTTAGGGTAAATAGACAAGTTATTGTATAATGATGGTTTGTTCTTTAGACAAGTAAAAAAAAAGCTAATAATTTTGACCTTAGAATGGTTCTTAGCCGAAATAAAACAAATAAGACTTTCTCCAGAAGAAAAAATATGATCAGACATGCTGTGAAAATTTCCTTGCTCTGTTAAACATCATTTGGAAAGTATTTAAAAAAGAAAAAAAAATCAAAGAGGGGCTAATAATTCTGACCTCAACTGTATATATATTTTCCCATCATCTATCATTGTGTATCCAATTCTGAAACATTAAATTGTTTGAAAATAATATTTATCTTATAAAATGTCCATAATTCTCATGTCAATTGTGTTGCTATTTCATACCATCATCAAATATTTCCATCTAATTCATTCTTACATTTAAGAGTTGTCTTTTTTTGTAAAAAGTCAAAGCTGTTACTACTTTATCAAAAGCATTTATCACTAATCACACATTTCGTTGTTTAATAGTGTTTTATCATGATTTCATTAGTGTCGTAGTGCTTTTAGCATTTACGTATGTGTGGAGGAAAAGGAATTTATTTTTTATTACTTTTGTGTCTATTTTTTTATAAAAAAATGCTTAGACTAACAACAGATTAATCAATCTTTTTCTTTTGTATGATACCATATATTAACCAAACATACGTCTTTCTTACTGTGTTGCATACTTCTTAGAAGGAACTGCTGACAAGAGAGAAATAGCAGAATAGGATTGAATATAGTGCGGGGGGCCTTGCTCCAGACTTCTGTCTAACAAGAAGTCTAGACATGTCACAAGGAGCTGGATGCTTGTAAAAGTTGTAAAATATATTGAAGGTCACTTAACTGTTTAGTTCTAGTATGCAGAGAAGGGTTGCAGAAAGAGGAAGTATGTTTGGGTGCAACAGCCAAGAGAATGATAAGTGACGTTACACCAAAATCCACCTGTTAAAATTGGTTGTGTATATATGCTGGAGTCAGGGAAATGTAAGTTAGTTGCGAACCTCCTGAATGTAATTTTTGTATTGCATTGGGGTAACGTAACCCAGAGCTCTGTCCTCAAATTATTCATTTGTATCTAATAAATTACTAATATTTGTGACATTGAAGAAAACCCTCTCCTGACCTTTTTTTTATAGAACACGCATGGAAATGGCTAGATATTCCAACATACGCTAGCAAATGGAATTGAAAAATGTCAACTCTTCTACCGTCGAACTCTTGTAGATTTAACAGTTGACAAATACTCCTAAAACAGTGTTTTTTGTTAAATAAGAGTAATTTATGTCCAGTAATCACTTAATTATTATATCTTCAATTTTAGAATCCTTCGCATGTGTTCTAAGATATAAGGCATTGGGATCTTCACTCACGTTGGATATTCAGGCACTCGGCTCTTGAAGAAAGGCAGGTCTTTGCAGTACTCGTTGTAGAGCCACTTTACTTTGAAGTGAAGGTTCATGTAATCGGCGCTCTTGCACAGACGGTTCTTTTCATGCTCTGAAAGTCATGAGGTGAAGACAAAAAATCTTATTGTGAAGCAGTTACATCTATGCTGAGCTGAGAACCCCTACTGGACCAGCAGATGAGGAGAGCTGCGCCGCACGTCAACTTTTCTCCAAGTGTGAAATTTAAGTGGCTGTCAGAGAGAAACCCTGCAAGGCTTGTGCTCCAGACTCTTTTATTGGAGCACATCTCCTCTGTTAGCCAAGTTATGATCATTAAAGTCTACAGTTGTAACTTTTTAATGAAATATCATGAGCTGCTGGAGTAGGAAAAAAAAGTTTGAAAGAAAGTTTAAAATGCACTTAACGTTCAGTAATATTATTGAGCTGGTACTGTGGGACGAGAGCAAAAGTTGAAAAGATTTGAAATAAACAATGCCACTACTGTCTATAAGTTTTTATAAATAGCTTTTTTTGCACTATATAATTGAATATATATCGAATAGTTGAATAAAATGTGTCTCATGATTGACAAATTTTTAATTAGCACTGTACTGAATCAATATTTTCATTATTGCTGAATCATTTTGGAACTAATTAACATTTTACAACATTAGCATTGTTACTAAAAAGAAATGAGTCAACATTTGCTTTATAGCTGAATGAAAAATACATTAACAATTGAAAGAAATTGCATCAACATGGTTATGAAACAGATTTGAATCAACAATTGACACATTTTGTGACATCAGAACTTGTATTTCATAATTTAATTATTTTGCAGCATTGAATCAAATTATTGTATTAAATTAGTTTCATAACTGATCAATTTTGCAACACTGGCACTCATACTGACTTAAAATAAATCAATATTTGCTTTATAGTTCATTTGCAGTTCACAAATCACAATTGTTTCATAGTTGACAAATTATGCAGCACTGATCCTTACTAAATCAAATTTGTTTCATAACGGACCAATTTTGCAACATCCACACTGTTTCTGGCCTGAACTGACTGAAGCTGAATAAGAAAACTACTGCTTTCTACAGTATACAGTTACTGTACTTTGTTTCATATTTGACAAATTTTGCATCATCCACACTGTTATTGAACTGATCTGAATCAACATTTGCCTTAAAGCAGAATCAAATTTATTTCATTATAGACAGATTTTGCAACATCAAAACTTACCGAATTCAAATTTTCAACTTGAAGTCAACTTGTGTTTCATGATTTATTATTTTGCAGGACTGAAACTTTAAATTTCTATCTGACTTAAATGTTACTGACTTAAATAAATATTTGCTTTACAGTTCTATCAGAATTGCTTCATAATTGACATATTTTGCAACGTCAACAACTTTACTGACCTGAAATGAGATACCACTGAACTGACTGCAGCTGAATAACAACACTACCCTTTTTCAATATAGCTATTTTTAATAAATTTTTGCATCCTCAATGTTAAATCGACCGAATAAACATTTGCATTATGTCCAAATGAGTCAGTGATGAATAATGACCCTAATGTCCTCTGTAGAAGTGTTTGATCACTGAATTGAACTGAACAAACTACTGTCCTTTACAGTAGAATCTAAATTGATCTCATATTTTCCATTTCCCCCCCAAAAAAGCTTTGAAACATTCTCTACTGTACAAAATCCCTTTGCTTAGACTCACCTTCCATTGCGTACTTCATATCTTGGGCAAACAGGTTCCACATAACCTCTGCACTGATCTTCCCAACATTGAGCTCCTGCGGAAACCTGAGTAGAGCAGAACAGCCTACTGTATATTAAGATCCTAAACAAGAGTTACATTTGGGCATTTTGTGATGCTGGACTCACTGGTTAAGGCAGGGGGTGTAAGAGTTCTTGTCTTCTTCAATTATGGAGACAATAAGAGTGATCAGCTTGGACCAGAAGTCCAGATTCTTGATGCTCGGGCCTTGCTCCTCTGGAGGAACCTCTCCTTTTTTGTTCTGCATAGAAAGAATTCATTTGAAGCGCTGCATGTGCTTTTATAATCTTCCAATAAACAATTCAATATATGACTGTGACTCCAGGGGAACAAGATATAGAACAATCCTTCAAAGCTGTGTAGCAAAATATAGTAAGTAGCCCAGGGTCGGATGTTTAATTTAACAGAGAGAGAGTGTTTGATATTTATGAGGAGAGTCTGTAAAGTCTTCAAAGCAGCATAAACAAAAGCTGTGAGATGAACTGCTCTGATAAAAATGACTTGTGGGGCAGCATTTTTTTGGGATTGATCGAGGTGCATCGACTCACTGGGTCTGTTTGGTATTCTCGGCTATAGAGCTCATGGCAGTTGTTGAAAATGTATTCATAGGTGGAGTTGAGGCAGGCCTTCACACAGTCCTTCACCACCTGACTGGCACGAGGAGGACTCTGAAGCTCCTGGACCTGGAAGAGGAAAGATTTACGGTCCAGATCATTCAGAAGTGATGAGTACTTAGGAGTTAAATCTTAAAATTAAGAAAAGAAGACAAATGCACCAAACACTGTGCAGAAAAAACTCAAGTAGGAAAATCAATAAGGAATAATTCATCAGATTTCAGCTTTGGAGGGTTAGACAGACACTCCCACTAGCCACTTTTGCTGGTCGAAAATAATAAAAAATTGTGGTTTTCTTAAAAGCAGGGTTCGACTATAAGGATGACTCAATATGCGTGCAAATGTGATCTTAGAATCGAGAAACAGTCCGACTTACAAAAATAACAGCATTCAATAGAAAAGCAGGTGAATAACGAATGAGAGGATGATCAGTCGTGGCTGATGTGATGCGCGCGACTAAAACGCGTGCGCACTCCTGTTTTCTTGCTTGAAGCAACCGTGCCTGAAACGCAACTGTGATCGGTTCTCTTTCATATAGACCAGACAAAAAGTTATGCTAATGCACTCACAGTCTTGCTGCTTTCAAGAGCTGCAAATATGTCTTTTTGTAAGCAGCATCGGTTGCTTTCACTTTGAACAGATTATTAATTGACCTGAACCGTGTGATCATCCTTTCATTATCACACACAGTATGTTTTTCACCTGCTTTCTTTTGCCTATGGTTATTTTTGTTAATATGGTTTAATTATTACTTATTTACAACAACATTGCTTTAATATAACATTAACTCTCCATGTATGTGTAGTTAACTGGTGATCTGAGAGACCTTTAGCGAAGACAGAGTACTGTGCATTTTTTTGATACATGACAAAATTATTTTTAAAAGTCAATAGTTTTTTTTTGTTTTTTTAAAGAAATGTTTTGTTAAATAAAAAGTATATACATCTATATTCAGCTTGTTTTGACACATTTAAAATTTGTGGCCAAAAAAAAATTTATTGTTTGGTGTGGTCAGAGATACATTTGGTAAATCCTTAATTTTGAGTTCTGAAAAGTCATGTAAAATAAAAACTGTTTGCAGTATAACACTATGAAACCATGACCCATTTGCTCATACACAACACACAAAACGTGACATGAATGAGGAGGCATGTGGACAAAACA
>CAIGQZ010032594.1:18872705-18919620 GCA_903798205.1 Danio tinwini | reverse complement strand
ATATATTTATATATATATTTATATATATTCTGAAAAGAGAAAATTGGAGAAAAAACCTGTATGAAAAGAACAAAATCTGTCTAATAAATTGCGTAAAAATGAAATGTTAAAAAACTACAAACATTTTTCATTGATACATTGAAATCAAGCACCAAGTAGAGCCTCAGCACATGACTACATTTACATCTTCAACAATAGCATCAACTAACCTTCATCCTGAAGAATGTAATACTGGTCAGTAGGTCCACCGTAGACTTGAGATCCTGTAGCCTTTCAGGACTGCTAGCCGGAAAATTATTCTGAGACAAGAAATAGTGTCATCAATACTCATTTTTCTACTCCAAATATATGTTTTAATGCTACATATTGTTTTATAATATAGTTATTGTCAGTTGTCTTATTAGGGAACACCACAGTAAGCCTTTTAAATGCCAAAAAGTCACAATACCCTGTACATTGAGAGGTCAATCCTCAAAGAGTTGTGGAGCTGGTCCAGAAGTTTCACAAATCGTTCTTTCTGCAAATAGCACACACACACAAATGTATTAGCACTGAAATCTTCCTTTGACACCACAGACAGAAACATAACTCATGCGCTTGTCAATTTTGAGATTTTGTTTTTCCAGTCTACTGTAAAGAAAACATCTAAAATATACTTCTAAGTGTTTCTTTTGTCACACTCTATAATTTTGTGCTAGTAAATTTCAATCGGCTTGTTAGATCGTGATGTACGGAATACAGTTTCTGGGTCCAAGCCGCTACTCATTTGAATTGAGAAAATATTAGTTTATGACCACTTTTTAGTCATATCACAAATTAAAGTGAGTTTTATACAAAATCATGGTGTACACAACAGTCTCTGAACTTGCTGCATCACAGAAATCAATATTTTAACAATTTCAAAAAATAATCACTTTCTGGCCCTCGAATATTAGGCATGGAGGAATCTCCTCATACAGTTTGATAGTGCGGTTGGAACCGGAAGCTGCTTCGTGTGACGTCACACTTAACAAGCTGAATACAATTCAGATTTTATTTAAAGGCTTTATATACACACACAAAATGGCAGGTTTTATTCATATATGTATGAATAATGTATGAATTCTTTTTGAGAGATTTGTTCATGCATAACTTGCCTAAATATAGACAAGATTTTAAATAAAACACAATTATAATACAATCGTTAAAATAATTTGTGAAAATATATTTCATTTTGGCTGTTCAGAGTATTTTATAAGTTATAAACTAATAAAAACAGATTCCCACAATCTGGCAATGTTTAGCGTCTCATAACTGAACAAAGTCTGACAATGTGAGCATGCACATCAGCATGAACAACAGCAGATGTAACTGTCATTAACAAATGGGGTCTTTATTTTTCTTTACTTTAGTCTTTTAGTCTGTGTAACAAGCAAGTGTAAAAAGTGTAAAGTTGCGCTGCACCACCTTGTGTACTGAAGTCTTTAAAAATGCTGACAATAAGCGTTAGTGAAGATTTTGCAATGTACACTATATAAAAAAAAATCTTTTTCAACAAAAAAAAACATCTTTATCTAATATTCAGATTTTTGAATAAGAAATGCATACAAATTAGTGCTTATTAACTTAATCCTTGTGTACTGTTCAAAGTGACTACACTTTTCTTGTGTTTGTGGCTGTTTTTGTACCATTGACTTCCATTATGACATTATTGGATTGCAAAGCCTTGACATCAAATAATAATACATTCTTGAATGTTGGTGCTTTACCCTGTTGGGAGAAGGGAAAACCTTTCATATTTACTGTTGATGATCATTTGGCACCATTAACCCTTTAGATAGGCCTGTGCAAAAAAAGTTTCCAACTTTTATATGGAGTTCTAATGAGTAAAACAGCATATTATAGTGTTCGAGTATGAATACACCTACTATGATTAGTACAGTATGTTCTGAGAGCTGAGCTGCTTATTCTCTATTTTCTCAAACATATCAAGGTAAGTGTGCAAAGGTCTCTCTCACACACTCACACTATACTTCATACAGTATAACATATATAAGCCAGAAACTAAAATGCACAACAATCATAACTAAAATGCATGATAAGTAAAATGAATGATAATATGATGCCGTGCCTTTGCAATCATAAAATGTCATTATAATGAAAGTCAATGGGGCAAAAACAGCCCCAGACATAACGAAAGGGTAGTCAATTTGGCCAGAGTGAATTGTTGAAATTTTGAAAAATTTTAAAGCATTTTCCCCAAATATGTGTGAAAATAAGATTTCCATTCCAGAATTAATCCACTTGCTGAAACACAAAGAAAGTTGCGGCCAAATTGAGACACAAAATCACCTCAGAGTGAATGAAAACATCCCTAACAGCACATAAGGGTTAAATAATGCCCCGTATTTCAACATAGAATTTAGGAAAACTTACAATATAAATTATTGTTTTTACAAACAATAAACTGGGGACATATGCTGATAATTATTACATATTTTTAACCCTGTTCACCTGCAGTGAAATAAGAAACTTACCCCAAAGTTAGAGGCAGCAAAGCGGTCAGAGGCGGATACATTGTTTGTGGCTTGGGTTGTGTGAGCGTAGTAAGCATTGATGTTGGCTAGTAAGGTGCTCATGACCGCAGGCACTCCAGGACACATGTACTTCGATGACAAGCAGGCAAAGTGTCTAAAAACAAAAAAGCACAAAAATATTGTAAGAAAACAACTAAAAGGTCAATGGCAAGATTGTTGGGGACAATCATACGTCATGGCTTGATAAATAGACTCCACTCCATAGCGCATGGCAAACTCATCAACGATTTCTTGGGGCGTCTCTTCAAAGTAAACTTTCCATGCGTCATCGCCCTTGGCATCTGGTATCTTCACCACACCGTTGTTTTGAATGTCTGTTAAGTAGTGGAAAAGGTTCTGTGGAGAGATGAAGGGAGGATGTAAACCAATTTGCTACAGATTAATTTGATGGGTGGAAAATGAGAATGACAAACATGACCATGGTAGAATCAGACTGACCTCGTGTAAGCAAGTGTACTGGACGTGGTACGGAGCTACGGTTTCTTCTCCTTTGATTTCCACACTGATGTGCATACGAATGGCTCCCGACACGGCAGACTTGTCTGTACGCTTATCTGAAAGGAAGTGAAATGAAGCTTGTTTACTTTCAAATCATACAGAAAGAAAAGATTAGAAAAAGGGGGGACAATATGGAGAACCATAGCACACAAAAATCACATGAAGTCTGAATTAATACAATAATAGTAATAATACAATAATAATACTACTACTATGTAATACAATACATTGTATTACATAGTAGTATTAAGTCTGTTTTATAAAGAATGTCACACATTTACACACAAACAAAACATCATGGTATGTTCCATGATCTTTACCCTCATTTCATTGGTCACTGGCAAATGAGGTCAAAGCTGATCATTTTGTGTTTTTTTAGAACTACATCAAAAGCTGACATATACACATTTATGTTATCAAAGCATCTCATTATTCTGGTTACTCACCTAGATTGTACCAGACGTCCATTTCTCCACTCAGAGTTCGTACCTCGATGATGGTCTGACCGAGGAAGTCATCAGACTCTCGTTTGAACTTCTGCTTTACTCTGGACTTAATATCATCATCCTCATCCCAAACACGGACTTTGATCCGATCAGAAGAATTGTGACACTCACTGTTGAGAAGTTTGTGTATCATAGTAAGCAATGATTCTTGATATAATTGATTTGGGTTTCAATCCAAAGAATAGTCCACTTACAAATTAAAACTCTCATCCCATACAGGGTTGAGGTTGCCGTAAATGGTCTTTGTTCGTTTTTTGGTCTTGCCTACTTGAACTGTAACATAAGGGTCGCTGGAACCGGTCTTATCCTTTGCCTGCAGACCCTGAGCACATAAAACTAAGAAAAGAAATAGGGTTAATACTAAGACTAAATGTAATATGACATAACAAGCGTACGCTAGGTGAAGTGGTTTATTACCGGTGATGCTGATCTTGGCCGACCACTTGGATGTTCCATCCAGGACACTTTGCTTAATCTGCTTCATCTGTGCCACATGTGTGGCCTTGATGACTGCAAACACGTCCTGGATCAACTCAAATATCTCAGGCTTGTTCCGTTCACGGATCTTCATGCGGTCTTTTAGCACCATAATGATGTTCTGTGTGCGATCCTCAGCTCCATGTTTAGAGCTCTTCTCTGCTGCCCCTGTGAAAAACAGATGAGGTCTAGTTCAAATGTGCCTATTATGCTTTTTTAAAGTTCGTGATTTAGTTTTAGGCTATGTTTATTTGACAACAATGTAGCCAAAAATGGAAACGTTTTTTCCTTGTGTTTTAAAAGTTTTACGTTTCCATGACAATGTTTTGAAAATGATCTACATTTACAGACCGGTGAAAATGGCCAAAAATGCTGTATTGATATGCCAGGCCAGTAGTTGGCGCTGTCTCCTTGTTAGTAAACAGTATCTGTAAGGACTTGATGACGTGCTGATGTAGGATGTGCTGTTGATTGTAATGTGAAGTAAATCCACACTTTGCTGATGAAGCATTAGCAAATCATTGAGCAACAACAATCCCATATCCACCATTGTTGTGTATATTTTATGTGCTTGCCTTTAATCTACACCTCCCTTAACACATACCAAGCATGCGCATGACGTCATTGTTTTCAAAGACCTACATGTACATGGTTTACATGGACACAACAATAATTCAATTCTATTCAATTCAAATCATGTTTATTTATATAGCGTTTTCACTATGTAGACTGTGTCAAAGCCGCTAAACATAGACATTCTAGTACAGTCCAGATTTCAGAGTTGACGTTTAGTTTAGTTCAGTGTGGTTTAAATTTTACTGCTGAAAGTTCAAGTATTGAAGAGCAAATCCATTGATGTGCAGCTCCACAAGTTCCAAACCAAGCAAGCCAGTGGCAAAGAAAAAAAAATTTACCAATTGACTAAGTGAAGGAAAAAAAACCTCAAGAGAAACTTTCCTCTGGCCAAACTTCCTGTGTGGAGATGCAGTCTGGCGCCAGAGGCTGGAGAATGCTGGACGTCCATCATGGAGAGCTGCAGGTGTGAGTAGGTCACTGGGGGTGATCAGGCTGGCCCACAGAATTAATGCAGTGACACTGTGGTCTTTCAGAAATCAATATCATGCACTCCCCTCCTCCATGACCACACCACAGCATAAGTTTATTATTATAAGATTATAAGTTTATATTATAAGATACGGCCTGGTCCAGGATTATGGATACCATGGCATCATTTCTTCACAGGTCTTGAACAGCATCAATGATGCTGCATAATCTCTGGGGGCCTCGGGATGAGTATCCCCAGGTGAAAAGTGGTGGATGATGGGATAGTGGGATGGTACCTGGTACATGGTGGTTTTCAGATGTTTTGTACTTTCAGTCTCAGAAATAATGTTGTCATGAAAAACTAACACGTAAAACACATTAAAAGTTTCCTGCTGTGGGTGAAAAAAAGTTGAATAATCAATCCCTTAGAAGTCACCAAAAATCGGTTTGGAAAATGTTCTAAATTGTTATTGTGACTTAAAGATTAGACAGTTGGACTTGTTTCCCTTCCACTCACTTCCACCGTAAAAAAAACATGATTGAGGTGCCCTTGAGCAAAGCACCGAACCCCCAATGGCTTACGCTTTCACTTTACATCCATCTAAGGTTATATAATGTGTGGCCAGGGGCAAAAACACCTGTGTGCGGCACCAGTCTTGAGTTCCAGCTCCAGAAATTAAAGGACAAAAAATGCGTATCCGTTGGAGCATAGAGAGGGAGCTGCCGTCTGTGAGGGAATGAAGGAATCTTCAACATTTGCCAGAAGCTAGAGTCTGCTGCCATCTAGCATCATGGGGAGGACAAGGCAGAGTAAGGGAATGATGCCAGGTGAGTTAGAATGCAGTTTAGAGGATACCCCCTGGCCTGCAAGGGCGAGCCACGTATTTATAATGAATGAAGTGGGACCATGTTAAGTTTTACGGAGGAAAGTCAGGACAATAGAGGACCAGGTATGGGACAGTGACGCTAGTGTTTTGCTTATGTTTGTGCACCAGTTGTCCATGACAGAATGCAGCCTACTACTATGTTATTGTTTATTATATTATTAAACTTTATGTAAAACAATTTCCTTCTACTATAAACTTTGTTACATTGGTGCTGAAACCCAGGAAAAAGGAAGGACATGCAAAGATCCCGTACACTGGGGGAAATTCACAGTGCAGAGCAAGGATTTTCATGAGTCTGGTGTTGTGGACACTTGATGCTGGAAGAGCTTATAGGGAACAGCTTCCAGCTGTGAGGGGAATGAGGTGTCAACACCCTTGCCAGAGGCCAGAGTAAGGGGGTATATCTAACGGGTGGGGTGGGGTATAGGAAATTGGATTCCCATAAAGGAGATCAGTAAGGTAAAGTATTTTGGGTCAGTTGTCAATAGAGGCTGCTTACTTCCATTTTAATGTTTATTTTATGATTAAGGTTTATGTTAACCCCCCTCAAAGTTAACTTTGTTACATTGATGGCAAAGCCTGTTAGGAATAAAGGACACACTGTCAAAGAGCCTTTGCTCCTGGGGGAGATTGCAGTGCTGAGTAAGGAATATGCAAAGTCTGCCACCATGGATGCTTGTTGCTGGTACTGGAAAAGGTTGCTGCGGGTGGGGGACAGACTCGCTGCTCACTGCTGGAGCATGGAGATGCAGCTGTCATTCATGAGGGGCCAGACGAGTTGACACCACTGGCCAGAAGCTAAGGCCTGGTGCCATCCATCATGATGCGGAAGATCAGGCAGAACGAGGGAACACTGAGGAGGAGCCATTGCTGGCCATCAGGAGACCCACCTCGACCTTCCTTCAGCTATGAACTTTATTACGGCTTGTACAGGAAGTAAGCCTGTAATTAGTGATGTCTTTATTCAGGTAGTTCAGAATCGGTTCAAACGTTTCTTTTGGAAGACAATAGCTTGCGGGACCCTTTAATTGTGCACTTTAATCTTTGAAACTTTGTAAACAGCATTATTGCACACAGCATAAAAAAGTAATATCTGATAAAAGGTAATAGGGGTGCGTTATAACAAAAATGGGGGAATAATTAAAGAAAAATAAAAAGAGTTTCTTACTCTGCAGGCAATCGGCATTGAGTAAATCTTGACACTTCTCGTGGCACTTGACCCCACATTCTGTGCAGCGCATTCCCTGTCGAGCAATGCCCCACAGAAGCCCCTCACACTCGTAGCAGTAGGTGGGTGTTGTGGCCGTCCACACCTCAAAGTTGTGCGGCGTAGTACAGGAGATGGGGTAAATCAAAGCTTGCAGGGTTTTCTTATAGACGTGACTCTTCTGCAAGACCAAGATAAATCAACAGGTAAACGGGAAATGGCTCTGAGCAGTAAAATGTGAATGTTCAGGAAGAAAAATGACTTGCTGACATACCAATTCTTCATTGTTAAGTGTGCTAGAGGCCATAGCAGAAGTTATGCCTGCTTTTCGAGAGTTCTGGACTAGAGACTACAAAAAACACATAGAAATTTAGGAGAAAATTTTGAGAAAATGTCTGTATTTGTTGTTAAACTGTAGCCAAAAACATGTTTGTATTGAAGTACTTTAACCAATGAGTAGTGAATAATTTACTTTTAAGTACTTACCATTGCCTGGAGGAGGTGAGGCATTGCAAAAAATAAATAAAAACAAATTAGAAGTTTGCCAAGATCATTGACAATTACAATTACATCTAATTACAGGTCTCCTCAATAGGAACAGCCCAAAAGGTTGACTGTGTTATACATTTTAAAAAGGACTGATAAGTGAAGTTTTACAAATAAATTTTGACACGAGTATGTGATATGATTGATTGCGACTGGCCTTTCATCCGTAATCAGACTGATTTTGCCTTACTACCTTATCTTCGACTTGGAAGAATCCTCCTTCCATCCCATCTCTTTCTTTTCCTCCATTTACCAGGGGGAGCTCTCGAGACCTACCTGATCTCGGACCCCCTTATATGCTCATTGACCAGGTGGGAGCCCTGGGCTCAATTATCTCCGAGCACAGGGTTCTCTCCTGGGACAGCATGCCAAACCTGCTAACAGCGTCAAGCAATATCTAAGTGTGAACTCTTGAAATTCAGGTTGTACATTTTCGGAAACTGATGACTCAACCACAAAAAACTATTAATGTATTTAAGAGGCCTCAAAAAGTGATCACACAAGAAAAGTGCACAAGAGGAACATAGAAGGAGAAAACAAAAGAGAGGGAGGAGGTACGTTGTCTCTTGGTTAAATTGTTCTTGACACGCTTTTAAATTCTGCTCAAGTCAGCACTTCGCCTCCTGACTTAAGAGTCAGTTTCGTTGGCAGTAAGCTGGATTAAAACCGACAAACTGCAGAGCTGTTTAGTACAGTATGGTAATTTTCCCCTCATCTTCTAGTCAGCAGCGTCAAAGACAGCCTGGTGTCTTTGCCTGCTCTGACAGCTCTCTAGTGAAGGCTGCCAGGAGCGTTCTTGGCTGAATAAGTACAGCCAGACCTACAGGACAGCTGTCAGCTACTGAACAATTTTTTTTGGCTCTCATTACATTGTTTAATCAATAAATTACTCTCCTGTCAGTCTAACGAGAAGTTTTGCAGAAAGTGTTGCTAACAAGTAATAGCAAAAATGGATTATGTCCATTATGTCCATACATTGTCTCAGACAACTTAAATTGTAAATAAAAAATTGGTGACTTTTTTAAAAGGTCATATCGCCCAGCCCGATCTCAGAGAACCATTTCCAGGCAGAACAACTTGACTAAATAAACTAGGTCAATTTAGATTTCATGCTCTCCATCTATGTGAAAACCAATGATGTTTTATTCTAATGCCACCCAATGCTTTTTAAAAGAACACTCCCTAGAGCTAAACTGTTGAGTTTTACGATTTGTGAATCTATTCAGACGTTCTCTGGGTCTGCTGGGAGCACCTTTAGTAAAATTAACAAATATACATTTTTTTTAATATTTGAGTGGGACGCTAATGGTCTAACCTCATTCAAATATCTATGCGAAGCTAAGTTACGCTAAGCTAAGCTAAGCTAAGCTAAAAGAGCTCTCGCCAGACCAGAAATAAATGTTTAACTTCAACAAGGTTAACAGGGAATGAAGTCAGCTTTGAGAGAAATATAGAGAGCAAAATGAATGGGACTGTAAAGGACAAATTGAGGCAGTCAGGGGGCTGCCTGAACCCATGGGGATTCATCAGTCTACAGGGTGAATGGAGCTGAGGAATGCTCTAATACTGTCTAACTCTGTAGCTGTGATTCAAACAGATGTGCCATAGATACTTCTGTGCTCTACAGACCCTTGACAGACTGCTTTCCCAAAATAACCATGCTGATACATATGGATGGTACTTTTGAAGAGTTGGGAAGGTGATGTTACGTCCAGCAACTCTGACGCACTGAAGCAGGGATGTGTGACTCACCAGGTCTCGGACAAGAGGGATGGCCTTTCTCTTGCGAAGGTCAGGCATGCTGTCTATGCTGTAGAGAGCACCTCCAGGCCTGCAGACCAAATGGATGGAAATATATTTCAATTTCTTTGCATATTCTATACTGTACTTTTACTGTCACATTGTGTAGTTTATGGCTAAAACAAAAAAGTTTTAAAGGTGCTATTTTTTGTCATTCTTAAATTTGATTAATGATCAGTTTTGAAAGTAGACTTTGCTAAATCGATATTTAAATGAAGCATCTAATTGATACAAAGTAGCTCTTTAGTTTGTAATCAATCATGCATGTAGTGTGTAATTTTCAATTAAACAAATTTAGGCCAATTGTCTTTGAACAGAGAAAAAGTTTTATAATGTTTTGGAAAAAGAGGGTTCTGTTTCAAGTACATTTTAATATTGTTTATAGACATTATATATAAATCATGTTTGAATAGCTCAGATGCTTTTCTCTGCTGCAAATGAGCTGGTTGTACTGTGGTGACACTCACCCTGCTTGCAAAAAGAGTGACGCAAGTCCCGGAGTCTCGCCTCGAGCCTGTAGGCAAAAAGAGGAGTCAGTGATCCATATATCTTAACTCAATCATCTACTAAACCAAATTTAACTTCACTTTAATATCCATGCAAACCTCACTATGTTATTTTAATGACATGATTGCTATCACAGAAAAAAGAGCACTGTCTGTTATGATAGGACCCAGAAAGAGCCAGTAGTCAGCCGATCTCATTGGCGTCAGCTGCAGTAATGTAGTGTCATCTTGTAATTAGAGCAGATCTGTCGAACATCTTTATCTCCATTATTCTGTCATAACAACTCCATGTGTGCATCTCAGATGAAGCACGCCCATAGCCATCCATTAGGAAACTGTGTTTACATCAGACCCACACATAACCACACCCACCTTTTAGACTGCTCGTCCAACTTCGGTAAAGCAGGGAAGTGCATGATAATCGCTATGGCAATGACAAAAAACTGAAAGAAAAAAACACACAAAAACAAAAACAAATGGGGTGGAACACAAAAAGGGGCAAAGGTATGAAATCCCAAATGAAACTTGTTTTTTAAACATATGTAACAGTAAAATGTAAAACTTAAAAGTAAGTGACAAAAAAGTAACATGAAATGGAGAAGACAGGCAAGAAAAAGGACAACAACGAAGGGCAGAACTAACCAAAGACTAGTGGTTCAGTGTTTGCCAAGAAAACAAACTAGGCATAAGCAAGCTGGCAAACTTTGATATAAAAGGTTTAATTGCTATGCACTTGGAAGAGGCTGATCAAACATATCAAGAACTCAGACCACATGTACCTCCTGCAGCTGAAGGCGAACTCTGTTGAAAAGCCGTAGCCAGTTGGCTTTGGCCCTTATTGCAGGGTCCATAGGTGGTTCCTGCTTTGATATGCTAGGATAAGATGGTGAAATTGTTAGATGTAACTTGAATTTAGCATGAAAAGCCTAACTTTTTTCAACTTTCCAAGGACTGCACATGGAGATTACCTCTCAGGAGGAGCCTCTTTTATTTCCTGTTCTGCTTTGGGTGGGATCTCAGTGGCAGATGTGGACAATAGATCCTCTGCATAGGCTGGCCCATTGCCTGGCGGCGTTGGGACCTTCTCAGGCTCCGTGTCTGAGATCCGTGGTGGGGTCGAGGTACGAGGTACCTTGGCAAAAACATCATGTGTCTGCTGTGGAGGTGGTGATTCTCGCTTGGGCTCCATGGTCTGGAATGGTATTTGGGATTGTGGGGGCTGTTGTTGGTGCATGGAAGCCTGTTTTTCCAGTGGTGGACGGCTGGTGAGGGCATCAGGAGCCAATGTTGGGGCAGTGCTGGTTGGGGTAGGAGTGTAGGGAGGCTCCTGCTCTTCGCTGAGAGTACCATCCAATGGGTAAAGGTCTTCGTCCTCTTCATACACCATTCCTTCCTCTTCCTCTTCATAGGGATACTCTCCTTCCTCCTGCTCATAGATCTCACCCTCTTCATCATAGAGTGCCCCTTCTTCCCCTCCATCTTTGTTGTACCCCCCATCATCACTGTAGACACCCTGTGGCTCATCTGGGTCCCAGCCGGGTGAGTCTTTGCCATAGCTAACTGAGGAATGGCAGGAATGGTAGGAATCATTCTCATCGTAGAATTCTCCAGAACCTCGAAAGCTCTCGCCATCCTCTGGGCCAAACTCCTCACTGAGTTGGGAGCTGCCACGGCTCAGTTCACCAGACGAGGCATAGCGACTACTGCCGGTGGGGCTGTGGGATCAAAGAGTTGCCAGTTATATTGAGTCATGGAAGAAACAAGGAGAACGACAGCTGATATACAGGTTTAGGGGCAGTAAAAAGAGAGTTTGAGGCACAGAAAGCAGGAACGACGGAGCACAAGGAAAAACAACACTTGTCAGCTAATAGAAGTCTCTCTATCTGCAGAAATCAGCCTGAAGTTGACAACTGACAAAGACGTTTTTTTGGACTTCCTTGACATCATTGGAGAACAGCTGGTAGACCAGCTAAACCAGCCCAGACAAGTGAAAAGTTAAAGTTGATTTCAGATGTTACATTCTAATCACTGAAATAATTTTCACCTATTTTTGAATGTATGAGTACCGGCAAGGAGTTAAGAGAAAACAAGAGGAAGTTCTGAGGCTTGTTTGAGGGGAAAACCTCACAATGTCACAATTTCACAATGTCAGACCAAAAAATTAAATGCTAAGATAAAATGGCAGTGCTAAGAGTTGTCAGCATACAAATTCTTCAAGGTGGACATGAAGGGACAACACAAACAAAAAGACAGAGAGAGAGAGAGAGATAGAGAGAGAGAGAGAAAGAGAGAGAGAGAGAGAGACACTGAGCTGACAGAAAAAGGGGATGCAGCATTTTCCTGTGACACCTTAAACAAAGGAAGACTATTTATCCTCTGTGACGAATGAGCCACTTAGGTGTAGAGAGATTGAGAAAAAGGAATGAGTAAGAAAAGACGGGCTGCTGCACACACACACACACACACACACACACACACACACACACACACACACATTATCGATTATGAGACATAAGAACAGACATAATGCATGAACAATCAGAAGTGATAACGATAGGGTGTGTAATAGGCTGTGAGCCAAAACCTGCCTGGGCTTCAGACTGGAAGAAATACGAGAGCCATGGGACACACGCATAATTACACAAACAATCACACTTCTGTCAAGTCTTTCTGCCAGTTAGTCATATATCCTTGTCACCTTTTCTCACTCTCTAGCATACAAACCCATAAATTCTCAAGACACACACAGCTTTATTTCCGGCTTTCCACACAAAACATAACAGCTTTTGGAAATGCCTGGTCCATGAGACACAGACAGGGTAAATCAGTGGTGTGTACATTCCTTGGTCTCTGTCACAGCCATCGACATGGTCACGCCTGCTGCCCACACATAGCATAGTGTGTCTGAAGGCTATGTAATTACTGCACACTAGGCTTTCGGAATTACAGCATTATTCTCTAAATCTGTCAGGCATAAAGCAGGCAAATAACACACAATAACAATTTATAAAAAAATTGTTTTTCTAAACTAGTGGTGATTACACCCAATTTGGATTGCACAGTACAAAAGACACATAAAAAAGTTTGTAAGACAATTGCCTAATACCACATGACAGACTATTAAAAGGTAAACAGCAATATTGATATAGACATAGATACATATACAAAAAAGTATAGATAGAGTAAATATATATCAATAGACCATGTATGTAAAAGAAGGATTGGTGCGCATGCATGGCAAGCATAGCGAGGACCACAGGACCAAACAAGTCCAGTTCCACGACATCATCACAGCAGGACGGAATCACAGGCTGGAGCAGGAAGAAGAGCAGGAGAAGGTGGTGGAAGAGGGTAGAGGTGTAGGAGCTACGAAGACCCACCTATCAGAGAGCGAGTGCCTACTGTCTAAGGAGTACTGGCGGCTGGTCCGCCTGCTTGAGCCAGAAGCCGAATCGAGATCGCTGCGGCCGTTGGTGGCAGAGTCTAAACTATCATATCGTCTGGTGGGAGGGAAGGGGATGGGGGAAGCAGGAAGAGGAGGAGCATGAGTAACGTCTATTTTAAATGGATTTCATCTCACCTCATCAGCTCACATTGGACGGAAGATGAGTCAACTTAAAGGCAATGTTTAACCAAGAGACTCAAATCAAGCTGGGATCAGGATTTGTCCATTAATGAGTCTTTATAAAGGCTTGTAAATGTTTGAACAGGCCCTATCCCAAATGGTGCAATCTCATGGTCTTCTCTTACATGCCTCTTTCAATTCCAAGAAACCCCAATTTGACATTTAGATTTTTTTGAAGGCTTCTCTTGAGTTATTTTGAAGCCTCCTTAAGGATTACATAAAGGAGTAATAATACTCAATAATCTGTGTGGTCAACTGACATGGAGATGATCCTAAAAGGCAAGATACACCAAGCCGACGGTCAGCCGTTGGCCTTCATCGCTTCATCTAGTTGGTTTGGTGTGTTCCACATGTTGCCTCTTTAAGTTAACATTGGTGCTTGTGGGCCAAATTCAGTATGTAGAATCAAGGTTGGCCGTCAGCTGAAGAAAGCGCTCTGACTGGTTATTCAGCAACCGATTCACCAAATGATGTAGCAAGTAAACAATTGAAGTAAAAAAGAAACAGAAAGAGGCTGGCTGTAAGTTTGCTACATTTCTCAAATATTTGCAAATGATATGGAATATTAAATTATTACCTACTCTTAATCCCAGGGCCATTTATATTGAAGTTGATCTTTAGCCACACCATGTTGGTGTTTCGTAACATCTCATTTTACGAAGTCATTCCATGGTGATTGACAATTACTGTGCTTACTGTACTGAATGCTGCTTTGTTTACACTTTACACGTGCATGTCGAAAGTTCTGGTTTCCCACTGTGAACGAGAAAACAGATACTGCCCACTACTGGTGTGGAAAGACACGAGCCAGAGTGAGGTGACAACATGGTTGTGTTTCATCTGTGCTAGTTGATTTACGTCAGCTTGGTGTGTACTGACCTTAAGGAAACATTTGGGACAGGGCCAAAGATTAGAGCACAAAGTCTACAGCATGCAATTCAAGAATGTTAAGAATACCACTTTTGTAAGACTAAGAGTACATGAAAAACAAGCTCGTTTTGGAGAGAACAGGGCCAAAACAAACAATTTAAGGGAAATCAGATGTGTGACAAAAGTTGGCTCCAAACCCATGAAGTGTATACAATGTCCGCTCATCCAAGGCTTGTATACAATCATCAATGCATAGGAATAAGAACAGAGGAAAGTTGTACAAACACAGTGAATGCTATTACCAACTTATAGATGCTAAAGTGACTAGCATTAGACACTACACCACACTTAAGAATTGGGATAATATACCTAATTGCCCTCTGGTTATCATAGTCGTAGTCGTGCATGTCGTTGTAGCGAGATCCATGTTGCATTTGTCGGATGGGGTATTGGTGCATGGATGCGTTGGGTTGAGATGTGGTGTAGAAAGGAGGGGGGATGCTGTTGCTGGTTTCACTGCGGTAATCACTGTCTCGATCATCCACAGCACTGTCAGGATCATCATCTGAGGAGCAAGTGCAGATTTTAAATGTAAACTTTGTTGATTAACTCAACAGTCTGATTGGTTAATAGGAATGTTCCAGTTTCAATAAGCATCATAGTCTTTTTGCGTATTTACTGTGAAACAAAGTATGCTTACTTTGTTGGTCCCCCCATAGACTCCAGTTACCTATGAGAATAATAAACACAAAAATCAGAAGTAGGCCAAGAAGTTGTGATGGAAATAAATCTTTGTGGAACACATTCCTGTGTGACCATGAACCAGCAGTTTGTTATAAATCTGTGTTGTAAAATTACCAGGTGTGACATAGGCATAAATTTGCAATTTTGGTAGTGCAGGAAAGACTTGGCCAGGAATACTATACATTAATGGTTAATAGCTCTTATTTGAAGCAATAACAAATGGCCTGTTGGCAAGCAAAACTTCTCACTCATCCTAAACCAAGTGTCAGATATTACTGAACACTGTCCTGGAAATCTCTATACACCTTGATGATAAATAATTGATCTAGTGCTCAGAGATAAAGCTTATATTTGACCTACTGATGGGGCAATTTGTCTTCTAATGAGGTTCTGTACACATCAGCCTACCTAGGGGGCATGCAATTTATAGTGAGAGTGTGAGTAGCGCCTGAAAGCTCACAGCACTGAGTTGATGGCATTGGAAGTGGTCTCTCGTGCTCCTCCTGGAATGTGTACTGGAAAATGAGCAAATACAGAAATGAATGAGTCTAGGAATCTAAAGAGTCTAAGAAACAGGTGATAGACTTCATTTTAATAGGTCACTAGTTCAGAAGGCAAATTTAAAAAATGCTCTATTCTGATCTCAGACATTTCTTTGATAAACTCATATTAATACCTGTTCTGCCTTAAGCTCTAGGGAGGACTGTAAACACAACAAAACTAGAGCTGAATGAGGAGACTCACATCTTGGTCCCTCATGGCATTGAGCTGCTCCAATTTCTTAGCCCAATATCGAGCTTCCTCCTCTGGTATATCTGGAAGTACAAAAAGTATAACTTGGGACAAGTGTGGAGCAAATACAATATTGGAGAAAGCAACAAAAAACAAAATCAAGGATACCTAATGGGAGTTCGAATCGTGTATCCAATAGCACTCGATGGAATGTAGGATCTTTGGTGCCACATATTTCATTCTCAGCCATAATGACCTGGGCATCTAAAGTCAGCCATTGCCCTGGACCTTCCTACAACACAAGAGAAAAAGAAATAATAGTAAAAAGTGGAGAATGGACAAAATGGACAAAAATATCTATTGAGGTACAAAACTATACTGGTTCTAAATGCCTCTAAAAGGTAATTACTAAGGTATCACTGCTATTTCCTTTAACAAACAACAAGCATTTTAGGCAACATTGCAGAAAAATTTTCTAATGGTAATTTTAACAAATATAAGCAATTAAAGTCAGAGTAACAACAGTGACTAGTTTCTGCAACATGTTTGCAATGAGAACCAATGCCAGGCATTAGCTACCGATCTCCACATATAGCTCTACAGAGGGTGAGAAAAGCTGCAAGCTGTTGGGGGCCAGGCCGGCCATCTGGACTGTACCTCGTTGGACTGTCGAATGCTGCTCAGAGGGATCCACAATGTGCCAACCATGGTGTCCCAGATCAGTCCTTTGTTCCATACCTCCACTGTCAAGCCCAGATCCAGTCTGTTAATCTCACTGGAAGATGAAGCGAAGGGTAACATTGAAAGAAAGAGATGGACTAAGTGATTCATATTTGGTATGTTAATACAGAGACTATACACTGTTAAGACGAGCAAAGAACACACAAAGATTACTTTTACAGTTAAACCATTAATGGAAAAATGCCAAGAAGATGCCAAGGTATCCATAATCTTGGACCAGGCCATATCCTGAGCACATGCTTTGGCGGTCATGGAAGAGCGGAGAGCATAAGATTCCTGAAAGACTGATTCCTAATTCCTTGTCTGTCACACCTTAGTGACAGACAAGTTTTTGCATTGATCCCATGAGCCAGCCTGTTCACCCGCTTATGACTTACTCACACCTGCAGTTTTCCACGATGGACGTTTAGGGTTCTCCAGCCTCCGGCGTCTTTACTGCAGCTCTGCACATGCCCAACTGAGACTGGTTTCTCTAAAGTTTTTTTTCTTCACTTTCGTCAATTGGTGAAGTTTTGTTCCTCGCCACTAGCTTGCTTGGTTTGGAACTAGTTACGCATCGATTGATTTTCTATTCAGTGTTTGGACTTTCAGCAGTGAAAATTAAACCACACTGAACTGAACTAAACTGAACTCTGAAAACTGGACTGACACAGTTTCAATTTACTAGAACGTCTATGTTAAGCTGCTTTGACACAATCTGCATTGTAAAAGCGCTATAGAAACAAAGATGAATTAAATTTAACTGAATTGAATTGAAAAAGTAGCAAAAGTCAAACCAAACAGGGTGCAGACAACAAAGCTATTTGTGCCTTGGGCATCTCTAGTGACACTCAAATCGAAGCTTTACAGGAATACAGTTTCTAAAAGTGCATCAAATCCTAATAAAAGACTCAACTTTGATATCAAAACCAATCGCCCTGACAGACCACGGGGGCTAATCTTGGGGACGGAGATGGTACCATATTAGACATTGCACAGAGAGATAAAAGGAACTGAAGCAGATCAGGCTTATAGATGACTCAAGATAAGGTTGGCAAGAATTTTGTAGCATCCACCAGATGTATTCTACAACATTTTGTTGTCAATTTTTTCAAGCTTTCAGTGTCTCAAAAGCTTCTTAGTTGACATACAGTCAAGCCTGAAATTAATCTTAGCCCTGGGGTATGAATAATTTTGGGCTTGACTATATGATATGTTTACATTTGAAAGACAATGAAAGTGGTAAATGTGTTGCTATATTATTCTGACTGATTACTAGGTGGTTGCTGTGGTTCTTGGTAGTTACTAGGGCATTATTGGAAGGTTGTGCCAATCAAAAAGCAGATTCTCATGTCTTTATGAAGTGAATACCCAAAACCTTAATTGCTTTGTTTTGCTTTTGAACAACTTTTTCAGATGTATCCAGTCTCTCTGGACTATGCAAACACACGTTATTTCAAGTTTATAAATCTTAGATTTATTTGCAATCAATGCTAGGCAACATCTGGACCCTTGAGAGTGAAAGCATTAGGGGTACTACCTGAATACAACTACCTAGGGAAGGGCAAATCTTAGAAAAAATGCAAAAAGTCCTTTCATTAATGTATTTATCTGCTGAGTCTTCAGGTGCAAAACTTTCCATGCATGTATGTTTCTAGCCCTTGAGCTTAGGTTCACACAATGTTATGGAATGTGGCTAAACACAATTCAAATCAAGATCACTGCATTCTCTGCATTACCACTTGGGAACAAGCATTATGTATGCACAACAGGAGCCTGTATATGCAATGTATCAGCCAAACATTTACATAAGAACACCTGCTTACTCTCTCTGAATATTTTTCTGGCCCTACTTTATACCGCAAAAGAGAAAGAACTTACAACATGAAGTCCTGTTCCCAACATGGCTGACTGCCTCGCACAGCTATGGTGGTGCTTTTCACATTTTGAACCTTCAGTGACACGTAGGTGTTGAATTTCTCTGCATGGAAAATCAGAGTTTTAATAGAGTTGAATAAACACAATACATATTTAGGTTATGTGTTGAAAATCAGTTATAGTGAGACGCCAGGTTTACCTTGCGGTCCATCGAGCTTGGCTTTCTTCACTGTAACAGAGAGACGTGTATGTAAATAAGAGATAAACATATGCATTCAAAATAATCACACTTTACATATCAGGCAGCACATTTGAGATTCAATGTCAGCATATTTGCATTTGTGCAATAAGAATTCCTCCAGGCCCTAGACTCCACTTTGTACAGTAGCTATTTATTTTCTTTCAGACAAAGTGTTATAAGACAAACATTCAAAATTGGATTTTAACAGATGCCATAGAACAGGGGAGTCAAACTCAGTTCCAGGAGGGCCGCAGTTCTGCATAGTTTAGTTGCAACCCTGCTTCAACACACTTACCTGTAGGTTTCAAACTAGGCTGAAGGAGTTGATTAGTTTGGTCAGGTATGTTTAATTAGAATTGGATCTAAACTGTGCTGAGCTTTGACCCGAGTTTGACACCTGTGCTATAGAAGAACCAGTTTGAGTTCCAAAAAGAGCATTTCAGTGTTCATTTCTTAGTCTGAATAAATTTGAACTAATTTTAATGAAACCTTTTCCATTGTAACGAATATTTTGTGATATTAAAATGTTCAATGAATGTTAAAGATGTCTGCCCAAGCATTCTGAACCCAGCATTCTTATTTGTTTCCTCTATCTGCACCTGTGTTCTTATCCTAAGTTATTTCCCTGCTTCTCAGAGTCGTCACGATTAAAACTTACAATCAGTTCTTTGACTGCAGCTGGTCTAATGCAAAATAATGGCGCAAATCCTGATACTGTTTCTAATACTATATCAAAACATAAACTACTCCTTAGTGGTTCTTATCCGCCTGCCACCATCATCTCTCTCATTTTCCCGGCAGGTGATATCTGTGCTGGAACTCTTATTTCATTATATTCTAACTGTAGCAAGACTCATGGTCATTTTCTAAAATAGGGTGTGTTTTCTCATGGGAAAATACAGACTTAAATGCATTCTATTCTAATGCTCTCTCCTCACACAACAGTGCTTAACAGACCCATCTGATCACTACATACATACACTACCTGACAAAAGTCTTGTCGTCGATCCCAGTTGTAAGAGCAACAAATAAAAACTTGACTTCTAGTTGATCATTTGAAAAAGTGGCAGAAGGTCGATTTTTCCAATGAATCATCTGTTGAACTGCATCCCACTCATCACAAATACTCTAGAAGACCTATTGGAATCCGCATGCACCCAAGATTCTCAGAGAAATCAGTCAAGTTTGGTGAAGGAAAAATCTTGGTTTGGGGTTACATTCAGTATTGGAGCGTGCAAGTGATCTGCAAAGTGGATGGCAACATCAAAAGACTTGTTTCAAGATTACATTACAAACCACAAGAGAGGGCAATTTTTTTAGCAGGATGGCGTTCCTTCTTATACTTCAGCCTCCATATCAAAGTTCCTGAAAGCAAAGAAGCTCAATGTGCTCCAGGATTGGCCAGCCCAGTCACCAGACATGAACATTATTGAGCATGTCCAGGCTAAGATGAAGGAGAAGGCATTGAAGATGAATCCAAAGAATCTTGATAGACTCTGGGAGTCCTGCAAGAACGTTATTTGAGTCATTGCAGAGATGTATGGATGCAGTCGTCCAAGCTCACAGGAGTCATAGACAATATTAATTCTTTTTCTGCTGCACAATGACTTTATATTCTATACTGTACATTATTTATTTTAAGTGACAAGACTTTTGTCTCAGCAATGTCAGACCTTACTGTCCTAATTAAACAATTAATAACCAAGGCATGATCATATTTATTTTGGTAAAATAAGCGTAATCTAGAGGCCTTTGCCTTTCATATAAGCCATATCAGATATCAGATATCAAATGATCAACTACAAGTCAAATTATTATTTGTTGTTCCTAAAGCTTGGATAGACAACAAGACTTTTGTCGGGTAGTGTGCATTATACATAAATGCAAATAGTAATACATAGATGCAAATAGTACATAAAGACAAGGATTTTCTTCCAAAACTACAAAAAATTTATTGAGATCAAAGAACCAATAAATGACCAATACTATCATTGTAAGTACCACAGCAGCAAGAATATTAAAAATAATTACTCATTAAAACCTTAAAAAAGGCTTTAATTTTTGCATGTGCAGCAACATAAGAAAAACAAGAGCTCAACAAAGACAGATCTTCTGTTTCCCTGCACTGATTATGAACAATTTGAGTGGTTATGAAACTGCAGGGAGGAATAGAGAGGCAGTCTCTGTCACTTCTGCTTAGGGGAAATCTCGAAAAAAAACTGTTCTCCAACTGAGCTCCTTTTTAAAGCCCAGTGACGTCAACGGTCCCATTCATAATTCATACTCCCCTATTCAGTGTGGGTAAAAGCGTCCCAGAGTTAAGGGGACCTTAAAATAATTTACAGCCTTCCACTGTAATCCATCACAGTCAGCATTCCTATCTTAATTCAATGCAGAATTTCTCACTTCCTCTGAAACGCTTACCAACTGGCAATTCTAACACCTGAAAATAGCTCTAATATACGGTCTCTGAAGCATATGATTGAAAGGTAAAACCATAAACAAACCAATATGCCTGTTTGCTAGCACACTGCAAATCATCAATTGAATGCTTGGGGAACATCGAGCATCACTTCCCTGCTGAGAATAGAGAATGTTTGTCTCTGTTTGGTGGTAAACTACTTGGTAGATCAACTTAGTCAAGATTGATTGAAGCCAGTCGATAACCAAGAACTTTCTGGAAAACCAGGCTGACCAAAGATAACTTGCTTCGTAAACTAGCAGGAAACTGGATGGGATGAGGGCTAATAAGCCAGAGTAGATAGTTTTAGAGTATGTGAGTGATATGGCGTGGAAGTAGAGAGGAAAACAGAGTTTGTCCAAAGTATATTGTTTTCACTCACTCGAGAATTACTTTTTCTCACTTAAGAATTTACATTCGAGGTTATTTGTAGCAGTTTTTGCATTTATTTTGATAGGACAATAGTTAGACAGAAAGTGACGTGAGAGAGAGGCAGGGAGATCGGAAGGTCTGCAAGCTGGGATTCAATCTTTAAAACGCCGAAGTGCAACTAACTCTTCACAAAGCCACGGCTCACTTCTCTATGTCTGTCAAGCTTTTAGCATCCCCTATTGCGCTCCCCTATCAATTTGTGCACTCCACAGGGAAGTAAATAGTGAATAATTTCTCGAAAAATTACTGATTTCAACCTGATGCAATTCCTACAAAAGCACATTTTCATCATTTTTCAAGCCAATCGCTAATGTTATTCAACTATAACACCTGTCAGACAAAATGGCAGACAGTGACAGGGGCACAACACTGCCCATAAAGCTATTGGCACCTACAGCCATGATTATTCATTAATTTTCCTTCAGCTTAGTCTCTATTTTTAGAGGTCACCACAGCGGAAAGAACTGCCAAGTCAGCATACGTTTTACACAGCGGATGCCCTTCCAGTCACAACCTTACAACCCAGTATTGGGAAACACCCGTACACTCTCATTCACACACACGCTCATCATACCTGCCAACGTTTGACTTGGAAAATTCGGGAGACGTGGTGGTGATGGTGGTGGGGGGTGTATCTGTGTCCAGTACCATTCAGAGACTTTACAAATCCTGGAAAAACCTAAAAGTGGGTCGAAAGGGGTGCATAGTCTGTCGGCAATCTGAGGGTGTTACAGATTGTACCAATCACCTGAGGACCAGTGGAAGGGGTTGAAATTCCGGGAGTTTTCTGGGAGACAAACCGGGAGGTGGGTCTGAAATACGGGAGACTCCCGGGAAAAACGGGAGTGTTGGCAGGTATGACACTCATACACTACGTACAATTTAGTTAATTTAATTCACCTATAGTGCATGTCTTTGAACTGTGAGGGAAAGCGGAGTACCCGGAAGAAAACCACATGGACGGAGGGAGAATATGCAAACTCCACACAGAAATGCCAACAGGCCTAGCCGGGACTTGAACCAGCGACCTTGCTAACTGACAGTGCTAACCACTAAGCTATCGTGCCGCCCGAACCATGATTATTTTAAGTGAAATAAATCAAATCAAGTACATCTACAACAAAATGGCATGATTCATTTTTAACTATCCTTCAGTGTTTACATGCACACCAAGGCGCGTACACAACCCATTTTTTGTTGTACTTTGTATGTTCAACTCACACATGTGCCTTGAATTTTGCAATGACTAATTTGGCTACAAGCTGGCAACACTGTTACCCCAATGGCACACTATGCCCCAATCCCAATTCTATCCCTTAGCCCTTCCCTTTACCACTGTTTTGTGCGTTCATGTGAAGGGGTGAGGGTGTGCCAATTCTCTTTAGCTTGAAGGCGTAGGGCTAAGGGGAAGGGTTAGATAGCCCTTGAAACTACACCAAAAACAAAGAGGTATGAAAATTTCGCAAAATACACCAGCTACAGCAACATGGCTGCTGGATGCACAAATTAGTATTTTTTAAAATAGAAAAAAAAAATTGAATTGGGATTAGACCTTAATTTTACATTAAGTCCAGGTCCAGAAGGATTTCCCATTTGTCATTTTAGCTTTCAGAAGGGTATTTTCACAACTCAAAACATTCCAGCCACTACCCTCACATGTCTGCCGAGCCCACACTTAAGCAAAATAAGATCAGATTCTACCCAACAGCCAAAATAGAATTATGTCATGAAAGTGTGGAAGATTCTGAAGGTGTTATTTGGGACAGGGTCATCATCGTTAGGAAATACTCACAACTCTAGTTTAGGCATTTGTATTGTTCACAATATTTGAAAAGATAAACACCAGACAAGAATGAATCTTTGTAGTGTGCATTCGTAACTCGTAAGCATTCATGCACACTGTCAAATGTGTAGATGACGATTAAACTAGCCATGCATTAAAACAGCTGTATCACTATGAGTGACATAGGCGGATATCTTCTCATGTACTGGACATGCATCTTCAGATCGTTAGGAAAACATTGTTGATAATAGGCTCAAAGTTCCCGCTCACGATTTGCCATTGCCTCCGCCAGGGTATCCTCTCTTATGCTCCCACGCACCATTTCCTGCCATGTGGCTGGCATGCACGTGTGCTGCCTCTTTATCTCTTCCCCGCTTCCTCTCGCGCTCCATTAATCTCTCTGTGTAGCCAAGCGCAGGCAGAGAAAGCTACATCCTGACACTAAAAATAACCACTTCAGGGTGAATGTGAGTGAAGGGGTATTTCGTGGTCGGGGCTAAAAGCTTGGCATAAAAGGATGGTATTAAAATATGCTTCAAAGAGAGCTCGGATTTACCATGCAGGTGTTTAAGACAATCCATCAGCGATGAACTGCAGGATGCAAACTAATTATCTGTATGTTGGAATTCAGGGAATAAAGCAGATTTTCCCTGAGGAGATGAGATATGCATTTTTATGAACCATTTTTTTTTGACTGGGGGTCTATCAAATGCCAGTTACTATGATGCAGTGTTATTGAGTTATTTTTATGGCTTTTTATTAACAATATGAATTTGCTTTATTATTTTGTATATTTTTTTACATTTTAATGTCAGTAATTTATCCATCATATTATACTATTTGTTGGGAGTTTATTCCACTGTGGTGACCCCTGACAAATCAGGGACTAAGAAGAAAGAAAATGAAGGAATTATACTTTTTTTCCTGTTTTTTTTATATTCATCTATATACATAATATTTGTTTTGTCTGGTTTTATTTTCTTAATTACTGCTTTTGCAATAACCAAAAACATTTTCGAATGATTTATTTAACAATAAAACAAGCAACAAAATATTTGCAATAAAAATATAAGGAATAAAAACACTTTACTAAATAAAACAAATCAATATAAATAATATAATAACCAAAAATTGCAATTCCATGAGGTACTTCAGAGTTTGGTGTATTAGACCACTTTATAGTTATTTTCTCCTAAATGCAAATAATATACAGGGAGGTAGTATGAGGTAATTAGGTGTGTTTACATGTGTAGCACTTTTGGGCTCTGACATACATGTAAACACACACACACTTACACATCTGCATTGATCACTTTGTGTAACATTGGACTGGTAGTTACCTCATACTACCTCTCTGTACATTATTAAGAGACTGTCACTTTATCATACTTACAAGCTTTTTGCACTATATACTGTTTGCAACTCTGGTGTGCACTTCTTGCCATGTCCCCCTAATTGTAATTGTATTGTACATTTATTTTATTCCTTTAATTTTTTTCACATATTATGTGTAATTGCATTTATTGTAATTTTAAATTTTTTTAAATTCCACTTTTTGTATTAATATTATCTGTTATGCATCTAGGTCCTGAGAGTAAAACAATTTAGATTTTTTGTCCTGTACATGTGGTTGAATTGACAATACAGCTGACTTTGATACCAAAAAAATATTGTAAGAAAAATGATTAAACTATGTAATTCTTACATATGATTTTCTTCTTTTATCTCTAACTAATACAATTTACATGGTAACTGTTGTTAGTGTTAGCGCGGTCATATATTAAGAATTTTTTTGTTCAATTTAATTTAAATGAATCATTAATAAGAAAATGAGCTGTGGGCCTGATTCCTAAAGGCAAAATATTTACATTTTAGAATCTTTTTAATATCCCTTTCTTTCCTCTGTGGAACACAAAAATGGAGATCTAGAAGAATGTCCAGGAGTGCATTTGCACACAATTAAAATCAACGGCTTAAACAATGATCTTTGCACTTTATTATTTGTCTAAATTTTGGGTACACACCCATACTTGACAATTTAAGCATAAAAAAAAGAAAACGTGAAAAAGGCACAAGCCTCATGTAATCAAATCAAACAGGTTTTGTTTTTGGCTGTTTGAGGTACAGACTTCAAAGGCTCCACACTTTTCTGGAAAGGGGGTGGGGAGTAGCAGCTCATTTACATTTAAAGAAACACACAAAAACGACTTTTTATCCAATGAAGAAATTTAAAGTGCATTTATAGTATGGACTTTTAAAAGAACAATTTGAATGGAATCCTCACAAACACATTCTCAGAAGATATTCGACATAAGAAATCCATTTAAAAGTTTGTGTGGAATAAAATTTTACAATCTTTATTTTGCTAGCGCACAGTTTTACACTCTATAATAATTTATTTGTGCAAGCTAATCCACAAAAAACTAAATGTTTGTAGTTTATCATTGTTAGAAGTGACGACTTTTTTCTGTTGACATCAGTTTGATGGCATCAGCAACAATACTCTTAACTACGCCCCTCTTACTGCTATTTTACTGGAGAAAAGATGCACAAAAAGAAAGTCCCACCCTATTCAATATTCTGTTTTATTTAAAAGTCCATCAAAATACTGAAAAAAAAGTCCTAGCAACTTCCGGTTCACACCGATTTTAATTATCTCATGAAATTCTGTTCAATTCATGGTTTCCAGGCTTTTAAAACAGCCTAGAATGTTTTCTTTAACAAAATACGGGCTTTTTAAATACTGCTTAAGAAAGCCCCATAAAAATTCCTCAAAAAGATGGTTATGTAAGAGGAATTCAAGACTTTCAACATCATCAAAACACATCCAAGGGGGAATTAGGCAAGCCTTACTGTACATCTGCTTAGGTTACGGAGGCAAGCGCCAAGCATGATGCCAGTCTATGTGACACCCGCCCACACACCCACTGTCACTTTCGGACACTGGTTGTGAATCCGCTGCCTGTTTAATTACAGAGCGGTGGCAGACGTGCCATGGATCAGAATGTCTGTGTGGGATGTGTTCAAAGAAACGTGGCTTACAGTATCGTTAAGAAATCTTCTACAACTGTCTTCAACAACAGACCAATCTTATTTGCACGGCATCTTGCATTAAATGGCAATCAGGAACTGAGCAGGGCAAGTGCACACAGGCATTGCAAACTGGAACCCAAAAAGGCTAACAATAAGTGCATGTCAAAAGACATCCGGCCAAGGACTTGCATCATTATAGAGCCTGTTAATACTTTCAGACTCTTGATATGTAACAAATCTAAAATATTGTATTATAACACTGCTTTATGCTATAGTTCATACAAATCTACAAGCATTTACATATGTACATGAAATATGACAATTACCGATAAAACCTATTTTAAAATTGTCACAAAAACAATGAATTAAAGCTAAAGCTATTTTTAATAATAAATTAAACAGCAACTAAAGTTAAACTAATAAAAACACTAATTTTAAACTAAACGCATCACTATTTTGTTAAATGGTAAAGTACTTATTTAACTTTCAAATACATGTCTCATTTTTATATAATTATAATAAATATTATAATTATATAATAAATACCATTATATTATATAAATTAAACATTTAAAATAATCATTTTAAAAAAACTTTAAGTAAACCAAAATTAGTTATGAAAAGCATTTTAGCAAAATTCCTCCCTGAGCAAAATAAATTACAATTATTTATGATTTTAACAAACATTTTTACATTGAAATATCTCATTCATTCATTTTCTTTTCGGCTTAGTCCCTTTATTAATTAGGAGTTGCCACAGCGGAATGAACCACCAACTTATGCAGCACATGTTTTACGCAGCAGATGCCCTTCCAGCTGCAACCCAGGACAGGGAAACATCCATACACTTCCACATTCACACACACACACACACACACACACACACACTATGGCCAATTTAGTTGACCTATAGCAAATGCCTTTGGACTGTGGGGTGAAACCGGAGCACCCGGAGGAAACCCACGTGAACACGGAAGAACATGCAAACTCCACACAGAAATGCCTACTGACCCAGCCGAGGCTCGAACCAGCGACCTACTTGCTGCGAGGCGATCGTGCTACCCACTGCGCCACCGTGACGCTTCACTGAAATAACTGCAATATTCAAATGGAACTAAAACAGCACGTCGAGTTATAGTGGTTTCTAATAAAATTTTAAATATTCAGTTCAGCTAAATGTCCCACTGCAACTTTTTAGTATTAAATGTCAACTTTAATACTAAACCATTCCAAATGTTCTTAGAAAAATAGTATACCTAGGCCTATATGAAACTTTATATTTCAACAATCTACTATTTTTTATGAATTTAATATTTTATTCTGATATTAAAATGCATCATTCAATATTATACAGCACTTTACATGTTGTCATTATATTCACAAAAGAGTTCTTGGCCTGAAAAGGTTAGAGACCCCTCAATTATATATACAGTTGCAATCAGAATTATTGAACACCCTTTGAATTTTTTTTCTTTTTTAAATATTTCCCAAATGATGTTTAACAGAACAAGGAAAATTTCACATTAAGTCTGATAATATTTTTTTCTTCTGGAGAAAGTCTTATTTGTTTTATTTTGGCTAGAATAAAAGCAGTTTTAAATTTTTAAAACCAAGGTCAAAATTATTAACCCCTTTAAGCTATTTATTTTTTCCATAGTCTACAGAACAAACCATCATTATACAATAACTTGCCTAATTACCCTAACCTGCCTAGTTAACCTAATTAACCTAGTTAAGCCTTTAAATGTCACTTTAAGCTGTATAGAAGTGTCTTGAAAAATATCTAGTCAAATATTATTTACTGTCATCATGTCAAAGATAAAATAAATCAGTTATTAGAAATGAGTTATTAAAACTATTATGTTTAGAAATGTGTTGAAAAAATCTTCTCTCCGTTAAACAGAAATTGGGGAAAAAATAAACAGGGGGGCTAATAAATCAGGGGGTTGAATAATTCTGATTGCAACTGTATGTTCATTTGTCGATTTAGACCACATACTGGATTTTTAACGCATATCTGCATATGATACTATACTTAAGCAGAATAAATAGAGATGGCCATTACAACAAAAAATAAAACACCTGTAACCTTTCCCAGTCAAGAAGGCTTTGAACTGCAAACCCATTTAACCACTGTACAGTAAACACAGTTAAAAATAGCTGTATCATACATCAAAGCAGATCCCATCTGAGCAGAGGAGCAAAACTAAAGCTCTATCTGGAATATCAAGGGAACACACCCCTGAATCCTGACTGCATTTAAAACACGGTGGATTCAACACACTCATCTCAAAGACACTTCCACTGCATTTTTGCGAACAAAATAGCCTTTTGAAATTAAACATATATATTTAAATCCACAAATTATTAAACTTAAACACTAAAAGAAGCCACTTTGCAGACCTACAGTTCAGCTTTCTGCTAGGTGAATACAACCCAAAAATATAAAATAAATAATAAGATTAATTTTGATCGATTTTTGATCAGTGATACAGTCATATGGAAAATAATGCATGCGCTTGTATACAAGTATGCATTTAATCATCATCAGATGGTCTGTTAAAAACGGTATTTTCCTAATACAATGCCATTTTAACCCTTAATATAGGATTGAGTAAAGCATATATTACCAATAACCAACAGCAAGCAACGCATCCATGCATGAAATAATGGACTTACCTCCAACACAGAGCAGTGACATCTCTTTATTTATATTTTCCGCGCCCTTTTTTCCGTTATTATACAAAAATAAACTGCTATTAAAACGTTTTAGTGGTTTTTATGCGTTGAGAAACCCCCTTTTCCCGTTACCAAAGCTACCTCCCCAAAATACAAAAAAATACAACAGCTGCTATTCCGAAATTCAACCCACTAATTCAACCCAAGGATGTTTCAATCCCCCGCTTGCAATATAATGCGCTGTTATTCGGGTTTTGTGCAATTATTAGCGCCGTTTTTTTCAGCCGCCCGTTACTCGACGCACAGCCATCTTGTTCAGCACCGCCGCCGCGAGGAGAGCTACTACAGTGACGTCACGGCCAGAGCTGTGGTGATGTGACAGCTGAAGAGCACGAGGACCACTCTATGCTGCTGACTAGTTATTTAAACCAGCTAAATTAAGTTTGAGAGCGTTTAAAAGATTGTTATTTGATACTTTGCTGCGATTGAGTTCTACAATAAGCATACGATAAGCTTTAGATGGTAAGCTGTTAGATAGCGTTACTTCAGTTGGCGTTTTTAACGGTTGAAAAGCCCATTTAAAGGTATAGTTCACCAAATGTATATTAAACTAAAAATGTTATTATTACCTCTCCCCTATTCTGTTCCACATTGATTTACTTTGTTTCTTCTGATAAACATGACAGAACTGCATTATAAAGAATGGGAATGTGTCAGTGCAATGTATACTGGGAATACATTGAAACCAGGATCCCATTGCTCTCTGTTGATTTATTATGTCACACATTCTTCAGCAATAGACTAAGGTAAGTGCTCACACTACAAATAAAGAGGAAAACACATATGGAAATATTTTCTTGCTCAATGATTCTGAATGTGGGGCTCGCTTGGCGATTTCCAAAAATCTCATATATGTGATTAAATGATTAGAATTACCATATTTTTTCCTACAGAAGATAAAAATAGTGTTCAACTTTTAATATATAGACCATTTTGAGGGATGTAAACAAAAATAATGGTCACAACATATTTCCTGTTTTACACTTTTTTTTCTATAGCTTCCGAGAGTCCTAAAAGAGGCACATATTGATAATGTTATGATAGCTGTTTTAACATTAAGTTATGAATGAATTGCCTCTTGTTACAGTTAGAAAACAGTTTGATTAAAAGCAGGAAATGTTCATCGGCCAATGACATGACCACATTGAAATGGTCTACTTAATATTTAATAGTTACATAAAAAAGACAACATGCAAATAAAAAGCCATCAGGCTTTCAATTTTTTTCCATTAGATTGGGACTCCTGGGGTTATTATGCTAGATTAACATCCCAGCAATAGTGTTAGTTGCAGCGAATTGATTTTATGGCACAATGTTAAACTTTTTACACCTTTATGGCACCATTACATTAAAAATAAAGGCCACGACTGAACAAGAAGGACGATCTCCAAGTGGTGGACTTCAAAATTTTACCAAGAACAGCCTTGTGCTGTAAACATTGTGCTCACAATTCTCATTAAGTGAGGTTAATATTAAACAAATGAATAATGATTATAAAAAATTATATGGTTGCTAGACTGTAGCACTTTTTTGTGTTGTCAATATGCTCGTGTTTATATAGTTCCTATTGGTGTGGGTGCATCATTATGTGCAATATTTGTTTGTTTGTAGCTACCTCTGAGCATAGTGGGGGTCGCGAGTCACTGTTATTTTAGGGGTCACAAGCTGAAAAGTTTGAGAACCCCTGCAGTGGCTCATTGAAAGGCCTACGAATGTGAGTGTACGTTTTGGCTGGGGACAGAATAAAATGCATATTTTTAGCTTCTCAGACACACAAAGAGCATTTATACGCATTAGTCAATTTTGTAGTGTTTGTGAAGTGGCTTTCAAAACGCTCAGCTTTTTCTGTGATGATTTGCATCAGTTTACATTGTGCACTCCTGAGCGTGTCTGAAAACATGGCAGGAACCTAACTCACCACGACATAGATTCCCATTCTTTATAATGAGAGAATATCTGCTTTATTCTTCAGATGTTATTTTCAAAAAAGAAGCTGTGAAAGTGAATGGTGACCGAGGCATTTGTCTTATTCTCATTGTTAGTTAAAAAAATTCCATTAATATCTTATAGATATGCATATAATGTTGGTTGCAATCAGCTTATTCTCAAGTGTTTATGAACCAGCTTTAACTGTTTCAATATTGAAGATGGCTTACAGTCAGGCAAGCCTGCAACCTTAAGCCAAAAATGCAGGTAAATCAAGTTTGGCTGGTATGTAAAGGAGACAAGAAGCAATTCTTCCTAAAAAATAAAAAATATATTTTTAGTTTGTTTTGCCCTTAAACATTACCTTAAATTAATCTGGTTCATTCATTTTCTATTTTAGCTTAGTCCCTTTATTAATCTTGGCTCGCCACAGCAAAACGAACCGCCAACTTATCTAGTTCACATGGGGAAAAATACTGTTCTATTAGTGATATCACAGACAATTTTGTGATGGGTAAGATGCAGCATACGGCACTTCTCATTCATTTTAATGGTATCTGCTAACAGTGAATGACTGCTGTCCAACTCTGACAGAAAGTCAACGGACGTCAAGGATTAATGTGTGGTTGTGAAAGGCACTCACGATGTTTCCCATTATGCATTCTCCGTCACTGAATTATTATGGTCCAGTGTAACAGGATTTATGTACAGTCAAACCCTAAATTATTCACACACCACATATAATTAGATTTTTTCTCTCTATAGTGGGTGCAGGACAGAAAGTAAACTGTGACATATTATAGCCTAAAAATATTCATAAGGTTGATCTACAAACCAACAAAACGTGAAAAGGATTCAGGTTTGATGAATTTGGTGGACAGCAGAGACTGCAGGCTGCCATTAAGGCTAAAGAACAACAAAGTATTGATAACTGGGTTAATATTACAGTAAATGTTGTCTGAATTATTTTTGGTTCATAGTAATTCATTACATACTGTACCTTTCTATCAAATTTATCTGACCTAGTTTATATCATATTTGATCATTTTTCTAAATTATAGCAAAAAGTGATAATCTGAGAAATGTTGAAGGCATCTGAATGTTTGGTTTGACTGTATACTTATCTATTGTATATGGCAATAGTTTGTTGAATTCAGTGGAGCGTACTGTTGTTTAACAAAATCAACTGTTGATTACTTAAGGTGTAAGCCTGTGTAAACCCAAAGTTCCATCCATACCATATAATAATAATTATAAAAATACAGCTATAAAAAATTCATTCATAATACAAACCATACCAGAGTTTACATCACAACTCACCAGCCACTTTTTTAGGTACACCTGTCCAACTACTCCTAATGCAAATTTCTAATAAGCCAATCACATGGCAGCAACTCAATGCATTTAGGCATGTAGACATGGTCAAGACGATCTGGTGCAGTTCAAACCGAGGGGGAAAAAAGGGGGAAGAAAGGCTTTACAGTAGGTGACTTTGAACGGGGCATGGCTGTTGGTGCCAGAAAGGCTGGTCTGAGAATTTCAGAAACTGCTGATCTACTGGGATTTTCATGCACAACCATCTCTAGGGTTTACAGAGAATGGTCTGAAAAAGAGGAAACATCCAGTGAGAGGCAGTTTTGTGGGCGCACATGCTTTGTTGATGCCAGCGGTCAGAGGAGAATGGCCAGACTGGTTTGAGGCAACAGTTACTCAAATAACCACTCGCTACAGCCGAGGTATGCAGAAAAGCATCTCTGAACACATAACACATCAAACCTTGAGGCGGATGGCCTACAGCAGCATAAGATCACACCGGGTGCCACTCCTGTCAGTTAAGACCAGGAAACTGAGGCTACGGTTCACACAGGCTCACCAAAATTGGACAATAGATGATTGGAAAAACTTTGTCTGGTCTGATGAGTCTCGATTTCTGTTTCGATATTCGGATGGTAGGGTCAGAAATTGGTGTCAATACCATGAAAGCATGGATCCATCCTGCCTTGTATCAATAGTTCAGGCTGCTGTTGGTGGTGTAATAGTATGGGGGATATTCCCTTGGCACACTTTGGGCCCATTAGTACCAATTGAGCATCGTGTCAATGCCACAGCCAACCTGAGTATTGTTGCTGACCATGTTATGTTCACAGTGTACCCATTTTCTGATGGCTACTTTCAGCAGGATAACGCGCCATGTCATAAAGCGTGAATCATCTCAGACTGGTTTCTTGAACATGACAATGAGTTCACTGTACTCAAACGGCCTCCACAGTCACCAGGTCTCAATCCAATAAACACCTTTGGGATGTGGTGGAATGGAAGATTCGCATCTTGCAATGTGTAGCCAACAAATCTGCAGCAACTGCGTGATACTTTTATGTCAATATGGAACAAAATCTCAGAGAAGTATTTCCAGTACCTTGTTGAATCCATGCACGAAGGATTAAGGCAGTTCTGAAGGCAAAAGGGGGTCCAACCTGGTACTTGTAAGGTGTACCTAATAGAGTGGCCGGTGAGTGTATATCAGAGGAATGAAATAGAATCTCCAAACTGGATGTCAACTTAGTCATCACTGTTGTTATAGCTATAATTTTTAAGTTGTCAATTGGCCTAAATTTCCCCTTTACAAACTCATTTTCATTCAAGTTAAATTCAATATGGCTTCTAACCCGAGTAAAGACTAGTGATTTATTAATCATTTCATCTTAATTTAAATATTTTTTGCTGCATTCAGTAAGATATGGAATTTCTCTTTGATAATAATAGTAATTAATACATATGTTGCTGGTTAATATCATTTATAAATGATTTTATATGATTTTATATCATTGCATTCAGAAAGAGAATATAAAAAAGGTCATTCAATTTTTTGGGTCGAGCTAAATTTAGTTTTATGATATTCTAACAATGTAAATTCAAAAGGTACAAGATGATTTCTTTTTCAGACTTTTGGGTTTCATGGTGTAGTCAGTGTCACCCTCTGCTGGATACGTTGAGCTAGACAGCTGAATAATGCAATCATTTAAAAGAAAGTAGACTAATTCATGCCAGATTTATTATCTTATTTCCACCCCATGTTCTCTTTCCATATTAAAATAATTCATACAATAATAATAAAAAAAATCAATTCAAGTACATCAGCAAAGCAGTGTAAAATCTGACACCTGCAATGTTTTAATGCTAGAATTCATCACCCTTTGCAATGCCAACTGTTCAAATAAGAATGTGACCAAAAATAACAATACATTTAAATTCAGAAAATATTATGACAAAGAATGATAAATGCACTTTGCATTTCATTACATTATCCTAGTAAACATCATTATCCTTAAACCATGCTTTCAGGGGTTGTAAATGGACTTAGTCTTCCCATGAGCTGCTGTAACTGTCAAAACAGCATTATAAAAATAAATGTCAAGAAGTTTAGAATCCGTCAGCACCAGTGTTACCAGTGAAATGAGCTTACTGCAGAGCAAGCCTTCTGAAAATACCCAATTAAATCGTTTGGCTCTTGTTATCAGCATTTGAGGCAGAGCACTGGGGTCCCAAGCCTTCTGAATGCTTTTGGTCAGCCGGATGAAGAACCTTTAGATCCCACCATTCAAAGCTTCTCACTGGAGTGAAAATGGAGAAAACCAGATAAGCTAACAGGGTCAGAAATAATCATCTAGCATGATATGTCTGATACCAAGCAGTGATTGACAGAAAAAAAGTCTTAATAGATACAAATGCTTCAAACTTACTTGGAGAATTTTTATTTTTCTTGTAGATTATATATATATATATATAGCAATGCTGAAGGTAAAGTTGCACACTGAGTCTGATATTTTTCATTCATTCATTCTTTTTCTTCTTGACTCAGTCACTTTATTAATCTCGGATTGCCACAGTGGAATGAACTGCCAACTTATCCAGCATATGTTTTACGCAGCGGATGCCCTTCCAGCTGCAACCCATTACTGGGAAACATCCATATACACTTATACACTACGGAAAATTTTAGCTTACCCAATTCACCTATACCCCATGTTTTTGGACTTGTGGGGGAAACCGGAGCACCGGAGGAAACCCACGCGAACACGGGGAGAACATGCAAACTCCACACAGAAATGCCAACTGACCCAGCCAGGGCTCAAACCAGTGACCTTGCTGTGAGACGATTGTGCTACGCACTGCGCCACCATGCTGCCTCTCTGATATTTTTGTCAGAATTTAAAAAAATAATAATAATAAAAAAAAAATAATAATAATAATTTTTTTTATATATATATTTCAGTTCTTTGCATCCATAGATAGCAGTGTTTTGACAATAGAGAGCCACAGTACAATTAAAAACCTAAACTATACCACTGTTTATGAAAAAAAGGAAACATTTCAAACTTCAGTGTGCAGACTTAACTCGTAAGTCACAGAGATAAGATGCATTTTATTAACGTATTTGATGTTTGTATATTATGGCACATAGTACCACATTATCTACCTGTCCAGGTGAGCTAAGAGCTCTTGTAGCTTAAGGACTAAGGCACGATGCTCATGAGGCCTGCTCTCTAAAGCACTGCTCAGGCGACTCAAATATGAGTCCAGCGTCCCAATCGACGGCGTTTCACCAGTGCCTAAACAAAACACAAAGTAAATTATTTTATAATACGTGATCACTTTATTATGACAGGACAGTGTGTATCTGTGTATACCTGACAAAAGTCGCCTATCCAAGTTTTTGGAACAACAAATAATAACCTGACTTCTAGTTAATCCTTTGGTATCAGAAGTGGCTTATATGAAAGGCAAAGCTCCTCTAGATTACGCTTATATTACCAAAATAAAATATGATCGCGCCTCGATTTTTAATTATTTAAATAGGACAGTAAGGTCTGACTTTGCTTAGACAAAAGTCTTGTCACTTAACAGAAATAATCTACAGTATAGAATATAGTCATGGTGCAGTGGTTATATTGGTGCATGGTGCAGTAATTATAATAAAATAATAAATTTTGTGTTGACTCCCATGGACTTGGACGGCTGCATCCATACATCTCTGCAATGACTCAAATAACTTATTAATAAAGTCATCTGGAATGGCAAAGAAAGCGTTCTTGCAGGGCTTCAAGAGTTTATCTTGATTCTTTGCATTCATCTTCAATGCCTCCTCCTTTATCTTACCCCAGATATGCTCAATAATGTTCATGTCGGGTGATTGAGCAGGCCAATCCTGTAGCACATTGACCTTCTTTGCTTTCAGGAATTTGATGTGGAGGCTGAAGTATGAGCAGAAGCGCTATCCTGCTGAAGAATTTGCCCTCTCCTGTGGTTTGTAATGTAATGGGCAGCACATAAGTCTTGATACCTCAGGCTGTCAATGTTCCCATCCACTCTGCAGATCTCTCGCACAGCCCATACTGAATGTAACCCCAAACCATGATTATTCCTACACCAAATTTGACTGATTTTTGTAAGAATCTTGGGTCCCTGCAGGTTCCAATAGGTCTTCTGCAGTATTTGTGATAGTTGGGATGCAGTTCAACAGATGATTTATCAGGAAAAATCTACCTTCTGCCACTTTTCCAAATTATGAATTAGAAGTCAAGTTATTATTTGTTGCTCTTACAACTGGGATCAACCACAAGACTTTTTCCGCTTGTGTGTGTGTGTGTAATATATATATATATATATATATAGACATGAAATGAAGATGGAGAGCAAGAGAGGAATGGGTTCGGGAAAGTTCTGTGAGTCAGGGTGCTAGGGGTGGGAATCACAGGTTAACTAACGATACGGTATTATCAAGATATTTTGCCTTACTAATTATTGATATATTAGGTGATATCTGCGCTTCTGCGATATATTATAAAAAAAAAACATTTATGGTTTATCACAATTTTTGTAAATAAACTTTTTTTACCTTTTTTTGTAACTCAAAGTTTATGAGATGCATTTCTTTTATTACCAGGACATGTTTTATAGAATTGCAACAATGTAAAACAAGCGCACAGCTGTCAAACAAGCTTAAAAATGCTGATGTGCAGAGAGCAGTTTGAGACTGAAAATGCCACATCTCTAAAATTAATCATAGCAGTAGCATCTCAATTGTGTGGAATATACATTTAAGAAAAATCTGTCAAGATTGCAATTTATTGCTTTCTAGTTTTCTGTAAACTTTAAGACTTATTACAACTTGGCCAACGCTGATAACAAAGTTGCTCTATATGTTGGTGCACTGGCCACTAAGCTATCGGTGCTGACACACAACATAACACAAAGTCATTAGACAATCCCTTAAGGATATTTATATTATGGGCACTATATTGTACTGACCTGGTAAAGGCACAGTAGCCAAGCTGCTGACTAGCGTCTGTTTGATTGCTTGTAGGTGGCGCTGTAGGGCCTGTGTACGAAGCTCATCTTGGCCTAGCTCAGCTTCCAAGCGCTCTTTAGCACTGAACATGTCGGCAATGTGCTTCTGGAGAACTGCATTCTGCTCTTCAAACTCCACATTAGCCTTGCGCAAACGCCGCAGCTCTGCTTCTCTCGCTAGAAAATGGGCAATTTTAAGAAAAATAGCTTTGCTGTTGATATTTATGTCTATTTAAGCACAAGACCTCCACCTAATTTACCTTTGTTTTGGTCCAAAAATTCTTCTGTGAAAATAGGGACATCAAATCTGGCCGTGAAGTCTGAGTTCTGAAAGACATCCATCACATGAGTCAAGATACAGGAAGTCTTTTATCAATCAACTGGGTAGTTCACCCAAAAATGAAAAAAAAAATCTATTTACTTAGCCTCCGCTTGTTTAAAACCAGTTTTAGTTTCTTTATTCTGTTGAGCACAAAATAAGATATTGTAAAGATTGTTGGAAACCAGTGAGTTTCATAAGATTTTTTCCTAGTATAGATGTACTGATTCCAACATTCTTTAAAATATCTCCTTTTGTGTTCAACATAAAAAACCTTCAAAGGTTTGCAACCACTTGAAGATGACTTGATTTTCATTTTAGGTGAACTATAAGTAGGAATCATGTAGGAATACTGCATTTGTTTGTATGCTTACCTTAAAACCTGTAGATCCTGAACTGTTGGCGTTAATAATGACAGAAGTCAACTCCTCTGTAGAATAAATAGATAAATGAATGCTTTGCTCTAAAAATAACACTTCCACCATTGAAAATGATCGCATACCAGTGACGGGTGCTTTCGAACCAGTGATTTGGAGCAGCACTGGGAGATTAGGGCAATAGTCATGCACATTTTGTCAGTAAAGCCTGTTCTTGTAAATCTTCAGCATGTGCTTTCAGATAGAGCTTTGTGTTTACTACACAAAGTCGTAGTTCACAGATGAAAATCAATTTAAATAAACTGAATCATATAATAACAGCTGTTTGAGTAGCTCGTCAGCGAACTATGCGTCTCTGTGTAGTAAATGCTGCATGTGAAAATATCCCATATAATAACATGCATTTACTCCACACTCACTTCATAACTACAGTCGAGCGTTTGAAATTATTTCTGTGAGCTAATTCCACAGTGAAATCAATGAAAGCAGTTAAATCTTCTGTTTATTCAGCAACAGAATAGGAACTTTTGGGGTTTGTTTGTGGCATATTTGGAGTTTTCGTGCTTTTAATGTTTTTTTCTTATTTTGTTTGCCACTAGAGGTGATTGGAATGTTCATTATTTGTATATGCGATAATCAGTGCAGTTCACTTATCAGCCACCAGTGTCACTATTTACAAAGTTTTCTGAATTGTACACATTAATAAATTATGATTTTCTGTATGATACCAGTTAGTGATGACTAGAGCTCTGCGATTTGGGAAAAATATCTAATTGCGATTTTTTTTGACAGATATTGCGATTTGATTTATGATTTAATTCAAGCTTCAAACTAATTTTAAATTTAATTCAAGCTTCAGCTCAATAATCTGTAAGCAATGCCAACAAATCTGTGACAGCTCTTAAAAATTACCTGTTTTTGTTCGGTGTCTGTGACTTTGAAACCAAAATATTCCCATATTATGCTGTTTTTCTTTGATATGAATTAGTTTATTAATGCTTCTGAAGCAGCAGATGCCATTAATCCACATGTCAGCGCTGTCCTGTTTGTTTTCTTTTTTTTTTATTGTGGGCATAGGTCAATTGCACAATTCTGATTGGGCAGAACTAAAGTGTGCTCCCTCAGTTGGCTAGTTATAAAGCCCCAGTCAGATCACATGATTTCGGCACGATTTCCTTGTCGTGAGACAAGATTTAATCGTTTGTTCTCGTGTAATGACATAGTTCACAACAACCGGTACCATGTCTGCGATGCCTCACGAAACAAAGTTAAATTTTCTGAATCATAGCGCACTAGTTTTGAAGCACTTTACCTCAGATGTTATTTTTGTTTACATATATATTTTATATTGCAGCCTCAAGCAATTAACTAATCACAACATTTCAAATTGCGATTCGATTTCGATTAATCGCACAGCCCTAATGATGACTGCTTTTGAATTACTGCTTTTCGAAGCTTCTAAAATGTTACGAATAAGTAATTCGGAGTGTGTTTTAAATTTCCAAAGTCACATGATTTCAGTAAACATTACTGTTTTGAAACATTTCAACATTTTAATGCATCTCCGCTTGGGCCAATCTGTGTAATACCATCAAAAAAATCTCAATCATGAGGCTTTATTTAGATCTCTCACCCAGTGAAATACTGAACCATCCTAGTTTTATTTGCTCTCCAATCAGTTTTAAGAGTATGTAGATATTTCAAAGTGACATTTGTATAATGAAAAGGAATAATATTTAATAATAATTGTCTCTTGTTGGCATGTTAGGCAGGAACCAGCATAGAACAAACAATATAGAAGCCTTTAAAATGTTCTAAAATAACGCATCTTATGCAGACACTTAATATCTAATGATATCAGATGATAAGCTATGTGCATTTATAGAATATACTCTCAATTTAAAGTTTGCAACATGTTTGAAAAAGTCAATTTTAATGTGTCTTGCCAGAGTTTTTGTTGCATGTAAACAGTTTTGACCAGCAGGTGTCCCTAGCATGTGCGGTTGAGTGCCCCAAAAACAAAATAATTTTGCGAAGCAATTAGTTCAGCTGTTTCGAAGCTTTGTTTCTTCCATTACTAATATGAGTTAATGTAAACGAAAGATCTATAAATTGTGTAATAAATTTTGTACAAAAAAAAGTTATCCCATCACTATTGAATACTGGACCTAAAGACAAAAACAGATAGCATAAAAAAGATGGTACCAAAAAACTGTCAGAGAAAAAAATAAATCTTCACCTCTCTTAATTCTCTTGTCTTGAACTTTTGCACACGTGATCTGATAAGCTTCACTTTTCTGATACTCCCTGAGCTCTCGTGCATACTGCATTTTGTCCCTTTCGGCTTCATCAAGGTAACGCTGTTAAAAAAAAGTGGTTGCATTAATCATAATGAGGTTTTCTTATATTAAAAAGAAAAGCCATTCCTTAATAACCGTAATAATACCTGTTTATCATGAGGTGCCAGGCGGCTCCATTCTGCCCCGAGTCTCTTGGTGATTTCAGGAAAGGGAAGATCTGGATGAAGGGCCCGGATGTGTTCCCGTCTCTCATTTAAGAAACGGACATACCCGGTAACAGGAGCCTTGGGGCCGTTTGGCAATACCTTCTTTCTCTTCTTTCCTTTTGGCCAACCTCGCTTCTTTACCGGCTGTGAAGTCGATTGGTTCTGTAGCAAATCAATTCAAATTGACATGAATTCAATTTAGGAGGAGTGTATAAGGAAAATATGAGTGCACCCGTCCACAAAACCTTTTATGATGATTCAGTTATGCATGATATGTGATAGAGAGTGTTATTGATGATGTCAAAAGAGTCTGTATCTAACCTCTTCCTGCGGCGAATCAGTCTGCTGAGAGTCTTTAGATGCAGGAGCATCGGTCTGCTCTTGTTTAACACCACCCATGACATGGATTTGTAGAATTCTGGGAAGACAAAAAAAAAGAATATATTTAGATGAAATATGAAATACCAACAACTACTCAATTTCTATCAATAAGTACATACTCAAATACAAATTATGACAGCAGTTATTATTATAGTTAAGTAATGTTATGTTTTCATAATGCCATTTTCAACAACAGCATTTCTGGGACCTTAAAAAGCTCATTTAAAAAGAAAATTGGGTTTCAAAGCTAAGATATGTGATTATTGTTGCATGATATATAGATACTAAAAAAGTATTGTGATACCCTAGCTCTCAAAATGATACGATTCTGCATTTTTTTTGTACCGGTACTTTTGAGTGACAGCTGTAGTTGCAAGTGCTCGGCAGTGTGGGGGCACTCGCTTTTGCAAATTTCCCTTTTAGATTTTGTATCCGCTTGTTAAGTCATGACGTATGGAATACTGTTTCCGGGTCCAAGTTGCTTATTTGAATTGAGAAAATATTCGTTTATGGACACTTTGTCATATTACACAATAAAGTGAATTTTCTATGAAATCATGGTGTACACAACAGACTCTGGGCTTGCTGCATCACAAATACCAAAATTCTAACAGTTTATTAAAAATGTATCACTTTCTGGCCATCGGATATTAGACATGGATATATACATTGCGATTGTGATCTTCAAAATTATTACAGCGCTTTGTAGACGTTTATTATTACCATTCAATGAGTCTCCCCGTACAGTTTGATATAGTGCTTGGACCCAGAAGCCGCTTCGCGTGACATCACACTTAACAAGCGGATTAAAAACAGGATTTTTTTTTTTTACCAATTTGTTACATCTAAGTCTAAAATTGTCATGTGTTGTGATAAAAATTTTATTTGATATAAAATAAAAAATTATACTCTTATGGTGACTTCATAAATTTTTACAGTAAGATTTAACATTTTCTTTTTGTGCAGATCCATTTTTATGAGATTGTGTGTAAATAATGTCAAAACAAATGTAATATGCTGAGATATATTGCCATATCAGTATGGCCACACCTAACTCAGATAGTCACACCACATGACAAAAATGTAAGAAGAGGTCTGTAATTATCATCTAAAGCTGTGGGATGCTGTAATAATATCTTGTCATAGGCACAACATAAATGTATATCTTTTTAACAAATACCCATTTTTATTAGTCAATGACATTATGGACAGCTAAAAATGCATGTCAGGTCATTCACTCCTATATTATTATATATATGTGTAATTATATATGAATTTGACAGCTGTGTCATGTACAGTGAGGACCATCTCCAGATCAGAACATCTCCAGGTTCTTTGAAAACCAGACCAAAAAAGTTATGTGCACTTTTGTCTATAGTTTTTTTTAAACAAAGTTGCAACTATTTTATTTATGTTAAAACATCTCGGCTGAATTACTGACAAAATTAGATTTTATTTTTATATTTGTTTTACTTTTTACAAATGGTTCTACTTGTTTTAGCTGACAGCAAACAGTGTTTATTAACACATAATATTTCTGAAAAAAAAATTGTGGATTAGTATAGATTTAGTATCGGTACTAAATTTTTTTTTATATTGTATCGTATAAGTCAAAATTTTGATATCATGCAACACTATATGTGATGTTAAGAAAACAGTAAAATCATGAATTACTCATCGTTTTAATAATTTTTGATTTTTATGTGAGCAGAGAACGCTGGCGTTTATTTGCAAAATGTACTGTCAGGTAAATGTGGCCTAAAACTATAAATAAATGTAGTACCTAATAAAATATTAACCTTATAATTACCAAAAAATAATGTCAGCTCAAATTAAATAATATTAAAAATCTGACTTCAGCAAATTTGCTATGCAACATTTCTTATCTTTTGGTTTGACCTATACTAAAATAACTGACATTTAAAGATAATTAGTTTAATAAATAAAGTTAACTTATACTAAAATGATCACAATAAATCACTACAATTTTGCATAGAAATAAAAAAGTCTAAAAACAAATACTATTTAGAAGAAATATCAAGTATCTGAATTAACGTTATTATACTAAAACAATAATGTTGGCTGAAACGTTACAGCTGCAAAATGCTGTCTAGATATGAAAACACGGACATTAAATAAATCCACCATTTATTAAATGGTTTGTCTTCATTAAAAATATAGTAACTTACGAATCACGCATGCACGGAGCTTTTGGAGCATCGATGTTTATAAAGACTTCTCTCTGCATTCCCCGGTTATTATGATTACGTTAGCTAAGATAGCATAGTTGGCTAACTAGCCTCCGTTGAACCTCAGAATACTTACATTAATCGAATCTTCATTTCAATAGTTTATTCATATAAATTCGCGTATATATATTTACATTTATATACAGCTCGTGCTTTTAATACACAAAATGTACACTTACCTAAATTGGTGCCAGTTTTTTTTTACTCCGTCGCTAGCTTAGGGACAAATGCTGGTTTGATTGACAGATTTTTGGTGAGTTTGATTGGTTTGTGGGTTGGGTAGGCGGGGCGAATTGCAACTCGCTTCATCTGCATTGCGCATGACTAGAAATGGGTTGTTTCCACTGTGGTTTTTACTGAATATAGGAGTTTTCTGAGGATTTTAATTGTATTTTTGTTGCAGACTATAGGATTATTTACAATTGGTCAGCAGTTATGCAGTAAATATAAATACTATAAATCAATAACTATATTGTTTTCCAAGATACAAATTCCTGTGATGTAAATGAAACTTAACTGCTTAACTTCGTAGTAAAATCATAGTAAACAAAAATCTTAATGTGATGAAATAAATAGAAAATGAAACAACAGTGGGTGCGAAAAATAAATCATTGTATAGACATAAAAGGAAATTATAAAATTGTATTAAAATCCAAACAAGCATCACTTTACATCTGTATTTTTACCCATGTTATTGTTGGTGTATTAAAGTCTAACATTTCTAACATTTACAATTTATATATATATATTTAAAAATTTTCTCTACAAGTTTTACTCATTTTCTGAGGATTAAAAAAAATGTGTTGCAGACTATAAGATTATTTACAATTGGTCAGCAATTATGCAGTAAACATATATTAATACTATGAATCAATAGCTACAGTTGAAGTCAGAACTATTAGCCCCCTTTGATTTTTTTTTATGTTTAACAGAGCAAGGACATTTTCACAGTATTTCCTATAATATTTTTTCTTCTGGAGAAAGTCTTAGTTGTTTTTTTTGGCTAGACTAAAAGCAGTTTTTAATTTTTAAAAGGTCAATATTTGTTAGCCCCTTTATATTTTTTCGATAGTCTACAGAACAAACCATAGTAGTTAACCTGCCTAGTTAACCTAATTAACCAAGTTCAGCCTTTAATTGTCACTTTAAGCTGTAGCAGTGTCTTGAAAAACATCTAGTAAAATATTTTGTTCTGTCATCATGGCACAGATAAAATAAATCAGTTATTAGAGGTGAGTTAGTAAAACTATTATGTTTAGAAATGTGTTGAAAAAAAAAATCGCCGTTAATCAGAAATTGGGGAAAAAAAATGAACGGGGGGCTTATAATTCTGACTTCAACTGTATTTAGTCTTGCAAGCACAATTTAGGTTTTCCCATCAAATTTATTTTAACCATATAAAAGTTAAATACATGATATTCTGTAATTTACAGCATTTTCATGATGCCACTTTTAATGTAGAAATCATTTCATGTGGTACATTTACATTTTTTTCCTAAGATACAAATTCCTGTAATTTATAGTAAATGAATGTTAGTGTGTTCTGTTTCCAGTATGATCTATTTCTGACGTAAAACTACACATAAAATCTGCTTAACTTTGTAGTAAAATCGTAGTAAACAAAACTCTTAATGTGATGAATAGAAAATGAATTAACAATGGGTGTGAAAAATATATGAATGTATAGACATAAAAGGAAATGATAATATTGTATTAAAAATCCAAACAAGCATTGCTTTGATGCTTAAAAATACATCTGTATTTTTACCCACGTTATTGTAAGCGTATTAAAGTCTAACATTTCCAGTTATTTTATTTATTTTTCAAAATTTCCCTTCAAGCTCAAAGTATTTTCATTATAAACCCCATACAACACTATTTTTTGAAAAAGATTTAAATGTAAACGTTTTCTTAAATGATTTGAATCAAAAACCTGTAATTCTTACAAGTAACTTCTGATATAGTCTACTTTAATAGGGGCAAAACTTATGTTTTAGCATGTGGGAAAACTTGCTTTCTCATTTTCAGTTCTCACTTTCTAGTATATATACTAAATAAAATCCCCGACCACCTGCCTCCTCTGTAAAAAAAGCATCAACTACAGAATAAAAATCATCTTCTGAACATGTAACGAAATTAATCGTAGGCACGAAGGCCCGGTTAATTAAAAGCGACTCGATGATGTTGAGGTCTCTCGTGGGAAGGCAGTCATTTGGCCAGTATTTCTGGTTATGCGCTGTTGTGTATGTTTATTCCAGCAAAGCCTGCAGTGTTCACCATCCAAGATGGCTGCGGGTGAAAGCAATAGCCGATCCTCGTGTCTAAACTTGACGAATTCGGGGCCGCTCGGCAATGCACCGCCGAGCAACAGCGCCCATTCCTCGCCCGCGAGCAACAGGGGAGCCGGGGGTGCAGCCGGGGGGATCAACCGGAGCGCGGGGAATTCGAACCCCCAGTCGGGCCCGGAAAACGGCGGAGGCACCGAGTCTGCGGTGAGAAGTACGCCGAGCGCGCACAACCCTCCCCGGCAGACGGTCGGCCAGAGCGGAGCCTCTTCAGGCGCTGCGTCAAACATGACGGCGACATCTTCATCATCATCATCCTCTTCATCCTCATCCGCGTCTACCGCATCCTCCTCCGCCGATGCGTCTGCCGCCGCCGTCTCCTCGCTTCCCAGCAGCCCGGCTTCGGTTTTGGTTTATCGAGAGCCGGTCTACAACTGGCAAGCGACAAAAAGTACAGTGAAAGAAAGGTTTGCATTTTTGTTTAACAACGAAGTGCTAAGTGACGTCCATTTTTTGGTTGGGAAGGGAATGGGAGTGCAGCGCATTCCAGCGCACAGGTAGGGATGAATAGCGGTATGTTTATATGTTTTACTGGAGTCTTTATTCTTTTTGAATTGATGCTGTATTTCAAAGCTTATGCCAAACTCTCTCCCGCTCGATTGATTTTATAAAAGTAAATCATTTTTGTCTCGGCGAGGATAAATCCATATTTCCTCCTCAAATGGCCGTGTTTACAGTCCGCTCCCGTTGCTCTCCGCAGATTTGCTCTCGCTGTGGGAAGTGCCGTGTTTGATGCCATGTTCAACGGTGGCATGGCAACAACGTCGACCGAAATTGAACTGCCAGATGTGGAACCGGCTGCATTTCTAGCCCTTCTCAAGTAAGAATGGGCCGCGTAAAGCTTCGCTGCACGCTTTAATGCTCTGTGCTGCTCTTCTGTCTGTTGACCCCTGTTGTCATAACGTCCTTCAGGTGCCCTCTGCCATTTTTAATCCATATGGCAGACCCTTGCAAACCGTTATCGCGGTATATATTCGTGCTTCCCGCCAACATAGCATACACTTTCTGTTTCTGCTAGACATCAACACTAGTACAATAGTACCAGACAGTGTTTGTGGCGCCTGTAACTATGATATTTTGGCGGGAACACTGACCGTGGTAAATGTTTGTCAGGGGAAAACAAACAACTTCTAGACATTGTTGGCAGAAGTAAAAAAAA
>CAIGQZ010032594.1:18843851-18862579 GCA_903798205.1 Danio tinwini | reverse complement strand
GGCAAATGATGAAAGTCCATTATTAAAATGTTTGTGGACTTAAGGTTTATATTTCGGTGTTGCAATATAAAACATGCCTTGAGACCCATTCAGACAATGTAATTTTTAGTTATGACAGTCACTGTTAGATTATGCAAACGTGTCTACATAAAATCTTAATGTGTTGTGGGTACCCAAAATGCCAGACTACACGTTGGTTTACAGTCAACCGTCGCATGACATCAATGATGTGCATTTGAGTGTTTCCCACAGACCGCAATTTACCAAATACAGAGATGTGCTTTCTGAACAAAACTAAAAAAAAATGTAGGAGTAGATGCATTCTGTGGCAGAAAGAGCTGCTTAAGCAGATTCCCAGCGACGGCTGTAAATAAATCAGTAATGCGCTCACAAACGCTAATGTTACTTCAAATCAAACTAACAAGGAAACCTCCAGTAGATAGCTGGTTACCTTTAAAGATAGTCATAGAAAAAAAATAAAATAATAAAATCAGCAAAGAGAATGAGAAAACGAGTGGTTAAAGTTTACATGCTAATTCCAAAACTCAACGAAATTAGGACTGTGCGATATGACAATGTATATCATATGGCCACAATATCATTTCATATTATGCTCAATTTCATGGTGTCGCAAAATACATTGTTTACGGTAATCAGTGCTCAGTACAGTAGACAGTTGACAGTGCTGACTTGTCAAAGTTTATAGTTTGCTCCTGACCAGTTTTCAGTATACGTACAAAAATGCAATCTTACAACAGAAAAGCAGCTTAAGGGCAACCGTTTTCCTGCAGAGAGCTGTTTTTTTTCCTTCTGCGGATGCAAACTACGGTGCGTAGAAACACATCTGGTGCAGTCTATTCTTTTGGTCATGGAATGGACAAAAAGCAATGCTCGTGCACCTAAAGTCCTGCTGCTTTCAAAAGATTGATATAAAATCATTCTTTGTAAACAGCAATAGTACCACGTTCATTAAAAAATAAATAAATAAATAAATCACTGAACAGATTATTAATATCCAAATCAGAGAATATTTCACTCGGCTTAAATCGTGTGTGTGTGTGTGTGTGTATGTGCGCATGCATCTAAATTTCGAATCAGCCAATCTCATGGCAGCAACGCAATGCATTTAGGCATGGTCAAGACTATCTGCTGCAGTTCAAACATAGCGTGGCATGTTGTTTGTGCCAGACGGCTGGTCTGAGTATTTCAGAAACTGCTGATCTACTGGAATTTTTTTACGCACAGCCATCTCTAGGGTTTACAGGGAATAGTCCGAAAGTCAAGAAAATATCCAGTGAGGGGCAGTTCTGCGAGCACAAATGCCTCATTGATGCCAGAAGTGAGAGGAGAATGGCCAGACTGGTTCGAGCTCTGAACTCACATTACGTCAAACCTTGAGGCGGATAGGCTACAACAGCAAAAGACCACACCGGGTGCCACTCCTGTGAGCCAAGAACAGGAAACTGAGGCTACAATTCACACAGGCTCACCAAAATGGGACAGTAGAAAATTGGTAAAACATTGCCTGGTCTGAGTCCAGATGTTTGCTGTGACATTTGGATGGTAAGGCAGAATTTGACATCAACAACATGAAAGCATAGATCCATGCTTGGCACACTTTAGACCCATTTGTGTCAATGCCACAGCCTACCAGAGGATTGTTGCTAATCATGTCTATCCATTTACTTAATGGATGTGCAGCCGACAAATCTGCAGCAACTGCATGATGCTACCATGTCAATTAGGACTAAAATCTCAGGAGGAATAGGTCTAGTACCTTGTTGAATTATGCCACGAAGGATTAAGGCAGTTCTAAAGTCAAAAGGGGGTCAAACCCAGTACTAGTAAGGTGTACTTAATAAAGTGGCCAGTGAGCCACTTATAAACATTATTTGGCTTGTTTTATCAATTTAAAATGCGACTAACAAAAAACTTTAAATTCTGTATTAATATTAACTGATTGAATCTACATGGATGCATATTATTGATATCAGATCTCGTGATGTCATATCGCCCAGCCCTATCCAAGAGCATAATGGAGTGGTTTGTTAGTTTACGTGCCAATTCCAGTACTCACCGGGCTGAATCCTTGACGGGTTGATGTTGTGAAGCGTCGCAGACATGGCAGCGGTTGTAGTGCACGATGACACACTACACGAGAAGAAAAGATTGAATCTCGCATCACAGCGCTAATTCGTAGTTTATGAATCCCCACAACACTTTGCAAAGCAAATTGGGCCAAAATCAGGGAACTTCTTTTTTTAGTAATCTTGACCTTAATACTCACGTTGACTTGATGGTGATGCAACGCTCCTGTTCATCATGCCTTGTATCCATGAAACGGGTCTCTCCAGCACGGGCTGAGCTAATGATACCAGCTTTTGACACCAGCCAATCCGTCAAAGTGGATTTGCCGTGATCAAAATGTCCTATTACAGACATATTACGGATGTTGGACTTCTTGTCCATGATAGCACGGATCTGGTCAACTTTGAAGTTCTCCTAAAGAAGTAAAATTAGGAGAAATTTGAAGAGACACATTTCTAGTTTTAAAATGCGCTACTTGGCATCATTGTACTATCCTTAAAGTCATTACTTTTAATAAAAAAAACTGAAAACTTCTTTCAACTGGGTAGCTTTATTTATTATTTAATAATTTATGTAGAAAACTGATGTCCATTGACATCCAGAGCAAACTCAAACAGGTATAGTACAAGTGGAGGGTAAGATTGATATAAAGTTGGTTTTAGATTCACACATTTCTTCACTGACAACTTGTGGCATGCTCTCTATATTGTTTACCATGATACCTTAAATATTGGGTCTGAAAAAAAAAATAAAAATCACATGAAAGTACGACTTGAACAACATTAGCACCCATAAACAATGTTGCATGCCCCTCAAGAGGCCAAGTAAATCATGCCAATTGGCATTCATGGGTAAATTATACCTTTTATAAGGCAATATACATTTAACACCAAGATGACTACCAATCAGCCTGGATGTACTACTAAATGCAGAATCACAGAGATTCATATCTTGCCAATTTCTGGCATTTTATTCATAGGTTAAAATCATGACAACAAATGATAAACACCTTCACATTAACTGCCTGCTCGACCAAATGGTTGACCATATTTTGACTGACTATATTTTATTGAGAGTACCACCTAACTTAACCAAACCTGATTGAGCCATCTTTACCATCTGGTTAAAGTATGCTATGCCAAACAAATCCACTAGTTGTCACTAACTCAATCAACAGCACTCGTCTCAACATTGATTCTACCATTAAAGTCAAAAACAAGTAAAAATCTCTCCTGACATGTGAACTGTTTTTGGTGAAAATTTGCAGTTAACAGATTTTTTTCACATATTACCCTCTAAGAGCCCTAACTTTACAAACTTATGTTGCTTGGTACCATTAAAATATTTAGTATGTTTGCAATAATTTTTCAAAACATGCTCAACCAAATGGTTGATTAGTCACTTTAAGGTAAACGTAGAAAAGCAAAACTAATGTTTTCATATTATACATTTCTGCAGTCTGAATGGACTGTTTTGCTGAGAATTAACTTTTGCTCATTCACAGAAAAAATATGACAGCTTGTTATTAATTCATAAATATACTGAGATACTGTCTGAAGAATATACATTTTTGACACTTTTAGGATATTTTCGGAGTAAATATAATGAATTCTTAGAATCAGTGGAAATCAGAACTTTAATCAGAGTAATGAGGTCTGTTCCAATACAACAAATAATGTGTTCAGATTACCATTAACCGTGACTACTGCATTATAAACTATGGGAATAAGCATTTTTAAACATTTCTGAATTCTAAAGAACTCGTGAACAGTTTTGAACAAAAAAGTGAGCTCTCTGAATACAGCTGACAAAAAACTTTCAATAAAACAGTTAGTAAACAGTAAAGTGCTCTTATGATAGCTGCTACACGCTAACATTAAGCTAATACCGGATTAAAATATTAATTGAAAAACTCTATTTGTCTAAAGAAACGTTTATAGACAAAAGTTAATTCAAACGAGTCACTTCTGAAACAGCATATGGCACTCTCATTATAAAGTCTATTTAACCACTCTACGCGCTTAAATAGCAACAAAATGTAAAACTGTATAAGGTTAGTAATGCATAAAATAAATAATTTCATAAATCGACTCACCATTTTGCCTGATGTTTTTGGATTCGTTTAAAAGTGAATCCACTTTTACACCGCCTACCACGGCGGAACAGGCAAGAAAGAGACCGATGACGTTTACGCTCATGAATATATATACCAAGCGCGCGCTCTACGTTTTGTACGTAATGACGTCGGGGCATTGTTCACGTCTGAAGGTGAAAAATCTGTTAATTACCCTCTGAAAGAAGAGTCTGTCGTATTTTTTTTAAAAAATGAACTCACGTTGACACTGAAATCTACAGAGAGTCCAATGTAACATATGCATTTTAAAAAATTTACTTTTCCGCCAGCAGGTGGCGCCTCATCCCTAAAATCACGACGCCTTAGTAATTTCTGTTGTAAAGTCTTGGAGTTATTATCTGTTTCAGGTTTTACACTAACAATCTGTTGTTATTTTTTTTCCGTGTAGATTCAGAATGAAATTGTGGGTCGAGGTGATGCTAAATGGGAAATATATTTGAAAGATCATGCAGTTAGTAGAAGTAGTGCGTTGTGTTTTAACTGGAACCATTTTGTTGTCAAGTTACTCCAAGTCACTCTTTTACAAGGTTTTACTGAAGAAGAAAAAAATGATTATTGTAGTTAGCCCTTAAATTGTAGCTATATGGTAATCACAAATTAATTAAAGTTTTCCACAATTACATATGGTTTATACAAACTGTTGTTATATAGCCTATAAAGATGGACTGTTTGTCTGTTTTATTTATTTATTCATTTAATATTAAAAAAAAGTGTGTTGTGTATTGGGATAATGTGTGTTTGTAATGATCTGGGTGTTGGTCTGGCGAATCATTGGTTCTTGACGTCTATTTAAGCCATGTGATGACATTGTTGATATACCCAAGTAAAGCACGACTTTACAACAAACTGGCGACGAGAAAAATTGTGTGAATATGGTCCAAATCGGAAGATTGGATGAGTATAAACCAGAAAATGAGTCCAGGGGTGTGTTTCTGAAAACCAACTAAGGTCGCAAGTTCCGTCGTCACAAAAGTAGTTCATTAATTTGCCGTTTCCGATATCTATCGATCCAATGAACATTCCCAAACTGCATCGCAAACTTATATGCTTGCAACCTCCTCTGAAGCTGTAGTTAGAAACATAGTTCCTGGTTGTGTTCTATTCCCAGTTATCCCCCCTATGCCCTATTCATTTAGAGCATTCCAACATTTAAACTTGGAATGATTTAAAAAAGAATAAAGCATTAAGGTCATCACTCATAGGTGTAATTTGCTTTCAAAGTATTTTTACAGTTCAGTTTTAGCGATTTTCATGTTTACAATTGCGCTCCCTTCATAGTGCACTTTGAAAACTTTGATGTCATTTTGAACACATCCGTGGCTCATGGCGAAAGCTAGGAATTTATGTTACGTTACGTTATATTATTATAATAATATAATTATTATTATTAATATTATTAAAATATTTTTTTTTCATTTCCTAATAAATAATAAATATAAAATTATTTCTTAATATATAGCCTCAATTTTTTTATGTATGTGATTTATAAATGAGATTAGAATACGTTAGCTTTTGTAAGTGATTTTATGTGTTAGAATATAATATGTGATGTTCTCTATAATATTTGTAAAGGAAACATTGACCCTATATGTGCCGTTTACATATATTTCAGTTAATATAGAAAACAAGTGCATATTTTTACCAAAACTAATTTTGGATTTCTTTTTTTTATGTATGTGCGTGTAAAACAATATAATTTGCACAAAGAAATTATGGGGTTCTTCTCTAAAGAAGTTGTTACTACACCATTTAGAGCATCATTATGGGTGTTTTACGTTATAACTAACGTGGTTCAAACGATGGATCTGCGACAAAGAAGCTACGGGTTTTGGGAAACACTCATCACTACATCGTTTTCCCAAATGATGCATCAAACTATGATAGTTCAGCCGCGAGTTATTGGGAAATGCACCCCTGGTCAGCATATATTGAGCAAGTGGAGATATTCATGATTGTTAATGATGTGGATAATACAAAGTGTAAATACAAGTGGCGACATTGCTATGTTGGTGCCTCCACTTATGGGCTATTGCGAAATTTTGTTTAACATTTAAAGCCGAAGGATAAGACATTTAGAGAAATTGTTGAGATTCTGCAAACACACTTTGAACCCAAACCGCTAATAATAGCTGAACGCTTCCAATTTCAGCAAAAGCCTCTTGAAACTGTGTCCCAGCATGTCGTCGAACTCAAACATTGTGCTTCAAAATGTGATTTTGGTGCAAGTTTGGAGACATAAGGCCTGTTTATGATAAGATTACTGTCTGTTTGGATCAAACAATGTAAGAAATGAAAACATACTAAGCTATGAAATTTTATTTAATTCATTCATTTTCCTTCGACTTAGTCCCTTATTTATCAGGGGTCGAATGAACCGCTAATTATACTGGCATATGTTTTACGCAGCAGATGCCTTTCCAGCCGCAACCCATTACTGGGAAACACCAATACACTCTCACATTTACACACGCACTCATACACTACGGCCAATTTAATTTATTCAATTTACCTATAGCGCATGTCTTTAGAGTGTTGGTGGGCACCTGGAGAAAACAGACTCTAACACGGGAAGAACATGCAAACTCCTCACAGAAATACTAACTGGCCCAGCTGGGACTCAAACCAGTGACCTTCTTGCTGTGAGGCGACAATGCTAACCACTAAGCCACCGTGCCGCCTAGTTATGGATTTTTTTACCTAAAAAAAGTGTGAAAACTTAAAATGTAAACAATGAAAAGAAATAGCTTTGTATGAAAATATATAAAAATGCCTGTAAATACCTAGAGGAATAACTATACTAGCATCCGGCTATGATCTTTTTGAACTACAAAAATGCATGATGACATCATCCTGTGCATATGCTTTATAGGCATTGATTGGCTGTGCATGTTTTGATCAATGACCAGATGGACTGTAAATCCAATATGTTTTCGTTACAGTCATGGTATAGATTTAGCCATTTTTTTGGACAATTTAATCATCTTAGAAATACTTGCACATAGATATTTATATTAGATGTCGCCTACGCTATTGTTGTCTATTGGAACGAATGTGTCAATAGAGCTGCCATTTTAGTACAGGGTAGCGCTCCTTTGAAATGAATGTGGAACCAAGGTGCAGTGGCCATCCAGAGCCAGAGATATATACACATTCATGCATATATCTATGATCGGGAATTTTCCCGAAGGTATGCTAATATTTTTTTTTATTTAATTTTACATCACGTTTCTATATCGATGAACAAGTGACTATACGGGCATTACCGACAAAGAGCGTGTGTTTGTGTGCATGGAAATGTATTATTCTCCCTAAATTAATCTAATCCTAAAACACACCCCCTCTCCTGCTTTCACTTCTCTTTCTAACAGATGGAGCTATTAGTTAGTGAATGAATCCTCGTTATGAATGACTCGTTCACTTAGCTGACAATAATACAAGTATTTGATTTTCCTATGGATGTCAAACATTTCTCAAAATATCTTCTTTTGTGTTCAACAGAAAGAAAATATATTATGAGTACATTTTTTAATTAGTAATTTTTTATTGTTGAATATCTAATTTTTTCTATCCCTTTAAAATGACTAACTCGGATGCAAGATTCATTTTGACTGGCAGCCATATAACTAATCCTACAAGCATTAAATCTGCTAGATAAACCATATGTTAGACTTTGACTGAATATGTGATTCAGCATGGTTTGGCTAAGGACAAGCATTTGATTGGAAGCCAAAGGCACAAGAGCAGCCTGATGCATGCTCTCAAATATAATGACAGATTTTGCACTTCAGAGCTAGAATGTTTCATTTCTAAACACTTAGTGGTCTATTTCTGTTTGTCTTGCAGGCTTTTCTCAACAGGTTACAGGCTGTGCACATCCAGATGGCTACAGCGCCCACGCGGACTGCATGTAAAATAGAAAACAGTGGTACACAAAGGTGTTTGTGCTTTTGCCGTCCATGTGACGACAACAATGTACAGCAGAAAAAAGAGACTAAAACCAAGTCAAGGTCACGAGGTCATTGAAAACAACCATTCTGAACCGAACTGAGAACAGACGGTTTGTGACAGTGACACAATTGAACACCATCAGTCTGTCTAGCGATGAAATCAAAGTGACAGAAAAGAGCAACTTGGTCAGGCGCATGAGCCTTCAAACCTCTGTCTGAGTGGCAAGAAAGTATCAGTCAATAAATTTTTTTTTCCAGTCTGTGCATTCATGGCATGTTGACGGCTGTCGCTTGAGCTTAGTTAAGTACTTTTCAGTGCCACTGGGTATATAAGCGCTGTTGTGCTCTAAAAAAGTGGTTCGAATTTTGACAGTAAACGACTGTAGATGTGCTATAGAAAAAATCTTGGTTAATGGTAATTTTCATACTGTGAAAAACATATCTCTAATGGAAGGTTTCATACAATATTACAGTAAAATAATGTGAATGTAAACCTTGATTTTTGTAAATCTTAAAAATGTAAACCTTAAGGCCCAGTCCCAAATCTACCCCTTAGCCCTTCCCCTTCCCCCTATACCTTGTTTTGCGCGTTCATATGAAGGGGTATAGTGGTGTCCCAATCCTCTTTAGCTTGAAGGCATAGGGCTAAGGGGAAGGGGTATACACCCCTTTAAACGAAGATTTTTCAGGACCACACTCGAAATCTAGGGGTAAGAAAATTTCCCAGAATGCACCAGCTAGAGCAGCAGTTTCGCTGCACCCGGAGTAAGGAGAGCCATAAATTAGTATTTTTTGTCATTATTACGATTTTTTACAACAAACAAACACGTTTTAATATATCCATAACTGCGTTAATGTTTTACCCTCATGCTTTTATAAAAAAACAAGCTAAAATAAAAAACGCTAAATTTTGCGATCTATAATCCCTAATAATAACTCCTGTACAGCAGTCCCACAACATTCTGACACTCGATGACACTCGAATACCCTGTCAGAAAAGCCTAGTGGCTGAGAATGAGCTTTTTACGGTGTCTGCTATAATGTTAATGTTGTTTTTAGTGTTTACATGAATGAATATGGCCACTGTGTAAATGCGCAGTACAGTTTTGATCTTATTGCCACATTAGATCGTTATGATAATATAATATATGCCTTCAGTGATTTCCTGAAGATAAATACTAAAAAACAACACAACTGGAAAAACTACAGCAGTCGCAATCGTCTGATCTCATATGAAGCAAGAGATCGCGATGACATCTGATGACGTGTAGAGGTGCTGTAGTGCTGTCCCAATTCTAAGGAGTACATTTTGAAGCCCTTCCCCTTCACGCTTGTTTTTAAAGGGCCAAAGGGAAGGGGGGTAGGGGTACAAAAATAGAATTGGGATTGGACCTAAATAATCTTCTAATGTCAAGTTAGAAGACAAACAAAGCAAACAAAGATCATTCAATTGTGTTTATTATTGTCATATACAGTAGGCTATACTGTGCAGTTATGTTTATGGTTCTCCGTTTAGTACAAAGATAAAAAAACTAATATTAGTCATTTAGTTTTTACTTCATGTTCTATCTGTAAAACCTAAAATGTTGCTGACATATTTGAGGTAACTTTCTTGCAACTGCTGCTGCCAGTATTTATTATAAATGTACATTTATAACAATTTAATTTACTATAATCTTCTATGTGAAGCTTTTTTGACCCAATTCACATAGTAAAAGCGCTATACAAATAAAGAGTTGGTTGAATTGAACATATTTTTTATGGCTAAATTGCAGTTGTCCAGAGGGTGGCATGGTGGCTCAGTGGTTAGCACTTTTGCCTCACAGCAAGAAGGTCGCTGGTTTGAATCCCGGGTGGGCCATTTGGCATTTCTGTGTAGAGTTTGCATGTTCTCCCTGTGTTGGCGTGGGTTTCCTCCCTTCTGCTGTGGTGACCTCTTAAATAGAAACTAAGCCAAAGGAAAATGAACGAAACAATGAATGCATTTGTCCATCACCCAAGCTGAAATCACAGGTAAGGGTCTGGTAGTCAACAACTGAAGTAGATTGAAGTGAATTCATATATTGCAAACCTGATCTTTTTTTCTCAGAACTGGTATTTTAATCACAGAAGTTTATTAGGCAATCTTGTTAATCTTGCAATTTTCACCTTTTTCTTATAATTGTAACGTTACTTTCAATTGTAAATTGTACAATCTCACATTTCTATGTTTTCTGAGTCTATATGTCATAATATATGTTCAATAGTTTATTAGTCTTAATTAAATATATATATATATATATAAAATCACAAGACTCTAACTTGAATTTTATGACACAGAAGTCAGAATTGTGAGATATTAACTAGCAGTTATAACGTGAAGCTTCTGACTAAAAAATAATGAGATATAAATTTTTAGATCTGAGATAAAAAGACAGAACTGTTCACGTCATAGATTTCACTATCAAGCAAGGCAAGGCAAGGCAAGTTTATTTATATAGCACATTTCATACACAGTGGCAATTCAAAGTGCTTTACATAAACAGGAATAAAAGAGACAAGTATAAGAAAAAATAAAAACATAATAAAAAAATAATAAAAGAATGAAAAAGAAGAGAAAGACGTAATAGTGTGATTTGTTGGACAGTGCTCATTTAGTAAATGCACAGCTAAACAGATGTGTTTTCAGTCTGGATTTGAATGTGCCTAATGTTGGAGCACATCTGATCATTTCTGGAAGCTGATTCCAGCAGCGAGGGGTGTAGTAGCTAAAAGCCGATTCACCATGCTTTGACTGAACTCTTGGAATTTGTAGTTTATATGATCCTAAAGATCTCAGTGATCTGTTAGGTTTGTATTCAGTGGGCATATCTGTAATATATTGAGGTCCTAGGCCATTTAGTGATTTATAGACAAGTAATAATACTTTAAAATCTATTCTGAATGTAACTGGGAGCCAGTGTAAAGACCTGAGGACAGGTGTGATGTGCTCTGAAAGCATTAAAAGTTGTACTGGACACCGCTAGATCTTCAACGAAACGTCTGTGAAGCTTGCGTAGAGTAAACATTTTCCAAAGAAAATGTTTTATTAAAGGGGTCCTATTATGCCTTTTTTTTACAAGATGTTCAAAAAATCTCCCCATAAATACTTTAAAAAATACCACATAAAAAACACCACATAAATACTTGTGTATAACTCATTAAAACGGCCCCTTTTAGTTTTTTTTTTTCACATTTAGCCTTTTGGGTGATTGTCGCTTTAAATTTAAATGAGATTGTGCTCTTTTCAAAAGAAGGTGGAGCTACAACTACCTGTGCATCAGCATAGCGGCAGATTTAAAATCGAACTAATGTCATCTCTGTGAAAAACTGAAAATGTGAAGTGTCTCAGAAAAAGGCAGCTTATAATCTTCTTAGTAGCTGACATTATCATCAGAAGGTGAAAGCACAAATGGCTGCTTCTCACTCAGGCCTGTTTTAGTGTTTCTGCAGCCTTTTTTTATCAAGTATAATTAAAAATAATATAATTAATTAATTCATACCAATATCGGCTGTCAATATTCACACACTGTTGCCACACAACTGTGTTTAAACCCCCTATTAAAGTGATTTTTGCATAATAGCCTTTGAAGCAGAACTTTGATGGAGAAAACATCCAGGAAAACCATCTGTCCTTGAGTTTTCCTTCAAATATTCCCTGAAATTGAAACTCCATGTTGGAATTTCTGCCTTCTAATTATGTCTCTAGTGGAGCAGTACGTGATCGCTTTGTAAAACGGCAGCTGATGCTTTGAACCGTGTGCCTGACGCGGCTAACTTTGATGGTGAGTAAGCACAGTGGACTTACCTAAATCCAGCGGTGCCATTAATGCCTGTTTAAAGTTTCCCTGCATACAAATGACAGCACAATGTAATGGATGACTGAAACCGCGCTTGCTAACGAACAGTAAGCAAAGAAACAGCTTCGGTAAATTTCAACAAAGTCAGGTTGGTGCAAGATAGATTCCTTTGAGAATGAGAAAATATTATTTTTTTAAAGCTCAGCCCACACAATAGATGATTCATCTGTAAATCACGGTAGCTTTCAAAGTTGGACGGAGCTGTTCAGCCTCAAAGTTTTATGTGGCAAATGATGAAAAGGTCTTCAGACAAGAATAGATGGAGATGTTTTTCTTGAAGAGGAGATACACTGTGCTGTATAAGATGATGTATTCCTGCGTCATTTAAAACAGTGTTTGGCGCCAAGAGCAGGACGCAAATGTCTGTATAATTCTGAAGTAAATATAGTGAAATCATATGTTACAGTGAAGTCTTTTAAAGACCGGCAGACAATGTAACAGATAAACTTTAATTTAGTAATAACACTTACATCAATCTGTAAGGGTGCTTTCACATCTGTGGTTCAGTTTATTTGGTCCAGACCAAGGGCAACAAATGATACCTTGTAGCACTTTTCAGCCGTTTTTGGGTCCTTTTCACACCACACTGATTGCTTTGGTCCGAACCAGTTGAAAAGAAACAAAATGCAGTCATGTGACAAAATCTACATCACTCATTAGCCAGCTGTTATTGAACGCATTTCCTAAACTGCTTTTCGATTGGTCAGAATTAACGTGCGGGAAAACTAACTGAACTTTAAAAACTGAACTGACACTGTTTCTATTTACTATAATCTTGAATGTGAAGCTGCTTTGACACAATCTACATTGTAAAAGCGCTATAGAAATAAAGATGAATTGAATTGAAAGTGATCACTGCACTGGCTGATTGTATCCATAGTACACTATATAGTTTGTATACATCACTTTAGACAAATTGTACATTTCGAGAATGAAGCGAGGCTGCGGCTGGAAAACAATGTTTTAATGCATTGCAAACGATGAAGGCACATTGCAAGTCACTTCAGGAGGAGGCATGAATTAATTTTGCTAAACTGCGACATGGTTATCTTCTAGAAATATTACCAATGATCTATCAGGTAATGTTTTTCCCTCTCTCTCTGTTTAACATTGCTGGTAAAGTGCTGTCAACAAATATGTTTCCTCCACATTCCATAAGATGGGATAGGACTACAGCAACTGGATTAGTCCAAAAAGGAGCAGTACTTTTTGCAGTTGGGTCTGTTTAAGTTCGGATCATATTCTCACCACAAATGAACCGCTTCAAGGTTTGTTTGAAAGCGTACCGTGACCACCTTTTCAAGGATGTCTCGTACGCTTTTGGTGCGCACTTAGGTGCGATTGCTACATTCAGACCTGCCCAAACGAACTGCACCAAAAGGAAAAACAAACTCTAGTGTGATTCAACCGAACTAAATAAGGCAGGTGTAAAACACCCTAAATCAAACCGAACGAGTCTGATGCAAGGTTATTTTAGTAAACAAAAAACTGAAACTATACAATATTTTACATTTTTGTTAACTTAAATAATATAATAACAACCATAATAAAAAAACTAATACTAAACTAAACTAACAAGTCACTTAAAAAGCTAACTAATAATTAGCTTTTTAATTAGAAACAAAATAATAATGACCAAAAATAAAAAAATATTTCAAGAATTCATAAGCACTCATTATTTTTTAGAAAAATAACAGTAGATGGTGCTTTTACAACCAAACACATCAGTTAAAACAACAAAATCAATTTTCTATATAAGCATAACACATGTTCTAACTTGCCAAAAAATGTAATATTGGCATATTAAATTGCATATACATGATCTTTAATCTGAAGAAAATTGTCTGAATTGTGACAATTTTTCGTTGCATTTGTATATGGTTTTGGATTCAGTGTCTGTTAAATAAAAATGTAAGTGTTATTGTAAGCTGATGTGCAAACACTAAACTGGTGTACACTGGATGTGTTATGTTACTCTGATAACTAAATTACTAAATCTAAATGTAAAACTAAAACTAATGAACTAAAACTGAACTGAAATGTACGGCGGATTTTACAATAATATCAAAATAAGAGCTGATTTTTAAATGCAAAACTATTTTAATCTTAATATGATAAAGTCAGAGTAATATAAAAACATATTACAATAAAGATTACACAAAACAGTTTAGATGTTAAGAACAGGATACAAATTGAACAAGTTATAAAAGCAGTAAAAAGACAAACGGAAAATTATTTCACAATTATTTTAAAATAAATCATCATTATTACATTATTCATTGTGCATTGTCTCAGCATTATCAAAACTGTGTAAAAGGTCAAATTACCTCAGACAGAAAGGAAAATATGACCTTTGAACTATGGATTAGGTGTTGTCCCATAACAAACACCTGAATCCCTTATTTGGAAGAGCACTGAATTGTTAAACTGACCTTGAGGATAGATTTTCCTGAGGCTAAGAGGAGAAATGCCGTACACTGTCAGAATAAAATCTGCAAAAATTATACCTTCTTTTAGCTGTGTTCGTACAAAAAAGTTTCCGCCATCATTTTTAGATTTTCAGGTTGCTCTTTTAATACACTTTACCTCATCTGACTTGAGTCTCACTACTAAAGTCGACAATCTGAATGCTGAAGATATTTAGTCAGTACAAACTACTACCACACAAGTGTTAATGTTTGGTTGAAATGCAAAGTAAACCATTCCTTGAGGGTGTTCTCCCATTTTTCTTTATGTTTTTATCTTACATCCTAACAAAGAACAGCCAATCAAAACTAGGCCAGAGAATGATGACCTGACTGTTGCGTTGGAGTTCGTACTTTGTCCTGGGTGAGCAGAGGGACACAGACAGAGTCAAGACAGATATTTGGGATTTGTCCAATTTTTGGCGTTTTTTCAAGGATTATTTGGAGTGTGTCACAGCAATGGAGCACTATTCACACCAGGTAGGTCCTAATGTTAGGAATTTCGAATTCATTTCAGATGAAAAAATGCGTATTAGACATAGCGTATGTTATCTACCCTGCCTATGTAATATCTCATACAGATCAAAGTTCAGAAAAATGCAAAAGTTATCTTTCCTTCTTGTTTCAATGCTTGCTTGCTTTCAACAATTTTCTCAGCTTCCATCCGTTTTCTGTCTTGTATTTTTCATTGATCCCCATTGACAGCAAATTAAATAAAAGCAAATATATTGACTTTCTCATAGGGCGGTGATGGGATAGAACTACTCGATTTGCTCTTCGATAAGAATGATGGCATCTTACGCTATGAGAATATGGGACAACAGAACAATCAGCTTTGGCCAGTTCAAAATCCTCATGTAAGTCACCGTTAACAAAGTCTGACTTGAAAGAATATACAGTATATGAAAGAATAATACAACTAATACAGCTAGTCCTGGTTTGCTTAGCATTCATACAGTCATTTTTAAGATGGAACCTGAAATTACATAACAAACAACAACGAAAAATGGCGTTGTACATTTTGTGAAACAACTTAACAGACTTCTAAAATCATAGGGATAAACCAACAAGGTGACAATTCGTAACTTTCTGATTTAGCGGCTAATTCCTATTAATTTGAACAAACTCATTTGTACATTTTAATACGATTTGCTGATCCCCCAATGAGGGATGAAGTTTGAGGGCATGACTCCATTAAAAAAAATACATTTTCAAGCTAATTAATTTGTATGAATTTATACTAAATAGATACTTTTCTGACAATATGTAAAATAGACACATTTCCATGTGAGATTGGGCTGGTAAAACACTTTTTGTATGTTTGTATTTTAGTTAGTTGTGTCTCAATGTGTGATTTTATGGTTGTATCTTGTGACATAATGTCCTTTTTAGGTTCATTTAGATGTCTTTGGTCTGTGATGCCTCAATATTTCAGTTGAACCATGCCAGAGTTCATTTGAGACTCATTTTTCACTGTTGTTTGGAGCGCATAAAGGCACTATTCAAATTAACCCCAGAGTTGGTTTTATTTTGTTTAGTTTGCCAAGTGTGAATACGGCTTAAAATGATAATTCACTCAAACATGGAAAAACTGTCATCAATTACCCACCTTCCCAGCAGGCACAGGACGTCAACATGATGTCAGATTGATGTAGCACCACAACGTCGTGAAACATTGCACTTTGTTTGGAAATGAAAATCGGGTTGAAGTCAGAACTCAACGTCAATGTCCAATGTCAGACAGACGTTGTATTTTGGTCCAACGCAACCTAAAAACAACAAAATATCAACGATGTTACAGCTTGACGTTGTGTGGACGTTACCAATATGACGTCTATCAGATGTTGGATTTTGGTTGCCATACCTGATGAATAAATGTCAGTATATGACGTCAATATGACGTTAGTTTAAGATGTTGGCTCAACATTGAATTTTGATCACTTTCCAACACAACCTAAAATCAACCAAATATCAACGTTTTTTGACTTCGTTATTGAATGTCAAAATAACATTGTCCTTAGACGCTGGCAACCTAAATCTAACCTAATATTATTGTCTTATGATGTTGTGTGTCTGCTGGGTTCACACACCAAAAAAATGCTTTTCTTACTTAAGTAATTAGAGCTTTTGTCTTGTTTTGAGTCCAAATATGTAAAAATTCTTAAATTAAGAAGGATTTTTAGACAAGCAAAATATTTTGTCTTGTTTTAAGAAAAAAACTACCAAAATGGGCTATATGCACAGCTAGTGTTTTCCAGCAAATTATGAAATTCCAGTGAAAGGTTTATGTGACTATTTTCAATTTCATAAACTTCCTTTTACAGCATTGATGTTGTAATGTAATTCTAATATAAACTGTTAAATAGACTTCAGTGTTCATTTTGCTGTTAAAGCGCAAAAAGAAACAAAAGAACGTTTAAACACAGGTGCTGTCATTAGCCGCTGGCAAGCACAAAATCTCCATTGAAAATACTGGGGTAAAATTAATTTTCATATTTTAAAGACATGGCGCAGAAAAATATAATTTCATTCAGTGCTTCTTATTTGGTCTGATACCCACTTTATATCGTATCTCAGCCAGGCAGTAAAGATCGCTGTTTTTTAAAAAGAAATCAGATCTCAAACGCAGCATTTTATATGGGATGACAATTAACCGGAAGCCCTGGGGCTGAAATTAAAAGTCTGTGTGCATATACAACCATTAAGTGAGTTTTTCCATAAAACAAGCAAAATAATTTATTTTAAAACAAGATTATTTAGCTTACCCCATTGGCAGAAAAACTCACTTCATTTTAGCATTTAATTTCTTAAAACAAGACAATATGTTTTATTTGTCTAGAAAATGCTTCTTGATTTAAAAATCTTTAGATATTTGGACTAGAAACGAGACAAAAGCTCTAACACACTCTAAGTGATCTTTGTTAACTTTGCACATACAATGGAAATCCAAACATAGGACTCCATTGACTTTTAAAAGTAATTCTCCAAAATTGTAAATGTTTTGAAGAATATAATAAGGCATAATTCACAATACTTTATTTTTGATTGCCAGATGATGATGCCCGCACAGAGCAACGAGGACTTCTTCAACACACTTATAGGTGGCCGCGACTCTGTTTCTGGATCTCCAGTTTGGTCGCCCTCTCCTAGCGACAGCGGGATGAGCGAAGACCCTCATTCAGATCACATCGACAGTCCTCCACCAAATGCAAGCCCACCGATGGAGCCTCACATTGTCATTTCCCAGACTCAACACAGTCTCAACACCAACTTCCCATTTGATTTCAGTGAGTACAAAGAATTTGTAAAGCCAACCTTCCTGGCGACTCAAGATTGATTCCCAGTGTAAACACAGATGATTAGCCTCCCACTTATTGATTGTGTGTTGTTTTGGTGTACTTTAAAAAAAAAAGCTCAATTCCAGAGCTTTGTGAATATCTGCACATACAAACAATGGAGGATAAATAGTATTATCTGTGTCTGCAGATGGCTGGGACACTGGCTTCTTCCCAGACCAGGCCAGAGGGACGCAGCGTGCATCTGAAACGCCACAGGCACAACTGGCCACTGGATTCCCCCTAACTGTCAAGGACCTGCTGCTATCTGGCACACCAGAGCCTGTGAGTTTGCACTCAGGCATGAAGCTAGTTAAAATACACAAGGCAGAATAGGGAAAAGGTGAACTTTACTGCAGATAAAAGGTGAACTCAATAGGTTCCTGACCGTCCAGGCACACAGACATGCTCATTGAATTTGTTACTTTTTGCCATTCCAGGCCGTGAAGGTGTCTCAGCAGTCCTACCAGGAGCTGATTCTCACAGAGGATGAGAAACGACTGCTTGCCAAGGAAGGGATGACTCTGCCAAATCAGTTCCCGCTCACCAAGGTATACCTTCAGCTGGCAATTGTTCCGTAATAGTAGAGTGCACTCATTTGTCTTTGTAGCTCAATGTTTCTGCTTCCCTCCCGTGACCAAGTATGAGGAGAGGATTCTGAAGAAAATCCGCCGAAAGATCCGCAACAAGCAGTCTGCCCAGGAGAGCAGGAAGAAGAAGAAAGAATACATCGACGGCCTGGAGAGCAGGTATTGACTGTTGTTCTTGAACAAATGAAGCAAAAGCGGAAGCTATACGTGCGTCGAATCACGGAGCAAAAATCATAATCCGAGCTGATGAAATTTGCAGCTACTGAACACAACCCCCCCCCCCCCCCCGGC
>CAIGQZ010032594.1:18816404-18843751 GCA_903798205.1 Danio tinwini | reverse complement strand
ACCCCCCTGGCAAAATACCAGGTGGAAGTTTACTGCTGTGCTTGAGAGTGGATTTGATTACTTACTCGGTTCTTACGGGAAATCAGTTTTTTTTTTTGTTTTGTTTTTTTGCAGGATGGCGGCGTGCAGCGCACACAACCATGAGCTGCAGAGGAAAGTCTTCCAGCTGGAGAAGTGTAACATGTGAGGGAATCATTTACTTGGAATCTTCACACTCCATATGTGCCCCTGAAAATCAACTTATTACCCCCCTCTCTCTTTCCATTTCAGATCCCTGATGGAACAACTGCGTCGGCTGCAGGCACTGGTCATGAACGGATCCAACAAACCGGTCCAGGCTGGAACCTGTGTTCTGGTGAGAGTTAAAAGCAGCAGAATTAGCACATGAAAGATAGAGTCATACAGTAATCATGATTTGGGCATTTGGAAACACACCCTACACACATGCATAACAAATATTTGTACTGATGTTTTTCTTTCTTAGCATATACTATACAAAAGGCAACATGAAAAAAAAGGCAATTCAATATTTTTAAGGCATTAATAACTAATAACTATTTATTCAGCAATATTAATTCAGCATTCATCTGATTGTTGAGCTGATTTTGGGTTCAATATGTTATTGTAGTATTGTTTAGATACTTAGATTCTTATGACTTAGATTATTATGAATCACAAGACCATAGTTTTCAAAATAAACTCCAGACGCACATGATCTCTGTCCACTGTAAAAAAAATCTGTTTTTTTTTTTTTTTTTCCCGGGTGCTGGAAAAAAAAACGTAAAATAACAGCAGTTAAATTACAGACATTGCAGAAATTTCCCTAAATTTAAATTTTCAGTAAACTTCTGTAATTCACCATTGTTTATTTTACAGCAAATGTCTGTAATTTAATGGTCGTTTTTTAACTTTTTTTTTCTGAAGCAGGGGTGCCAGAAGAAAAGCTTAAAATAACAGGCATTAAAATACTGACATTTACCGTAAAATAACGGGAACAGTCATGTCAATAAAGGTTTTTTAATATTTTTTGAAAAAAGTCAGGAAAGTGGGTGTCCAGCTCTGTTTATGTGGGAGTGTCGGGGAAGGGAAAGAGGGAAGGTTTTGCATAAAAATGGGAGTTTTCGTTTGGGCACACGCTGATTTTCACAGAGGCAAAACAAACACACAGATGCAGGGGAGAAAGACAGTGTTTACATGGACCTCAGTAATCAAATTACCTGCCAAATTATTATTTTGTCGACTTTAGCTGCAGTTTGGCACTTTCACTGTCATTCAGGAACATTTCATGCATGCCCCGTGACAAACAAGATATTGGATGCAAGGAACTGCTGGAAGAGTTTAATAGAACGTTTGATACCGCACAGCGAACGGGAGAAAAAAAACTTGCACTGTAAACTTAGTAACTAAATCATTTTGGCTAAGGTATGTCTTTAAACACTGAAAGAGTACTACTGACAATACGAACTAACTTTGCCATCTGAATAAACAAACAAAGACCACTGATCGATCACTTATCAAATCTGTAGAGACAGGACAATCAACATGAACTGGAACCGCGTCTTTTTTAAAAGGAGATGAGCGGCAAATCCAGATTTCACCATTTCCAGATCCGAAAAGCTCTTGGGTAAAAAAAAGTTTTCCTTACAAAAGCATTTCAGTCGCATGCACTGTAGTCCACATGTGAGTCCAGCTGCGCTCTTATAGCGGGAAATGAAAACAAAACCTTCGTTGCAGCACATTTATAAACACACATTTATAAACATAACACTGATGACCCATGTCTCCAAGCAATTCTTGTTCTTCCAGTTGTTTTGGCAACACAACATGGCACCTTTCTGCCGTCTGAACACTGTAACAGGTAAAAACAGGTCTGCAAAGCTATCATGCATTTTAATGAAGTTGCACCTCATACACAATAGAGAGCGCTAATTGGTCTGAACTGAGTCTTTTTCATGAATTAATGCTGCACACTCAGAGACGTCACGATGTACTCGCCGGTACAGACATCCACTCTCTACGCTGGAATACACACAAGGATCTAATTGGCGTGACGCAGCTTAAAACATTTCTAAACCGGAAGAACGAATTTGCTCGAAATAACGCAAAAACAAACAATTTTTACTTTTTTTGTGAAATATATGTGTCCTAATAGTGTTTATACAGTAGCAGAGTGGGACACATATGACTGTCAACATCTCAAAAAATGTGTTTTTGTGTTTCGTGACGCATTCAGCTACCCCTGAGCACTTTTTGTTTGATTTTGGGTATGTATTTATATTTTGTTTGGGAAAAAATAGTAAGTTGGTTTGTAAAATTAAACTAGATTTTACATTAACATTGAGCTAACAATAATATAATATATTTTCAGATTTGCCCAGAAACATGCATTGCAAATATGAAAATATGTTATACATTTTCTAAATAAGTCTTTAATCTTTAAGTCGCAATCTGTAAAATCTCAAATTATGTTAACATTAGGACCTAATCAGTTAATCCTCTGTAAAATTATTGTCTCATTTATTTATTCCAATTAAATTTTTTTTAAAAAAGATAAAGCATTAAATGGACCAGAAGTGACAATAAAGACATATCTTTTCAGCCTGATCTCACGAGGAAATGTAAGTATTTTACATTTTGTCAGTTTAGTGGCTAATTCGTACGAATTCGTACGAGTTCAGTCGTACGAAAATGTACGATTTTAAAAAGAAGGAGTGGCACCTAACCTAACCCCACCCCTAACCCCAACCGTCATTGGGTGATGAGCGAACTGTACTAATTTGTACGAATTAGATCATACGAATTCATACGAATTAGCCACTAAATAAAAAAGTTACGAATTGCTGTGAGATTGCGTTGATCTATTATATTCTATTTCAAATAATACATTATTTTGATTGTTTAATTCATCAAAGAACCCTGCATATAACAAAATATTAGGCAGAACAACTTTTTTTAATCATAATAAATCAATAATAATGATAATACATGTTTCTTGAGCATCAATTAAAACACAAACATTTCTGAAGTATCCCGTGACACTGAAGCCTAACCATAACATTAACATTACTCGAAAATGTCTATTCTGTTTGATTTCAATTCTGTACAATTGAATAAAGTCTCACCCTGTGGTGCAATTTAAAACCCTGACTGACAAATGCTCTCAAAGCAATCATCAGTGTCCCTCAACATGAAGAAAGCAAGGGAACACAGTAATTGCATAGCTAAAAGCTCCAATCTCCAGCTACTTGAGAGAACATACCTCAAGTACCGATGTTACAGCAAACTTGTGCTTCGCTAATGGTCGTCTGTGCTGCTAAACTCAAGCTCTCCATCTGATGCTGTCCCTCAGGTGCTGCTTCTGTCCTTCACCTTGATTCTGCTGCCCAATCTGAAGCCCTTCACAGACACCAAGGTCAGCCAACATGGAGACTTCAGCCCAATGAGAGGTGAGTTTTCTGCCTGAAACGTCTCTTCGATCTAGTCCTCGTGGGGAAAAAGCCATTAGAACTTCCTTATATCCTCTCACCACTAACTCGAGAGGAAAATGTCATGCTTGAAGAACAAGGGCTTCTTGAATCTGTGTAATGTATCATTTGGTTGACAAGCCATTAGACTCTGGCTGAAACCTTATGGCAGTTATTGGACAGACTGAGATGTAAAAGAATGGCAAACAGCTTAGTCATGTTTCCCACACGTTGAATCAACGGCGTGGAAGAAAAGCTGTAATTTGTCCTCATCAAACCGCCGTCAGTGTTTCTGAAGGGAATCAATTTTTATTCCGCAGGCTAAACGTAGGTCGTGGTTAAAGTTTGGCACACTTGGTAAGCGTCTTGTTTGATTAGCGTCCCGACGCAGCTCTTTTGAAGTGAGTAGCTGAATTTTTGGGAAAAAAAGCACAGGGTAAAATATGTCACAACATGATTTGACTGTTTATTTCACCCATGGATTTAAATTAAGCAGACATTGTTATTCATAAGTTTGATGAATGTGGCATTCAGAACTTCTGGGGCTTTTATGTATCCAAAATGACATCAAAGATACGTAAAAAATGCAAATGAATCTGATGCTAATTGACTATCTTGATGTCAAAATAACATAAAATTGACATCTAATATTGTCAACAAAAAACACGTCAAAAATCAATTACAAAACGTGTTTTTTATGCCAATATTAGATGTTGTTTTGATATCAAGGTCGTTTACACGGTAAAGATACAAATAGAGTCAATGTGTGAATGTCAATTAAAGGTTTTAACATCAAACTGATTATTGTTTTTTGGCGTCATGCTTGATTTCAATTTCATGTCATTTTGACATCAAGGTGCCCTCTGGGTACTAAAGGATTTATTAAAAACAACATTTTAGTCTGTGAAGTCACATTACAACAGTTTTGAAAAGTTATGTTGCACTGCAAAAAGCGATTAGTTGCCTTTACTTAAAAAAAGTGAGTAAACTTGTTGCTTTTAAAGCAATTAGTTAAAAAAGTGAGTAAAGTCATTGGCTTAAAGTTATTAATAAAATGAACTATGTGCATAATTATATAAATTAAGTTAAATAAACACCACAGTTCTAAGTTGCATTTACTCACTTTTTTCATTGAAGTCAAGTTGTTGCTTTTAGGGCAAAAGGATTACTCACTTTACAAATCAATTAGTTACAAAAGTAAAAGTAACATTGCTTTTTGCAGTGCACATTTCAAATTACATTTATCTATAGTTTTCATTGTTCAAGTCGGTGTGAAATCAAAACTTAATGTTTATTTTGCTAGCTCACTTTATTATTCTTTAGGTGAACGATTAATCCATGCAAGATACCACTGAATTTGGGAATCTTTACTCAAAGTCTGACCATTTGCTTCCACGTTTGGAGTGGTGGTCCATCTCTGTTGACTTCAGTCTGATGGCTTCAGCCACAATACTTTTAACCAAGCCCCTCTTACTGTCTCATTTCCACCCCACCAAACACTTATTCGTCCAATTATGTTTTTTTTTTTTAAATGAATGTACCTAGTTTCCAAGTAGACAGTTATGTAATTGAAGAGCCTGTGATGAAATATTAAACATGATGTATTATACAGAAAAAAAAACTATGTTAATGGGTCAAAGACAAGACGTCCCATTTTAGTCTCGGCATTCAATTAAATTTGCAAAAGTGATTTTATATGCATAGAAGGCATAATAAATGAAAGTATTGCCTCTATGTTTATGTTCCAAATAACTTTGGTGAAAATATTATGTCAAAATATGGAAATAATTGTTTGGCAGAAAATTTCATGTAATAATGAAATAACATGCTTACTCTGACCTACTGTATACTTAACGTATATCAAAACATCTTATTTTGTGTTCGAGGTAAAAAAGAAACCCATAACGGTTTGGAGTTTGAGTAAATAGTGAATACATTTTTCTTTTTTTGGGGTGAACTATCCCTTTAAATACCAAACAATATAAAATACACTGTGGCATTTACTTTCAAAAAAATCGAGGGTGAAATATGACTTTTAAAAGTCCATAGGGCTAAAAGTGTTGAAAGAAACGCCATAATAAAATATCAAATCAACTGGGGTTTCCTTTAAAGACTGAAACCACAGACACACTTTTCACAAGACGTTTTTTGCAGTTCAGTCACAGTCACTGCACCCTCAGTCTTTTAAGTGCCATAAATATTTCATAGTTTTGCCATTATGCAAGCTGCAAAGTATGTCTTTTTCCTTCTTTCAAGATATAACAATCTATATAAATAATGAACTAATTATAAACAATTTTTACATGTATTATAGGAAAAGCTGGGTTACACTTCATTTTATGGTATCCTTGTTCTAGTTCCAACTATTTCAACTGTTCATTATTAAATGTTGTATCAACATTAAAACTGTCAAGAAATGCCAAGAACCGACATTATTGCAACCATATTTGAGAGTTGAAGGTTGGGTACATATTTAAGTTCGGACCAATAGTAATTAACTACATGTACTTAGGGTTAAGATGAGGTTAAGGTTTAGCCATTAATTATGTGTAATTGGAATTAATTTATTGTTATTCCAGTAGTAGCCTACTTACATGGAACGTTTGAAACAACCCTGCTAAAAACAACAAACAATATAATTTAATGGTAGTGTGGTTTGGGATGTATTCCATTAGAGTTCGGACCAATACCATTTAAGAATTTTTTATAACGACTATTAAAACATTACACAACCAGTAGAACTTATGTCATAATTAAGCTAGGCTACAGGCCTACAGTTTTTTTTCAGCAGGTTTGCACATCGTAAAATAAACAAATTTTGTCTTTATATTTTAGAAATCTTGCCATATATTTCCGCTACACAATCACAAGAATTCTGGGGTATTTGTTTTGCTTTTTGTTTAATCTTTTGCAGTTCAGTCACGGTCACTGCACAACCTCCAGTCTTCCCGCGTCCTGCGCACCATCGACCATCCGTACTCCGTGACAGAAAACTCCAAAATTCTCCCACGCTTTCCCGAGGATAAAACTATGGAGGAGATTGCGTCGCTTCTGGGAAGACTTCACAGGAGACCTCAATTCACCGAGTACGACCCCGAATCTCACAATCACAGTTTCGACCAGCATGACGAGCATCATCACGGAGACCCTATAACCGGACACGTAGCGACGGTGACCTTGAATCCACGGCGCGGCTCCAGGCGGAGTCCTCATGCTGATGATATGTGATGGGCAGAAGGGGATTTAACCGGGGATTTGTCAAAACGCCTTCTGAAGACGGAAGCCAGCTAAAAGATTGCTGGAAGCTTTTTTTCTTCTTTCTGCAAAATCTTCAAGAGATAGGCCTAAAGTAAATATTTGCTTTATATTATCAGACTTTGGATAGAAAATAAGTGCAATTTATTTGTTGATTCTCTCGTTTTTTAATGTGACATTTTCTTATATTGTTTCCCAAACATTTACCATGGTTTTATATAGTGTCTAGGCCTTTTTGGGCATATTTACAATCTTTCTTAAACATTTAACGTGAAAAAAATGCTTAATGTGACAATGCTTTAAGAACGTGGTTTATAATTCAATAGAAAATTCAGTAACAGTTTATTAGCTAAATATAACCTATTCTGTGTATATAGGCAGATTAACTCAGATTATGAACACCATTAAGCATTTTCCTCTCATATGAAGAAAATGCTTACTTTGGCTTAAGTGATATAGGCTACGACCAAATTTGATATATAATACAAATATATAAAATAGGCATGTATATACACAGGCCTGTAATATATATTTTAATATATTTATTTATAATATAATTAATTAAAACATATGCTCTATGTACAGAAAGGAGAATATAAATGCAACCCCCAAAATTGTAACTTAAAAGTCCCTTGAAGTGCTTTGATGTTTGACTTAATTTTAACTAAAACATGGAAATATTTCGGAACACAGAGTAGCCCCTCCCATCCCCCCCAAAAAACAACCAACAGTCCTTTGTATTTATCACAGCTTTGCCATTGAGAGTGGTTGAGTCTTGGACCGGGCGGGGCATGTCAGCTACTAGAGAGCATTTGATTGGTCAGAAGATTTGAAACTGAAGTATGAATGATCCACTTAGTAGGTGGAGGTGACACTGCAAACTTTTTTTTTTATATCTTCTAAATGCTAGTTTTGTAGCACACTAGCTTATAAATATTTTTTAAGACAACATCCAGATAATAACATAAAAAAAAATATTTTAAGCACTTTCCTCATACAAACCATTGCAACATAGGCTCATTCTAAAAATGTAGCCGAAAATACATTTTTGGAGATTGCAAATTATGTAGCCAAAAGTACGTACAGCTGCAGTATGTCTTTAAAATGAACGCTATGGGGCTTATTGCACTTACCACCGTATGTACGGCTTTCCCGCTGTTACCAGTTTGTCCAGTTAGCTCGCCATGTACATCGGCGGACTTGAGACGCAGTAAGGAGTTGACCGCAATGACAGGGTTCGAGTCTGGTGAAGAACGGTTCCAAAATGCAGGCAAGACAAAAACAGAACTCAAAAATAAAATAAGTAAATAACAGGGTGAGAATATGGTGAAATCTGAAAACGTGGTAAAAATCAGGGGGCTTTTCTTTCTGTTTTTCTTTTTAAAACTGTTAGTTGGGTTTAGGGAGGTGTGTGGGTGGGTTAGTCGATCGGTCAGTCAGTCAGTCTTCGGCAAGAATGGCACTCATGAGTGAAATTTGAGATCTCAAAAAGTGAACACAGCGGCCTCTGGTAAATTCCAGAAACCAAAAACTGCAAAAAAACATAACTCCTGGGTCGTATTTCGTGATCTTCAGAAATGTATATATCGGTACATTTTCAAAATGAGCCTGGGTTAAACCATTAAAGGGCACCTATGGTGAAACATCTACTTTTCAAGCTGTTTGGACAGACATATGTGTAGGTATAGTGTATAGACCGTCATATTGGGGTGATATAAACACACTTAGTCCTTTTTTTTCAATTTAACAACATAAAAACGGTGGACCAATTGGAGCGGTTTCGAGATCGACAGCAATTTGACGTAGGAGTGCCGTCCCCCCACCCACCAATTTTGACTGACAGGTGCGCATTACCATATCCTCAGTATGTTGTTTCACATCCGCCATTTTCAGCATGTGAGTCAAAGCGACGTCACCAAAGAAACACCCTTGCTCTATTTTTAGATGTAAGGCTCATTGGGCTCAACATTCACCACGTTATCGCTCTCCTTGCTGCCAGTGTTTGTGAGTTTTGGTGGGTTTGCATACATGTGTACATTTCATTGAGTCTTAAACTTCAGTGGTTTGCATTTCCCGCGGTCACAGAAGCTCCCTGTCATCTTAACTAGGTGCAGCTGGAAAGTACAAGTGGTTGCCTCACGTGCGCGTCCCTCCATTGGAAATAACAAATAAACGCGCGCAGCGCCATGCTTTTCGCGTTGTCACGGATGAAAGTGAGGACCGGGAGGGTGTCGCGGATGAAAGTGAGGACCTGGGGGTTCGCTCAATATTCTGCCGCCTAGGTCGCCTCTTTGGAAGCATTGGCCCTGTTCAGGACACCGTTTATATTTCTGCCGCACCACAGATCGTTATCTGAATAGTTTAATTTTAAATAACATGCGAATGTGCGCGTCTGGTGTGCCGTGTCGTGGCTCTAAGCGGCGCATCCGGTGTATGACGCCCTTTAGTTATAGCCTCAAGCAGGTCGTACACCAAAAGCGCCGCTCGGCGACAAGCAGCGTCGCGCCACGCAGCGGCATGCATTTCTGAATTATAAACATACGTTTCTATCAGGAGACACACACCGGCGCCGCAAGTGTGCGAAACTTTCAACTGTCATGTGTGCGCCGTGTCGCGGTGCATCTGGTGTGTAATGCCCTTAAGTCAAAGTTAATTCAGTGTGCTTGCTTATTTGTCTCGGTTTAGGCTACAAGCTTGGAGATTTAAACTAGCACACAGTTGGCTGTAAAACTATACAAACACACAAATTATTTTGTACTCCCTGCTTGGTCTGTGTCCGAGTTGTACATGTACGGCTGATTGCTGGTCCTCTCACTCATGTTGCTTCTCTCTGTCTGCCTGTCTGTTGCCATACACAAAGAGGGGGAGCTCTTGGCTCCGCCCCCTTGTTAAGTTGAGCGGGAAGTCTAAACTAATTTTCATGTGAAGCAACACGCCCCTAAAACAGCAAACTGTGTACACGCCCCCAAAATGACACTTTTTAACACATCATAACAAAAAAAATCTGAATTGTGTTTTGAACTGAACCTAAACTGGCACACTCAGAAGAACCATAATATTAATATTACATCTTAAAAAAGGGGTAAAATAGGTGCCCTTTAATGCGTAGAATTAACAGCATCGCCATGTTAAATATCAGACCACTGGATGACATGATTAACCACTCAGGATAAGGTATAAAAGTTTGCCTTGTAAAAAGTGTATATACATTCATTGGAATCTGAGTGAAAAGTTGGATTCAAAAATGTATGATTTAGGAAAATTGGTGAATGCAAGCAAATCTGATCATTTGTACAAATAAATTAGCACAGTAGTCCAGATTTTAAATAGACCAACTTTATATTTATTTCACATCTTATGTTATAATTCAGATAAAAAACTAATCCCAGATGTGCGTCACTTTTGGGCTTCACTGTAAGGTTGTGATCGCTAGAAGTGGGGATTTATCACTTATAAGGAAGCTGAGGTGAATAAATAACACAGAATCACGTCATTCCCATTCATGAATTTTACATTTTGAATCCTTTAGCACATTTTTCCTAAAGGAGTGCCTTGTGTTTGTCTTCTCTTTGAAGACCGTTTTGCTTTTTGGGTATTAATCTGAAGGCTGATGTAAATTTTTTATGGACTTAGTTCAAGTTGGTGTGCATAAATTGCTTTTGATAACAAATGTGCTTTTTCAATAAAATCACAGCGTGCTGACCTATCTTTCGACCTACTTTATCGGTTTGCATTGTTTATGTTTTTTCCCCAGACAAATGTTTTAAAATGTGTCTTTTGAAATGGACAACTCTCTGTCTTCATCTCTGGGCTGACGTCAACACATAAATGCTTTTCAGCACAATTTGGATGTCACAAGAGACAGAATGAGGCCAGTGCAGATGTGCAAACAAATATGATCATCCCTGACAAATACAGGTTTTCATGTGGATAGACCCATCTTCAAGGTAAAGGCACTTCATGCTGTACGCTCAGATGAATAACTGTAGCACATGAGTGAATCAATACATAAATGTCAACTTCGAGTTTCTTCAGCTTTTTATGGACTGTAAAGTGAATAAACGTCAGCCCTCAGGAATGAGATTCGAAGCACTTTCCAATAGGAAATCTTTGAGAAAATACAATAAATGTACACTCACTGGTCACTTTATTAGGTATACCTTACTAGTACCAGGTTGGACCCCTTTTTGCCTTCAAAACTGCCTTAATCCTTTGTGGCATAGATTCAACAAGGTACTAGAAATATTTCTGAGAGATTTGGTCCATATTGACATGATGCGAATCTCTCGTTCCACCACATCCCAAAGGTGCTCTATTGGTTTGAGATCTGGAAACTGTTGAGGCCATTTGAGTACAGTGAACTCATTGTCATGTTCAAGAAACCAGTCTGAGATGATTCGATTATGGTTATGGTCATAAAGGGATGGACATGGTCAGCAACAATACTCAGGTAGGCTGTGGCTTTGACACAGTGCTCAAGTTGTACTAATGGGCCCAGTGTGTGCCAAAAAAAATATTCCCCACACCATTACATCACCACCAACAGTCTAAACCATTGATTTAAGGCAGGATGGATCCATGCTTTCATGTTGTTGATGTCAAATTCTGACCTGACCATCCGAATGTCTCAGCAAAAATCCAGACTCATCAGACCAGGCAACGTTTTTCCAATCTTCCATTGTCCAATTTTGGTGAGCCTGTGTAAATTGTAGCCTCAGTTTCCTGTTCTTAGCTGACAGGAGTGGTACCCAGTGTGGTCATTTGCTGCTGTAGCCTATCCGCCTCAAGGTTTGATGTGTTGTGCGTTCAGAGATGCTCTTCTGCATACCTTAGTTGTAACAAGTGGTAATTACAGTTACAGTTGCCTTTCTATCAGCTCGAACCAGTCTGGTCATTCACCTCTGGCTACAACCCTAGAGATGGTTGTGTGTGAAAATCCCAGTAGATCAACAGTTTCTGAAATACCCAGACCAGCCCGTCTGGCACCAACAACCGTGCCACATTCAAAGTCACTTAAATCTTCTTTCTTCCCAATTTTGATGTTCAGTTTGAACTGCAGCAGATCGTCTTAAACATGTCTACATGCCTAAATGCATTAAGTTGCTGCCATGTGATTGGCTGATTAGAAATTTGCATTGACGAGCAGCTGGACAGGTGTACCTATTAAATTGGCCGTGCGCCTATACACCATCAAGCATAATCTTTCTTACATTAACATTTCAGTCAATAACATTGTCTAAACTCGCATGCAATAAATGGACAGTTCAGTAGATTTTCTGTCTTACTTAGTCCCTCTTTAATCACGAAGAGAGACAAACTTAAATCTTTCATCCCACCATCATCTCCCTTGGGCCCCTGACCTCCAGTGTGCACATCTATTTCACTTTAAACAGACTGTTAGAGAGCTGCAGTTTTAGTTGATTAATCTGCCATTGATTCGATGCACAAAGTTTGTACAAATACATTTGCAGACTCTTCACTCCTCAGGGCAAAAACCAAAATCCTTGGCTCAGTAATCTTTTAAATTAACCCAGCAACTAGATGAAAGAACCAATAGTCTGAAATCAATAAGTTATTGTCTGGATTTCTGAGTTATTTTCGAGAACTGTGGATTGTAATTAAAAGTGGCTGAATGTGGAAAAAACCTTCCTCCGACCTGAGTCATCATGAAATGAGAAAGTCTGAAACAAATTTGGGTAAGGGAATTGGACTGAATAAATTGGCACAGCGAGAGATTAAGAAAAAAAGAGTGTGAGAGATAGGGACAGCAGCATTTTAATACAATTGTTATTAATTACATTATATACATGTGTAAAATCTTTCTATTATATAATATTCTAGAAATAATAAATATTTAAAGTTAAATATTTTGCTTTAAGTTAAAAATGAATCAAATACTAAATAAATGCATACAATAGTGGCAAGAAAAACTCCATACTATTATACATATTATTTATATGTGTGTGTTTGTGGACAGCTTTATTTGGTTTATTTAAGTCTATAATGACTTGGGTATTATGGGTATTAAAAAATAACATTGGGGGACATTTCATGTGTTATTATAAATCAAAAGGTGTAAAAACATTACTAAACTGTTACCTGAAATTCAAAATTTTGTGTTAAAAGTTTTCTGTGAGGGTTATGCTTAAGGGAAATTTTGCGTGGGGGTTTGGGAATATATAATTTGTACAATAGGCAATACAAATTATTATGTCTGAAGAGACTAAACCAGGGGCGGCATGGTTAGCACTGTCACCTCACAGCAAGAAGGTTGCTGGTTCGAGTCCCGTCTGGGCCAGTTGGCATTTCTGTGTGGAGTTTGCATGTTCTCCCCTTGTTCGCATGGGTTTCCCTCAAAGACATGCGGTATAGGTGAATTAGATTAACTAAATAGGCCATAGTGCATGTGTGTGTGTGTGTGTGTGTGTGTGTGTGTGTGCGACCCCTGAAAAATAAGGGACTAAGCCAGGGATGGGCAAACTTGATGCTGGAGGGATGGTGTCCCTCTAGACCTTTGCTCCAACACTAGTCTAACACACCTGAACACACTAATCAGTGTCTTCAAGATCACTAGAAAGCTGCAGGCAGGTGTGTTAGATTAGGGTTGGAGCAAAAGTCTGCAGGGACACCGGCCCTCCAGGATCAAGTTTGCCCATCCCTGGACTAAGCTGAAGAAAAATAAATAAATGAGTCTAAACCCTCCCTTCCCCCTTGATGTGATGTGCGTGTTGCAAATAAATAAATAACTTACAATTTTTAAGAAATGAACAACCAAAATGTCAAATAGTGCTTCTATTTTCAATAGTCAATTTCTTATGTTGTAATAAATAACATGAAAGAATTCATTATACCTTAATTAATGCAAAAAGTACTCACATGCCAATTTAGGAAATCAAGCTAATTGGTTAAAATCAAAATAAAGGCACAAAATGCGATTGAAGCTACTTAGCTTCATACGTTTTAACATTCACGTGTACGTGATGAAACAAAACACCTAAAACTAGGGTTTCATTACGCACCGACTGACTGTATGTGTCTGACAATAAAGCGGCGCGTGCCTGAGTAGAGCGCGGGCGCGCGTCATGCTCAGCGGAGTATAAAAGAATGTGCGCGCGCGGCAGAGCTCAGAGGTGCGAGTGTGTGTGTGTGTGTGTGTGTGTGTGAACGAGACGGACTGATGAAACTGCGCTCTCGCTGCCGGTGAAGTATTATTCCCGCCGGGAGACAAAGTGAGACGGTCACAATGAACTTGAGATAAATTAGATGAATGGATTCGTTTCTCAGTTTACATCCTTTGACCATGACAACGGACTGAGTGGGAGTCTGAAATGGAGAGGAATAACACCACACAAACTCTGGGGGAATGTGAACACACACTGGAAACCAGTGCAGTGCTGGACAACTGTACAGATGCAGGCTCTGGAAACCTGTCTTTACGTTGCTGGTTGCATTTGTTGACAAAGGAGTCTAGTTCAACTCTTCAAGGTGATGGGTCTAGTTTGGCTGTGCGTGTGATGATCGCCCTCATTTATTCAGTGGTTTGTGCTCTGGGACTTGTAGGCAACTCTCTTGCGCTCTACCTGCTACATTCACGCTACCGGCACAAGCAGTCTTCCATCAATTGTTTTGTGATGGGTTTGGCTCTAACAGACCTGCAGTTTGTCCTAACCCTACCGTTCTGGGCTGTAGACACCGCGCTGGACTTCCGTTGGCCCTTTGGCAAAGTTATGTGCAAAATCATCAGCTCTGTCACCACTATGAACATGTACGCCAGCGTGTTTTTCCTGACTGCCATGAGCGTGGCAAGGTACTACTCTATTGTGTCCTCATTGAAGATGCACAGTCGCAGAGCAGCAGCAGCTGCGGCCAAATGGATCAGCCTGGGCATTTGGGTCGTATCCCTTATAGCGACGCTCCCACATGCCATTTACTCCACAATCGCCCAGGTTGCAACAGATGAGGAACTATGTTTAGTACGCTTCCCCGAAACAGGAAGCTGGGACCCGCAGTTGTTGCTAGGACTGTACCAGTTGCAAAAAGTCCTACTTGGTTTCCTGATCCCACTAGTGGTGATAACCGTATGCTATCTCCTACTTTTAAGAATCGTGTTAAGTCGCAGGATCAGTGGTGTGGCTGGCTCTGAAAGTGAGCAGGGCCGACACAAGCGTCGCTCGAAAGTGACCAAATCTGTTGTTGTCGTCGTCCTGTCCTTCTTTTTGTGTTGGCTGCCCAATCAGGCCCTAACTCTGTGGGGCGTCCTCATTAAGTTCGACCTCGTGCCCTTCAGCAAGGCATTCTACAATGCGCAGGCATACGCTTTCCCACTGACTGTGTGTTTGGCCCACACAAACAGCTGCCTCAACCCGGTGCTTTACTGTCTTATCCGTCGCGAATTTCGTGCCGGACTTAAAGAACTCCTGCTGAGGGCCACACCATCCTACCGAAGCCTTGCTCGGCTGCTCCCGCGCAAAGCCAAGGTGGCCGAGGCGCCTCCTGCGCTGGTTCTTGTGCAGATGGATGTTTGATTCAATGCGGATTCTTCACGTTTCAACTTTGTTTTTTTTGATTGACAGGACGAAGCAGGCGTGAGGAGCGTCCTTTGGGAGCTGCCCCACTTTCCCTTCCTCATGTTCTTGAGCACTTTTTGCGCATTTGTCTTTCTCTCCCAATTTCCTTCATACCTTTTGACGCGTAGCTGGTTTCACATGCACCTTCGGTCATCAAGAGCCATCGGGGGATTCAGGACCCATTCACTTTTGTTTGCTTTGCTGCATATTTGCAAGGGTTTTTTTAAAACCATGAAACATGTTTGGAGGGAGAGTTAAATTATCTATATGTGTTTTTCAGGCTTTGAGAGTAAAAAAGAAGAAAAAAATAGCTGATGAGATATTGATGGACTCAGCTCTGTTCTTATTTAATTAGATATAAAAATGTAATATGTGAAGGGGATCACTGGTTAATTCATCAATCATTTAATACATTGTCAATTATGAATTTACTTGAAGTCGTGTACACTTTTTATTGTCTTAATTTGTCTTTCAGTGTATTTAAGTCTTATGTTGTACAAAAGAAGATAAAACGAATAAAATACCAAACTATGTAGCTAACTAACAACATCATAAATTTGTGAATGAACAATCAAAATGTGCAACTGATGATTTTGACAGGTTTTTTCCATTTCAACAGGATGCTCTGAATAATTTAATTGATCACAAACTATATTTTGTTATAAATGCAGAACAAGAGAAAGCATATTTGAGCCATTTAGGTATAATTCACTTTTTAAACGTAATTTCCTATAATTTTAACTATTTCATGTCTAGAAAACACAAGAGATGTTTATCAGAATGTCCAAGCTGCTCCCTTTGTTACAATGAAAGTGAAAGGAGGTCTGGTTATATATTTACGAGACCCGAAAGAGCAAAAGCAATCATAAAAGTAGTCTATCAGACTCCATCAGAAGTTTTTTATGTGAGGAGAAGGCTGAAATTTAAATCAGTAAAACCTCATGACAGTTTTGGTCACCATTGACTTCCATTGTATGGAAAACAACAGCTTGCACATAAAAAAAAACTACTTTTGTTCATACAAGTTTCGAAAGACTTGAGGTGGAATCAATAATAACAGAAATGGTTTGCAGAAAGCTTTCTTACGTCAAATATATCCTCAGGGACCTCATCAAAAAATGATTTGGCGTGAAATATCTTTCTGGGAATGCACAATGAATCATTTTTAGACTATAAAACCCATCCGTAAGCCATCAAACAGAATACAAATCTATATGGGATAATTAGTTCTATCAGTTTTGTGCCAGAAAAACAACATTATCAATTTTTAATTAATTATTTTTTGTTTTATACTCATTAAAGACACTGTTGGAGGCTTTAAAGCTTAAATCATTTTGGTACCACCAAATACGTATACTTGCACATGCCTTGCACGCAAGAAGAATACTTTACAGTAAATAGTTTCAGCCTAGCACCATTAATCATTAGTCTTGCAATCTTCTGAAACTCTTCAAGGACAATGTTCCTCTGACCGAACCATTTTAGATGAGACACAGATGAATTTAAGCTACGTTCGATGTATGCCTGCAATGACAATGCCAGGTCATGATAAAAAGGGAACATTGAAGCACTTTTTTGTTTTCTGTTTACAATATTTGCCTGGAAAAATTATACAAATAATTAAATAGCATGCTATCACGACTCATAGGCATAAAATCACTGAATGATCAATGGAAACCAAGGCTACAAGTTCAGTTATTAATCTATGACTTATTAACATAAATAAATATATAAAGAGTTCATATCAGTAACAGAGAGTCACCCCGGCTGTGAGTTTCTCTGTCTAGGTGTTGAGGGCATGCAGATGAGCCGGTGCGAGGGATCATTAATGAGCCAAACTGATTTAAAGATCTGAATCTGAACTCACTGGGCTCTATAATTACTCGTGGTGACATTTTGGCCCAACCTCAGAGTCGATGTTGGGTTTTGTTGTCAGTATATTGAAGCCCTCGGGGCGTGTTTTAGCTTGCTGAACTTCCTTTAATGTCTGTATAACTTTTGATGTAATTTAGTTGTTTGTAAAAATGTATGTAGACTAACAACATCTACAACAAAGCAAAATAAACATTGCATACATTTTAATATAAACTGTGATTCAAAGATGTAATTTATTTCATTCATATTCAAGATTCATTCCATTCAAGACTGTTTGTAAAAAATATTTTAGGCTACTGTTCATTTTCAATATTTTGAACAAAAATATAAACCTTGCAATTCATTTGGATAAAAGGGTGATCAAAATTGATTTACCACATTCATAAGGGTTTACGCATAAAAAAAAGATTTGAAGATAATGTTTTTTCTGAACACTGCAATCATTAACTCTAATAAAAATATATTTTGTTGATTACGACAACGAGAAGCAAGCAATTGTGTACATCCACACCACTAGGTGTCAGTGTTAGTCTAAATTGCCATTTACACTAGTGCATATTCATTTTAAAATGCATATGTTTTGTGGTTACACCTGGTGTCCCCACTACTTTAGCATCTTAGACATGTGAAAACTAAGCATTTAAGTAAAGCATTAGTAATTTTTTTTTTAAATATTGTGTGATTCCTCAAGCCCCTCCCTTATGACAATGACACAATAACCAGTTGACTGCAAGTATGGATGCCAGCAAAATATGTGCATGCACAGTGAGAATGTGAGAATGAATGTGTTTTAGGCTGTATAGTGTGGACAGAGATCGTTTTTCTGAAACACAATGAAAATGTCAGTATGGATGGGGAGCGTTTTTCATTCTAAAATGCAGTGTTTAACAATGGTGTAAATATCATCTAAGACAGTGACACCAAGTAAGTCAAATCAGAACATCTCTTGTTGATTAATTAACTGATTATCACTGTTAAAGCGTATAAGTGATTTTATATCCACACCACTAGGTGTCAGTATTAGTGCAAGAGGACTTCTATGCTATTAGGAACAACCAAAAAAGTCATATCAGCACAAATAAAAACAACATCTTTTGTTGATTATGGCTACATTTCTGCAAAAACATATATAAAAGCAATTATTCTTTTTGTTAAATACTGCAACATAATTTCTAAAATGACACTGGAAACGAAAGATTTTTCATCCACACCACCAGGTGTCAGTATCAGTCAAATACACAAACAAGAGAGTCAAAGTAGTCATAATTAAATCTCTTATTAATTATGGCAATATTCTGGACACAATACAAAAAATTTAAAATTTCTGTAGGTAGTACATCCACACCACTAGGTGTCAGTGTTAGATCAAGACAAATAATATTTTAAACAGTAGAAAGATACTATAAAGTGGTTAAAAATAGTCAAACAAAATTGTATTCAAACTTCAACTCATAATACAATTTTTTTACAATCAAACCGTTCGTTCCTCCTTAAATATATTAATTTGGACACACCTTATAACAGCTAAGTGAATACTTATCTATTATTAACAATAGCATTTAACATCAAGCATCACGAAATATATAACAGCACCAAAATACTTTGGTAGCAATGATCTTGAAGGCCATCGTGTCAACTTTTGTTGATCCTGGAGCAACATTCTTGCCCAAAACTACAATCCTAACCCTATGGCACCTGAGCCACAATTTATGCCTAAAATCAAAAGACAATGCTAAAAGGTTGTATACCTAAATTTGACAGTAACTTTAAACCCACATCGCCCTCAAGTCTGATTGGATGATTAGTTGCTCCAGGAACATGTTTCACCATGTTTCTTGTAAGAAATTAATCCTAAATGACAACCAGTCAGAAAAATAAACTGCATCTAAAGCTAGATAATAGATGATCTAAAGCTGGCTAGCTAACATCAGTGAATGCAATTTTCATATAAAAATGCATTTAAAACTTAATAACTTTAAGGCTTATGTCTGTGAAATATGGACTTACAAGCTCCCTCAAGAGTAAGTGCTTCAAAAAAAAGTTACACTTAACTTTAAAACTTCTTAATTAATGAACGTTCGCTCCTGAAAGCGAAACCTGGACATGAGGTTAGAGATAATGGCGTTTTGGTCTTTTGACAGCAGCTACACACACTCTGCAAGCATGGCTAATTGAGTAGCCTGTTATTATGGGATGGACTGGCGAAACTGTTTCCTAGCAACAGGCTTTTTAAATTTTCAGCTTTACAAACACGTAGCCTGGCCGCCTAGTTTGAGCCTGAAAGAGATTTGACGTCTGATTCATGAATTGAATTTTGCCTGTTGGAAGTAAAAAAGTGATTGATCCCCGTTTCTCCTTTCTGTTATTGTCAGAAAGTTTCAAATTCTTTTGTGTTTTTTTGTCCCTCAGCTCTAAATATGAAATATACGCCGCTCTGTATCAGTCTGGCATTGTATTTGAACTACTTTTCTTTTTTTTTTTGCGTTTGTTTTGTGTTCCTGCTGTGGGAGATAAAAATAGCAGTCAATCTTCAAACATTTGTATGCTCTATTTTCCTGTTGGGTTTGTCAGAACACTAGGTGGCACATGTTCAGTTTAATAATCCTCTGTAAACACACTGTAATTCCATCTCAACCGCCTCTTGTCATTTTGTCCAATTTGTTTCCAATTTATCCGGCGGAACTGAACAGAAAGTCAGATTATACTGAACACAACAAAATAGTGTGGTTTTATAAATAGTGATTCTTTACATATACTTCATATACATAAAATGGAACTTATATTTCAGAGCATAATAAATAATGTGTAATGTAAATATGTGAACTCATACATACACTAATTAAACATACCATATATGTTATGCAATAACATGTTAAAATAGTATTGGAAGTACATCTAATAATAGTAAATAATACATTTTTACTCATTTCATTTTTAAGTATTTGTCATTTTTAATAATTTCTTACATTTCTATGATTATAATGTTTTTAGGAATTCTTCTATTGTAGCTTAGCGACTTTTTATCTTTTATAGTTAAAGGTGCAGTAGCTGATTGTCTTCTGAATCATTTTTTGTTGTGCTGGTTGAAAGACTCTTCACATTTCAAAAGTATTGATTAAAGTAAATGATCTAAATGTGTTTATATGTGTTTTTATATTCTGGGTAAGGCATAAAACAAATTTTTTTTAAACCAATTAAATGGTGTCGGGCCGACATCTCTCATAAATCCGATAAGTAGCTCAAACTGTCTGTCAGCAAATGCAGATTTGACAAGTGTACAGCCATTTGTACGCAGATCTGCCGTTTTTGCACAGATGCGACGCTCGTTCATGAGAAAGAGAGAGAGTGCTTTTGCGAAAAAACATGCTGAATCAACACTTTTTTGAATCAATATACTCAAACTGGAGGAAGGACAACACCATGGCTGAAGGATTTTTTTTAGACAGGTAATGTTATGTTTTAAAACTATTTTAGCTTCACGCAAAGCTAATGTAGATGTTGTTGTTACAAATGGGGGTTATATGCACAGAAGTGTTTTTCAGCCACTGAAATTTTCCGGTGAAAGATAGATGTGACTATTTTCAGTTTCATAAGGGACTTTTTACAGCATCGATAATGTAGATTTTATTTAGTTTTACAACAAAACACTAGTAAATAGTGCTATTCCACTTAGCCTGTTTTACTGAGGTAAAGTTGGTTTTATATTCAAATCACATTGGTTCATTTTTGAACAATGATGACCTGTGACGCGCTCCCTAGCATGTAAATATGGCTTAGTAATGAGTGTAATTCCTGCATGCCACCGGACAAGCGCTAGTCGCTTTTAACAAATAAGAGAGCGTTCTGCTGTCATCTTTAAGGTGCATGTGATCGTGTTTCAGGAGGCGTGGCTCTGGATGGCAGGGGAGGGACTGTAGTTCAGAGATTTATGCTAACCGATTAGCATTGTGAAAGATCACCTGCTGCACCTTTAACTTTTTTATTAAGTTTTAAATCTAATATTTTTATTTCATTTCATGCACCTTTTCTCAATTAACAAAACATAAAAAAATCCATATCTATCTTGTCTATGAATTAGATTTGTTGAATGTAGATTGTTTTATGCAAAACTAATGGATTAATAAGATCTTGGTGGTTTCGGCAACATATAGGCAACAAAACGTAGCCCTATATACATTTCTGGAGATCGCAAATTATGTAGCCATAAGTTTGTATGGCTGCATTATGTCTTTAAAATGAATGCTCTGGGGCGGTATGACACCGTTCCTTTTTGCGCTAGCAGCTGTCCGTTTACCTCCATATGAGTGGCTTTCCCACTGTTACCAGTTTGTCCAGTGGCTCGCAGTGTACGTTGGCGGACTTGAGACGCAGAGAAGAGTTGACTGTGACAACGGGGTTTGTGACGATGAAAATGGTTCCAGAAAACAGGTAAGACAAAAACAGAAGCCAAAAAAAATAAAATAAACAAATAAATAACAGGGTGAGAATTAGGGCTGTGCAATATTATCAATACATCTAACTATCGCAATAATTTCTTTCATGATTGTGTATCGATAGTCCAACCTCAAGTATCGATTCAAGTTGTGCCAAATGACCTCCTCCTCCGCTCCTGTAGATGTTGCTAACTTGCGATCAACAAAACGCCAAGTAGTACGGAATCAGAAGTAAGCAAGAGTGAGCATGGCATAAAATATAAAGGTGCCTCCAGCTTTTAGAGCTGACGTGTGGCTGCACTTTGGTTTTAATGCTATAAGGGTTGGGTCGATAGACGATGCCATCGCCGATGGCCTATAGACATCATGATGCTGAGGCATCACCGATACTCCGCACCGCCCCCGTTGCAAACGCGCTCGTGAAAAACACACACTCTGGCCCCGTTTACACTGATACAGCTTAGTTTAAAATGGCATTTTAGAACGAAAATGATCCACATCCACACTGGCGTTTCACCAAGCATTTCTGAACAGCCCTCCGTCTGCTAAAAACGCACATCACGTGACCACACACACACACACACACACACAGCCACAGCCCCACATACACGCACGCACGCACGCACACACACACACACACACACACACACCAAACACACAGCCACAGCCCCACACACACACACACCAAACACACACACACACACACACACACACACACCACACACACACACACACATACACATTATATATATTTGATACAGTCATTGGTACGGACAGTTTATCAAGGATGTACCGCTGTATCGTGTCTCACTATACGTAAGTTAGTTGTTAAACGTGATATTTATTTAATCTTGTCTCTATCTAACGACTCTTCAGTCTTTTGATTCTCTCAGGTAACGTGTCACAGCATCAGTACACTGCTTCAGTCTTACGCTTTCACGCTTGTACTAAGTAATTTTAGTGAAAACCTCAGATACTGTTGGCTGGTTTCTGTTGTTTGTGCAGCTTTTTTACCAAGCAAGTGTATGGACACCATAACGGCACGGTTCACTCTGCCTAGTCATGCCAGAGTCCCGCGGAAAAAAGTGATTGACAGGTGGTAATTTGTGTGTAACTTATCTTTATTTATTTATTTATTTATTTATTAATTTTTTTTTTTTGTGATTTGGTTATGAGTAAAACAAAGGCCATGCGGGTCAGGTAGTTGAAACGGTAAGCTACAAATAATTAATTAGTTATGAGTTTATTAATTATTAATAAATAATTAGTTCACCTCCCCCTATGACGACGATGCCATGGTCCATTGCCATGATTCACATTAGACATTGTACAATGCCAAATTGGTCAACATAGCCCAACCCTTAACGCTATACCAGGGAGTACTGAATTAGACAAAAAATAAATGCCATTTGTAAGCGTTGCAATATACATAGCGCTCCGTTCAATCACACTGCAGTTTTAGTGAACTGGAATGGATGAAAAATAAATTGGAATTGGAATTTTTATTTGTCTGCCGACTTTTTCAAGTTGTCAATATAATGTGACACACATACTAATACAAACTATTGCAATATATCACAATATTTATTGTGTCGTGATATATCGCAATATATTGTATCGTGACCCATGTATCGCGATATGTATCGTATCGTGAGGCCCTTGCCAATACACAGCCCTAGTGAGAATGTGGTAAAATCTGAAAACGTCATAAAAATCAGAGGGCTTTTCTATTTCTCGATTGCTTTTTTTCGAAATACTGTTGGTTGGGTTTAGGGAAGTGGGTGATCAGGCCAATCGGTGCTTTTTAAAACACTATCCGTTGGGTTTAGGGAAAGGGGTGGGTGGAGGTATTGGTCGGTTGGTTAGTCAGTCAGTCAGTGGACAGCGGCCTCTGGTGTATTTACGCAAGAAGAGCAGGCATGAATAGCACTCGCAAGAGAAATTTAAGATCTCAAAAGCATATACAGTGGTCTTTAGTGGATTCGCGAAAACAAAAACTGCTAAAAAAAACGTAACTCCTGGGACATATTTGGTGCTCTCCAGAAATGTATATAGGGCTACGTTTTCAGGGCAGTAATGGATGCCCCGGGATGCCTCAGAAGTGCCACCATTGAAGACCACAGCAGGACTTATATCCTTATGTTTCACAATTTTAAACCAGCTGCTGGCAGCATTTTTCCTTTATGTAATTCTATACTATAATTAATTTATAGTCCTCTGTGAAGCGCTGCTATCATTGAAATTCAATGAAACGATGAATTATGAAAGCTGTCTTCGCCTAGTTGAGGTAAAATGTAAGGGTGGAATCAACTTTAGTGTTAATGAGGCAAACTTTGGGAGGTTTAGGCACCAGAAAATGAGAGACTGGGAGACGGGAGCATGTAGAGCATAAGAAAATCAGACATAAAAAGAAAATCAAGGGTGATTCAGCACTGTGTGACTTTAACTTCTGATTTCAGCTCTATCAGTCAGAGATGAAGCGCTTTTATTCTTAGTTTTAAAGGGTACTTTCAGACAAAAAAAATGTCACTTTAAAAGGGACATATTTTGCTCCTCAGGGCTCGAGATTCTTATTTTGATAACTTCAAAATTAAGCAGCACCAGCAAATATTTAGGAGCACCCACCAAAACTGAATGAGCATCACTCCTACAAATTGCATCTTAATGGATTTATTGTAATTTAAAACAACTCCAATCAGGACTAACAAAATCAAAAACAACAATCTAACAAATGCTGTGATGGATTGTTAGTAGTGCAATATTTAAAATAATTGCAATACCAGTTTTCTGGGGTCGCCACAGCGGAATGAACCGCAACTTATCCAGCACGATTTTACGCAGCAGATGCCCTTCCAGCCGCAACCCATCTCTGGGAAAGAAAGAAATGCCATGTATTTTAAAAATAGATGCAAAAACATATTTGAGATTGTCAAAAATGTACTTTCTAGTGGATTTGTGAAAACAAAAACTGCAAGGCAACTTAGTTCAGGGTACACATTTGTTGGCTCTCAAAAATGCTAATATTTCCAGTGAGCCTAGGTTGGTGCTCTGACAAGAAAACTGCACAGTTTAATGTCTCGTTACGCGCTGATTATGATTATATGCGAAAGTGTTATTAACTTGGTCACACAGTAACTTTAACACACAGTATACCTTTTTTGATGAATCAGTCTGGCATATATACACTGCACATACATAAGTCTTATGTGCATTGGTTTATCCAACAAGATAACATTTGCAATGTTTTTCTGCCACAGACCAGACAAAGGCTTACAAAAACAAAGTATCTGGTTTATTCTTTTTTTATATTTCTGGATTGAGATTTGCACAGGGGACCTGATTGTAGCACTTAAAAAATGAAAATTCTGAATCTCATGATATATTCCCTTTAAAGGGATTGCTCAAAACCTGTTACTTTCTTCTGTTAAACACAAAAGAAGAATGGTCTAAACTGGTAGCTATTACTTCCATAGAATTCATTTCCTATTTTGGAAGACAATGGCTACCGATTTCCAAGAGTTTTCAAATGATTTTCTTGCGTTTGACAGAAAAAAAGAAACTCATAAAGGATTGGAGGATGAGTAAACGGTCAATTAAAATTTTTAGGATAAACTGTCCTTTCCTGTCATCATGATCCACAAAACCTCTACTCATTTTTACTGCCTGTCTTGCACCGATGGTCTGGGTGAAGCCATCTCGAGACTGGATGTTAGCGTGATAAAGCGTCTGCCCATGACCTTTTATTAGGCCTGGCTGGAAGGATTAAGATGGTTAATTGTTTCTCATTAATGGCTGATTAGGAACTTAGAGGGGAAGCAGAGGGAAACTAAAACAGTGGACACACACACTTATATATATAGCCACTGATTGGGGCTAGTTGACACACTTTAGCACTTGTTTTTGTACATACACAATATTTACGGGTTGTTGACATCATGTTGTACCTTCATTGACATCTACATTTAAAATGCAATAAATGGTTAAACATTTCTTTGTCTTCCATGGTTCTCTTGTTATATAAACTTCTGTTTTTTTTTACCCAATCTCAAAACCATTCTATGGTGTGACATAGTTCAATCAATTACAGCTCAGAACCATTAATAAATACCTCAGGACTAATTTTATGGGCTTATTTAGTAAATCATATTTTTTCATCCATATACTTCTAAAAACATAGCAACTTAATGCATTTTGTCACTGAAAACCATGTCCTCTAGTGTGACACTATATGCTAAACTTAAATTGGCCAGTTCCACTGAAAACTTTATCACTTGAAGGGCCCCGTTGAAGATTTGTCAACTTCCCATATATGAATAAAGGCATTTTAACATACAACATTGTTTCATGGTTTGGTAATTTAACATTAAAACAGAAGAATAAACTTCTAAGAGTAAAAAATGAAGCAACTAAAATTATTGGCGAGATGTCAGGCATGGGATGTCAAAATCACGTCAGATTGAAGTTGTACCTCAACGCCGTGGGGAAAATCGGGTTGCATAAGGACCCAACATGAGGCAGACATCAATGTCCAACTTCCAATCTAAAACCAGCCAAAAACAATGTCTAATGATGTTACAGCTTGATGTTGTGTGAACTTTACCACTATGACTTTTATCAGACGTCAGATTTTGGTTGTTGTATCTGACGAATAAATATGATGTTGGTTTATAAATATAAAGTTTGATGTTGGCTCGATGTTGCATTTTGGTCACTTTCCAACACAACCTAAAATTAACCAAATATCAACATCATTTGACGTCATTATGGGATGTCAAAATAACGTTGTCCTTAGATGCTGGCTAGAAATTGAATTTTGGTCACCTGATGTCAAGACCTAAATATTTACATCTTATGACGTTGCAGGCCTGCTAGGAAAGTGCAATAAATTAACTGTTTAACCCATTTTTTTTGAGGTTGTTCCTTCAGGGCAGAGCCTGCATACACTATTGGCTAAAAGGAACATGCATAAACTATAATTCATTCCATTGGCAGTGACAGTTCTAAACCAAAATATCAGTTGAGGTATGTTTTGCTGGTTAGTGTGCACATATAGGTGTGCAATTTCACAGATTGTACCTCATTTTAGGGGTAATAAGTGTTTTAAAGATACGCAAGTGTATATAATGCATTGTATTTTGTATGCCAATATGCCTCCCTTCCACTGACTGGTACAGTACGGTACAGTACGGGTCGGTACAGGTCACCTTTATCAGGCTTGCGTTTCCACTACCAAGGGTACCCTTTTGGTGAGCGTGGTGTATGACAGAGTGTTTCAGTCGATGTCATTCTCGCTCGAATAAATAAAGAGTAATTTTGTCATTCCCAGTTCATAATAGTCCATAAGGCGATAATAAACATGGCAGTTTGTTCATGATTCAGGTTGCTGAAACAATTTGCTCCTGTGTTTTGTCGGGCTTCTCCTTTGTTTGTTCGCGCTTCACTCTCACATTTGTCGTTTTCTTTTCTGAAAGGATCAGACGTCGAAGACACTTCAACAATCACACACACGTTATTATCATCAGCTCAAAAAGTTTGTTATATCAAATATAGACGCGATCGCAGGATACTATACTATTGAAAATAGACAATAAAAGTAAAGTATGAATATACATTCAGAAAGGCAATTAAATTTGAGTGTATTCAAATCTAAGCAGATACAAACATATATAGACAGACAGACACAAAGATAGATAGATAGATAGATAGATAGATAGATAGATAGATAGATAGATAGATAGATAGATAGATAGATA
>CAIGQZ010032594.1:18779664-18811524 GCA_903798205.1 Danio tinwini | reverse complement strand
GGGACGGCAGCTCCTCACGGAGACTGCCGTCTAAATCAAAACAAACGGACGGCAGCTCCTCACGGAGACTGCCGTCAAACTGAAAGCAAAAGTAATATGTCCGGGCCCGGTCCTCTCTCTCTGTCCTCTGCCATCGTTCCTCCTCTTATAGTCCAGAGCTCCTTCCGTGGGATTGAAGGCAGGTGCGCGCCACAGGTGTATCTCATCTGTGGCGGGCCTCGTTTCGCTCCCACGGCTCTCGGCCACGCCCCCTCGCCACAAAGTAGTTTAGCGTAGACTTCATCTGTCATGATTCACATTCCTTGTTGCAACACAGGCTCATTGTGAAAACATAACCCCATTTACAATTCTGGAGAGTACGAATTATGTAGCCAGAGCTACGTATGGCTGCGTTTCGTCTTTAAAACGTATGCTACGGGGTGGTATGAAGCCACTGATGGATTCTGTTTCTTTTCGCTCTACCAGCTGACCCCTTACCTTCATGTAGACTGCTTTTCCACTGTTGTCAGTTTGCTCAGTAGCTTGCCATGTATGTCGGCAGACTTGAGACGCAGAGAGGAGTTGACCACGACAACGGCGGTTGAGTCTGGTGAAGAATGGTTCCAGAAAGCAGGTAAAATAAAAGCAAAAAGCAAAAAATTAAATAAAAAAGTGAATAACAGGGTGAGAATGTGTTTTTTTCCAGATTGCTTTTGAAAACAATGTCGGTTAAGTTTAGGTAAGGGGGTGATTGGGTCAATCGATGCTTTTGAAAACACTATCAGTTGGGTTTAGGGAAGGGGGTGGGTGGGCATATTGGTCAGTCAGTCAGTCAACAGCAGCCATCTCATGGATTTAAGCGAGAACAGCAGGCGTGAATGGCACTTGCGAGAGAAATTTGAGATCTGGCCTCTAGAGATTCGCAAAAACTCCAAAAAAACGTACCTATACCTATGGGACGTACTTCACGATCTTCAGAAATGTATATAGGGGTACTTATCTATAATGAGTCTGGGTTGTGTTTTTTTGTGTTTTTAGTTTAGCTTTTGTATTACATCTTGTTCCCTAGTCATTGTTTATTTGATTTCTTTAGTGTCTCCACCCCCTCGTAATCTTTTTTAGTTAATTGCTTTTTGCACTGTTTCTACTCTCGTGTCAACCTCTGATTATCTTTTGGTTTTGTTTTGTTACTTATGTGATGTCTGCATGTTCCCTGTTTTCCTTGCTTTGTTTTTGTTCTTTGGTTATTTAATAAAACTTCACAAGTCTCACCATTGTATTTCCTTTTAAACAATACGTTTGACGTAGCAGCATCCAACGTTCAAGACATTTTACTTTCTGCAAGCTTTTTGTTAAATTAAAGAGCTAGTAAATATAATAGTTATCAGTAATAAAACTGAACAAATGGCCTGGTAGCCTACTTTCCCTCTCAACACCTTTCAAGCAGAATTGCACCCCAGGATCAACACAGAGACATTACAGCAGCGTTTGAGCATGACATCTGCGAAAATTACTTTAGCCTCATTACATTCATAAATAAAATCTTAACGCTGGCCTATTTGGCCGAGCAGCGGGAGGCTGACCTTTCTCGGCGGCCCCAGGTGCTGATAACGATCACGTCCTGGACAAAGACAATAATGCTGCTGAAATATCACCCAGCATCCCTGCCTTATCTTCACCTCTCACCATGAGTCAAATGCAAAAGTCACCATCAGCTGAGACAGCACAGCTTTCAGCCAGAGTCAGGAGAGAAAAACCAAAACCAAGCGAAACTGCCACTCTTGAGGTGACCTGGCTGATATCTTGAGCTGCAAATGGATAGTCTGGTGGTTCGTGTGATTGCTTGACCTCTAATGCAAGCCAGTTTAACGTTTCATTTATAAAATGTTCTGGTATCTATAGTTTTCATATACTGTATAGCTATTTTTTTACATACTATTATATTTTCTATTAAGCCATGATCTGCAAGTGCTTATTTCTATAGGTACTATTGTTTTTACATATTACATCTTATTTAATAGATACTTGCATTTTTTTCTTTAGATACTGGTAACAATTATTTTCCTTCAGCTTAGTTCCTTATTTATCAGGGATGGCCACAGCGGAATGGACTGCCAACTATTCCAGCATATGTTTTACACATATGTTTTACCAACAAAGTACTGGGAAACACAAATACACTCATTCATACACACTCATACACTACAGCCAATTTTAGTTCACCCAATTCACTTATAGCGCATATCTTAGGACTGTGGAGGAAACCGGAGCACCCAGAGCAAACCCATGCCAACACAGGGAGAACATTCAAACTCCACACAGAAATGCCAACTGACCCAGCTGATACTCAAACCAGTGACCTTCTTGCTGTGAGGAGACAGTGCTAACCACTGAGCCACCATGCCACCTACTGGTAGCTATTAAATAAACACTAATACTAGTAGTACATTTTCAATAGATAACATAACATTTCCAGAAAGACGTGAACTTGACCTGTGGCTAAACATCTGATGTATATGTCACACTTTTCTAGAAACACTTCAGTAGACTTGAAGTCATCCTCTGATTGGTTTAACGGGGTGTTGAGGGTAACCCCCCCCCCCCCCCCCCCCCCCCCTCCCCCTGATGCCCCCCCCAAGATGCCACCCTGGGCAATTGCCAATATTCCTCATGCCTAAATCTGCCTCTGTGTCCAAAAGTCAAATGTGCAACAATCTTTACCAGCCCACATGGAAACAAGGCTGCTTGAATAAAAAAAGTAGTGGTGTTTACATTGATGACATTAACAAAGACATACATTACATGCAGGATTCTTAAAACTATGCAAGACTCAAATTGTAATATTTTTACAAGACGTTCAAGAGAGCCTTTGTCTACAAGAGATATCTATAATGCTGACTGGATACGGAGCCTTTATCATTTTAAGATTTCCCTAAAGTAGTTTGCCCCCTCACATCGTCTTCCCAATGGCTTGTTGCTGACTCACACAAATGGTCAGGCAGGCTCAGAACTGGCCAATTTTTACTTCTGTGTCGACTACATGTGGTAGGTCTGTAGTAGCAGTAGTAGTAAGTAGTCCAGTAGGGGACCCTGATGCAAAACAATGTAACTGGATGTCCTGATGACACAAAGTGCAAGATCTGTGATCGGCTTGATAAAGCTGTTATGAGTGTCTCAAGTCCCACAAAGGACCTCTATATTGATGCTTTTGTTTTGTGTTTAATTTATGATTAAATTGATGAACGTTTGCCAGTTGAGACTGAACTACTTTTACAGTAGCATCGCAATCATTTATGACGTAAATTTAAATCATTCGACACACTCGAACATAGAAACCTCCCTACCTACTGGCGTTTAAGAAGTGTTATTGCAGATCAACACAGACAGAACACAGAAATATTAATGCTCACAACCATGTCTATTACTTGAAGATGATGCATCATGGGATACAACGATCACTCAATACAGAAGTATACATTGAGCTTCTGTAGCTCTGACTGTTGGCAACCTCCTCAATGGGCCAACTGTAAAACTTCTAATAATACACTTAAGTAGTAATGCCTAGCACGAAAGAACACAAACATACCAAACATACACTCAAAAAACATATTTTTATTACTTGTTCAAACTACTTAATTAAAATGATCTGAAACAACACAATTCTTGAGATTTCATTGTGATAACTTAATTTTTTTTATGTTCAGTCCACATAAATTTGTTAAAAGTGTTAAGTTAACTTAACCGATTTGTGTTGGGATAACATGAATGAATTGTGTGGAACCCTGCATTTTAAGACAAGACCAGACAAAGAACCAATGCCACACAGGAACTTTTCATAAACATCAATGTGTTGGTTTAAGAGGTGTTGTTTTAGTATGGTTTAGGTCATATCTTATAAACAGAAGTTTTTCAGTTAAGGTTTCTCAAAACATTCTCCACTGACCTGTGGAGTTCCCCAGGGCCATTTGGCCTCGTTGTTATTTTTTCATTTATATGCTTTCTCTTAGAACTATTTGTAGAAAATTGGGGTTTTCTTTTCATTGTTAGGCTGATGACACTTAGGTTAACTTGCTAGTCAAACAAAACTCATGAATCCCTCAAGGCCTGTTTGACAGAGGTGAAGAAAAACTGAACAAATTTTTTCCTGCTCATCTGATCTCACAATCTCTCCAAGTTTGGACGATAGTAAGATGTTGCTATGTGTCAAATCATAGGTTAAAAACAACACAGGCTCATTCTGAAAATGTAGTCCTATGTACGTTTCTGGAGACCGCAAATTATGTAGCCAGAGGTATGTATGGCTGCAATAAATTTTTTTAAAGGAACGTTACAGGGCTGTGCAACGCCATTCAATTTCGCAATTACCAGCTGACCGCTTACCTCCGTGTGGACAATTTTCCTGCTGTAACCAGTTTGTCCCGTTAGCTCATTGTGTATGTCGGCAGACTGAGGCGCAGAGAGGAGTTGACCACAACTACGGGGTTTAAGTCCGGTGAAGAACGATTCCAGAAAGCAAGTAAGACAAAAACAGAATCCAAAAATGTAAATAAATGAGCAAATAACAGGGTGAGAACGTGGTAAAATATAATAACGTGGTAAAAATCAGACGAGGGCTTTTCTTTTTTTCTGGATTGCTTTTGAAAATGGTTGGTTGGGTTTAGGGAAGTGGGTGGTTGGGCGGTCAATCAATAAAATTGGTTGGGTTTAGTAAAGGAGGAGGTTGGATCAGTCGATTGGTCGGTCAGTCAGTCATTTAGTCAGTCAAACAGTCAGTCAACAGTGACCTCTGGTGCGTTTACACGAGAACAGCAGGTGTGAATGGCACTCGCGAGAGAAATTTGAAATATCATAAAGCGTACACAGCGGCCTCTCGTGGATTCACGAAAACAAAAACTGCAAAAATACGTACCTCCCGGGACGTATTTCGCAGCCTCCAGAAACGTGTATAGAGGTTTGTTTTCAGAATGAAGCTGGGTTTTTTAAAACCTTGGATTTATTTTAGATGATGGTCCCAAGGTTTGACCGTCAAACAAACCTAGTTGTAAGAACTTTTTCCAACTACAGTTACTTTCCAAAGCAAAGCTTTTATAGCTTTTCAAAAGGTTTTACATGTTTTTATCTAATCTAGACTGGACTATTGCAGCTCATTTTACTTTGGGATTAGCCAGTCAGCATTTTCCAGGCTACAACTTCTCCAGTCTATTACTCCAGTCTAACAGTCTTTACACTGGCTGCCTGTTTTTTTTACAATTGAGTTTAAAATTTCTGTTTTGTTTTTAAATCTCTAAAGGATACAATTCCGGTTTACCTCCGTAATCCACTGGCGCTTTACCAGCTAGACTACCAAATACCTTAGATCCTCCAATCAGGATCTGCTATGCATCCCCAAATTAAGACCTAAAGGGGTTTCAACATTGTGGCCCCAGGCTTTGGCCTTATACCACCATCAATGAGACAAGACCTCCCATCACCAGTTTTAAGACTAGACCTAATTGTTCTCAAAGGCATTTGGCTCTTAGAAGGTATGATTGTTATTCTTAGTCTGTTTGTCATTGTCTGTCTGTGTTCTGTTCATTTGTTGGAAAACACTTTGGCCACGAAAATTGTAAAAGATTGTTCTATAAAAAATAATATTGTCATTGTAGTTGTCATCAAAATAGATACTAGTATGTTTTATATGTAAAATGTTAAAACAACTTTCCACTGAGCTCTGGGCTTGTGCCAGCAGAGAGTAAATCTTCTTCTGCTAGCGTGAAGAATCCAGTGGAAATGACAGTAGACAGAAAGCTGGTACACATCAGTCTGATTAGCTTTGATTTGCTGAAAGCGTGTTGCAGTGCTGAATTGTTGAGCGCAATCACAGAGTATAATACTGTGACTCAGCGAATTTATAAACCGGAGGAGTGAAGCTTTAAAGCTATAGAGCGCATTAGCGACTAGCCGAGTAAACATTGTGCTGGATGCTTGTCATTTATTCAGTCCTACACACCAAAATGGGGAGAAAATTCTCTCTTATGTTGTTCAAAACCAAAACAACTTTGAGGAATACAGGAGAGGACAAGATTAAAGCTTTCACGTTTCAAACGAAAATAGCATGTGAGTGGTACAAAAGCCTATGGAGAAACAGGGACTTTCACAAATCTGCTTCTTTAATGGTTCCTTTGAGAATATCTTTAAATTTGAGAATGAATTACTGGGATCATTTGAAAAAACATTCATTTTCTTTTAATCTTAGTCCCTTTATTAATCTGGGGTCGCCACAGCTGCATGAACCGCCAACTTATCCAGCATATGTTTTACGCAGCGGATGCCCTTCCAGCTGCAAGCCATCACTGGGAAACACCCATACACTTCCATACACACACATACACTACAGACAATTTAGCTTACCCAATTCACCTATAGCGCATGTTTTTGGACTTGCGAACAAGGGGAGAACATGCAAACTCCACACACATATGCCAACTGACCCAGCCAACACTCGAACCAGCAACATTCTTGCTGTGAGGCGAGAGCGATACCCACTGCGCCACCACGCTGCCCATCATTTGAATAATACAGGCAAAATACTAGGGAATAAACATATCATTTAATCAATAATTACTATATATATGAAATACTACTAAAATATTGTGCATCTTTATGCATAATAAAATAACAGCCTTAGTACTTGGTTCATATGGAGTCAACACAAAATAATATTGACTTGTAGTTAAATAAGCAAGTAATGTCATTGAGAAAACATAAAACATTGTGACTTACCCAAGAAAACAACAACAACAACAACAACAACAACAACAACAACAACAACAACTCATAAGAGTAATTTGTTCAGGACTTTAAAGGTAGAGCTTTTGATTCACTAAGAGGATTAATCTACAAGAGTCATTTGCTCATGAGCTGGATTCAGTTTATTCATAAAGAGCTGCCTTTGAATCATTCATTCAAATCATTTTACACTGAATGGATGAAATGTGAGGAAAATAATGCCACCTCACAGTATCTAGTTTTTAAAAACACTGTTAACTGTTTTATTTACAGTTACAGAAATTACATTACAAATTACATAAAGAAAACATGGATATAGGACATGTTTACATAAACTGATTTGGAACTAAAAAAAAAAAAAGATAGTTGGGTAGCATTTGACTGGGTGTTCATAACACTGTCATGACTCAGTCATAATCATAACATGACACATCATGAATATCTATGAAAATCTTATGCATGCTTATGACAACTGTCATTTACTGTCAAGTTATGTCATTTCAAATGAAAAGATTACATTGTTTAAGATGTCTTTGTTATGACAACTTATTACAAAGACAACAACTTGTCATAAATATGTCATAAACATGATCGTCATAAGGTCATTATAACTGTACCTAAATATTTTTCTGATCATTTTTTTCTTTGGAAAAAAGGAATTTCTCAAAAAAAAAATGTCAGCATTCTGTAAAATTTTTATAACAATTTAATTAATATTTAATTATATTTTAATGGCGACACAGTGGCTCATTAGTTAGCACTGCTGCCTCACAATAAGAAGGTCACTAATTTGGGTCCCAGCTGGGTCAGTTGGCATTTCTATGTGGAGTTTGCATGTTCTCCCAGTGTTTGCGTGGGTTTCCTCCAGGTACTCCGGTTTCCTCCACAGTCTAAAGACATGTGGTATAGATGAATTGGGTAAGCTAAATTGGCCGTAGTGTATGTGTGTGAATGAGTGTGTATGAATGTTTCCTGGGTTCCAGCTAAGAAGGGCATCGCTGTGTAAAACATATGCTGGATAAATTGTTTGATTAATGAAATTCAATTTGTACCACGGTAGATGAGGTCAAGAAGAAAAAAAATTATGATGCTGTTATAAAATTCATGACAATTAGAATTGCCTCATGACAATCATGTTTATGACAGATTTATGACAATTTATGTTGTTCTGGTAATGTCAAGTTGTCATGACAAAGACAAAAACACGTTATAATGCATTTGTTTATTTTGAGTTGTCATGACAAAGAGATCTCAAACAATGTCATCTTTGCATTTAAAATGGCATAACTCAACGAATGACACCTAATCATAGCAATCATAAGCATAAACAACATTTCTTTCATTTACATAACATGTGTTATGTTATAATTATAAAGGTTTTTATGACAGTCTTATAAACACCCTTTCAAGTGAAGCGCTTCCAATAGTTGTCTGTATGCTTGTTACGATCACTAACCCTCAATAATCGCTGGTGAACTTTCACTTGTTTCCATAATCCTGTCTCCATAAGAACTATAAATCCTGTCATGCACCAAACACACACACCTGTTCCAGTTCTCCCTTGATTACACACACACAGCTGGGAGCTGCTCAAGCACTGATTACTTGGACCATACAGTATATACAGCATACACACACTCAGACTTTGCGGAGTCTTGTTGGTTTCTAACCCTGTAACATTATGAAGCGTTTCCTAGTTTAATCTCTCCCTGTTTTGACCCTAGCTTTGTTTTATTGTTTATCCTGCCTGCCGCCTATACTGACCACTCACCTGTTTTTTGACTATAATATTGGATAACCTGCATGCTATTGCTTGCTCCGGTGTTTGACCATTGCCTGCATGACTATTTTTTGTAAATAAAACTGCACATGGAACTCTGTTGTCCAGCGTCCTTCAGTTACAGTGCCAGACACATTAACATAAAAGCAATGTACTGACTTCTAAATCCTCATTTAAATGTTTTTATGTGCTGAAATAACATCAAAATAAAAATAAAATCACATCAATAAAATCACTTTCAACTTAAACTTTAAATGGATTTACAGTCCTAATAATACAGAGCAATAATCGTTTATATTTGCAGAGGCTGAAGCAAGTTTATCATTTTTTAATGAGACAAACAAGACATGAATAAACCATGGCTGGTGAGTACACGTTAACTTGTGTATTTATCAAAAAACGTCAGCTCAACCGCTTCTCATTATCCTTCGCTGTTCACCGGCAAACAATGGGGAAATAATTGGTCTTGATAGAGTGTTGCCATCGGAATATAAACTAGTTATGGAGGGCATGCATCCAATTTTTATTTAGTCTGGACACCTGTAAGTATAAAATTGAAAACTGACTTTTCTCTTTCCTCCTATTAAATTAATACTATCTTTTTTTTCTTCTAAATCCCTGCAGTCTTGTATCATATGAAATTCTGGACTGAAAATAAGTGGAAAAGTTAGGAAATGACATCTCGGCCTTGGATGACTTGAAGACGCAAGCAAAAGCAGAAGCGCAGAGACTTGAGCTGTCAAGGGAATGCATTTCCATATATTTGATCAGGCATGGCCAAGACAGCATGACCCCCAAGTTTAATCTACTACGCTTTGCACGAACGTCCAATTGAGTGCCAGATCCTCTTTGACCTACAAAAGTCTGCAAATCCACCCATCTTTATCTTATCTATATATATGTTTTGCTTTAAAATAATATAAAAGGAGTCTGTTTGGTTTTGGGATGAAGTCACAGTGTCTGGAATTTGTGTCTCCTCTATTTTTGTTTTTGTTCCACTTCTCTGCGCTGCACATTATTGACTTGCAAAAACATATTTTGCATTCCACTTTGAAGTATTTTCATAGTTTGTCTATGAAAAGATGCACTAGACCTGCATAGCACCATAAAAACACTTTGTTCTATTTAAAAGACACTTGACTTGTGAAAATATCCTGTTGGAAATTAACGTTATTAACACTAACGCCCAATTGAGTGCCAGATTGATCCTATAAAACAGTAAGATATTGCAATCTTAAACTTAAAAAAAATAACATGAAAATAACATATTACCTACACTGTAAAAAATGCTGGGTTCCACACAATTCGTTCATGATGTCCCAACATAAATCGATTAATTTAGCCAATTGTTTTAACAAATTTAAATGGTTTGAACATAAAACAATTAAAAAACCCTCAAGAATTGTGTTGTTTCTGTTTATTTCAAATAAGTAGTTTGAACAAGCAGCAATAATCTTTTTTAAGTGTACTTTCCTTAAAACGAAGCATAGTTACTTAAGATTGTAATGTATTACTTTACCCAATGCAGTCTATATACACTCACTTTATTAGGTACACCTGTCTCTGCTTGTTAACGCAAATTTCTAATTAGCCAATCACATGGCAGAAACTCAATGCATTTAGGCATGTAGATCAAGACGATCTGCTGCAGTTCAAACAGAGCATCAGAATTGGGAAAAAAGTGATTTAATCACTTTGAATGTGGCATGGTTGTTGGTGCTAGACAGGCTGGTCTGAGTATTTCAGAAACCGCAGATCTACTGGCATTTTCACGTACAACCATTTCTAGAGTTTACAGAGAATGGACCAAAAAAAAGAAAATATCCAGTGAGGGGCAGTTCTGCAGGCACAAATGCCTTGTTGATGCCAGAGGACAGAGGAGAATGGCCCAACTGGTTCGAGCTGATAAAAAGGCAACAGTAACTCAAATAACGACTCGTTACAACTGAGGTATGCAGAAGAGCATCTCTGAACACATAACAAGTCCAACTTTGAGGCGGATGGGCTACAGCAGCAGAAGACCACACTGGATGCCCCTCCTGCCAGCTAAGAACAGGAAACTGTTTGCATAGGCTCACCCAAATTGGGCAATAGAATATTGGAAAAACGTTGCCTGGTCTGATGAGTCTCAATATCTGCTGCGACATTCGGATGATAGGGTCAGAATTTGACATCAACAACATAAAAGCATGGATCCATCCTGCCTTGTATTAACGGTTCTGGCTGCTGGTGGTAATGTAGTGGTATAGGGGATATTTTCTTGTCACACTTTGGGCACATTAGTACTAACTGAGTATCGTGTCAACACCACAGCCTAACTTGAGTATTGTTGCTGACCATGTCCATCCCTTTATGACCACAGTGTACCCATCTTCTGATGGCTACTTGCAGCAGGATAACACGCCATGTCATAAAGAAATCATCTCAGACTGTTTTCTTGAACATGACAATGAGTTCACTGTACTCAAATGGCCTCTACAGTCACCAGGTCTCAATCCAATAGAGCACCTTTGGGATGCGGTGGAACGGGAGATTCACTTTATGGATGTGCAGCCGACAAATCTGCAGCAACTGCGTGATGCTATCATGTCAATATGGAGCAAAATCTCTGAGGAATATTTCCAGTACCTTGTTGAATCTATGCCACGAAGGATTATGAACGCAAACGTGGGTCCAACCCGGTACAAGTAAGGTGTACCTAATAACTTGGTACACCTTATTAGGTGATCGTACTTGGACTCTCAGGATGGCGCCGCGGATGGCTGCCTCGGTGTGGAGCTCTTCAGTGTTTGAACTATTTCTGTTAGTCTGTCCTGTTTTATGTTTATCAAACACGATCAGTTATACCAGGGATGAGCTGCTGAACATTCGGCAGTGCACACCAACTAATCACCAACTGGATTTTGATTTCTCTGGCGTTTTGCGGAACATTGTCATCGGCGGAGCAGCTGCTTTGTGGAAGAAATACAAGACCCGGCGGCGAGGAAAAAGAGCTGGCGCGCTCGTCAGGCTGAGACAGCGCGGCTTCAGAACAGCGCTGCCTAGCATCCATCTAGCGAATCTCCGCTCGCTTCCTAACAAAATGGACGAACTACTTCTGCTCTCACGCGAAAACAAGAACTTTAACAACTCTGCTGCGCTGTGTTTCACAGAAACCTGGCTGAACGAAGCCATTCCGGACAGCGCATTACACTTACGGGACTTTCAGCTGTACAGAGCAGATCGCGATACGGAGTCAACGGGGAAAACACGCGGTGGTGGGACATGCTTTTACATCAACAGGAGATGGTGTACAGATGTAACTGTGTTAAAGAAGATGTGCTGTCCTGATGTGGAAGCGCTTTTCATTAACTGTAAGCCGTTTTATGCACCGCGGGAGTTCTCCTCGTTCATTCTTGTCTGTGTTTACATTCCACCACAAGCACACGTGAGGACTGCGTTACAACAGCTGTCTGATCTGATCACAGAGACTGAACAACGACACCCGGACTCTGCTTTTATCATTCTCTGTGACTTTAATCAGGCAAAACTCACACACGAGCTGCCTAAATTCAAACAGCACATCACATGCCCCACCAGAGACAATAACATTTTGGATCATTGCTACACCACAATAAAGGATGCATATCGCTCTGTTGCCAGAGCAGCTTTAGGACTCTCCGACCACTGCCTGGTTCATCTTATACCAACTTACAGGCAAAAACTTAAAACTACTAAGCCAGTATTAAGGACTGTTAAGAGATGGACCAACGACACAGAGCAGGTCTTACAAGCCTGTTTTGAATGCACTGATTGGAGTGTTTTTGAAGCTGCAGCCACCAACCTAGACGAGCTCACAGAGACTGTAACATCATACATCAGTTTCTGTGAGGAGTTATGCATCCCTACCAGGACCTACTTATCATTTAACAATGATAAACCATGGTTTACACCAAAACTTAGACAGCTTCGTCATGAAAAAGAGGATGCCTACAGGAGCGGGGACAGGATTTTATACAATCAGGCCAGGAACACACTGACAAAGGAGATTGGTGTGGCCAAGAAAAGCTATGCCAAAAAGCTGCAAAACCAGTTTTCTGCCAACGACCCTGCATCAGTGTGGAAAGGCCTGAAAGACATCACAAATTATAAAACGCCATCCTCCAGTATCGACTGCAACAAACATCTTGCAAACGAGCTGAATATCTTCTATTGTAGATTTGACACCTCTGACCAGACACCTCACACCCACCCGGATCATCTCCCTACACAGCCATCAACACCTCCAGCCATCTCCCTCTCACCCCCTGCACTTCAGATCAGTGAGGATAATGGGCATCAGATCCTCAGTAAACAGCCATCAACACCTCCAGCCATCTCTTTCTCCACCCCGGCACTTCAGATCAGTGAAGATAATGTGCGTCAGATCTTCAGTAAACAGAGGAGACGAAAAGCACCAGGTCCAGATGGTGTTTCACCAGCCTGTCTGAAAACTTGTGCGGACCAACTGGCTCCCATTTTCACACAGATCTTCAACAGATCACTGGAACAGCGCAAAGTTCCATCCTGCTTCAAACGCTCCACCATCATCCCAATACCAAAGAAACCAAAGATCACAGGACTCAATGACTACAGACCTGTTGCCTTAACATCTGTGGCCATGAAGTCATTCGAAAGACTGGTGCTAGCTTATCTGAAGGACATCACTGGACCTTTGCTGGACCCCCTGCAGTTTGCCTATAGAGCAAACCGGTCTGTGGATGATGCAGTCAACATGGGACTGCATTATATCCTAGAACATCTGGACAAACCAGGGAACTACGCAAGGATACTGTTTGTGGACTTCAGTTCTGCCTTTAACACCATCGTCCCATCACTGCTCGAGAACAAACTGACCCAGCTGTCTGTCCCTAGCTCTGTCTGTCAATGGATCACCAGCTTTCTGACAGATAGACAACAGCTAGTCAGAATGGGCAAAATCACATCCGACAGCCGCACCATCAGCACTGGTGCCCCCCAGGGATGTGTTCTCTCCCCACTGCTCTTCTCCCTGTACACAAACGATTGCACTGCAAAAGACCCCTCCATTAAGCTCTTGAAGTTTGCGGATGACACTACTGTTATCGGCCTCATCCGGAACGGTGACGAGTCTGCATACAGACAGGAGGTGGAGCGGCTGGCTTTATGGTGCAGATACAACAACCTGGAGCTGAACACGCTCAAAACAGTGGAGATGATAGTGGACTTTAGGAGAAACCCCCCTGCACTCCCCCCACTCACCATCATGAACAGCACTGTGGCTGCAGTAGAGTCATTCAGGTTCCTGGGCACCACCATCTCTCAGGATCTGAAGTGGGACATTCACATAGACTCCATTGTAAAGAAAGCCCCTTAGAGACTGTACTTCCTTCATCAGCTGAGGAAGTTCAACCTGCCACAGGAGCTGCTCGTAAAGTTCTACTCAGCTGTCATCCAATCCATCCTCTGCACTTCAATCACCGTCTGGTTCAGCTCAGCTGCCAAAACCGACCTCCGTAGACTACAGCGAATAGTCCGGACTGCTGAACGAATCACTGGCACTACCCTTGCTACACTTCAAGAACTGTACTCTTCCAGAGTGAGTAAAAGGGCTCGTAAAATCACTCTGGACGACTCACACCCAGCACACTACCTGTTCGAACTGTTACCGTCTGGTCGGCGCTACAGAGCACCAAGCACAAAAACAGCCAGACACAGGAAAAGTTTCTTTCCTCAGGCCATCTACCTCATGAACAGTTAAATATTCCCCTACTGTGCAATAAACGTGCAATACTTTCTCATACGCACTTGTACACAGCACCTTATAACCTGTATATTTACAACATATCTGTACATACACTCAACATCCAGATCTTTTTGACTAACTGCATCTCTGTTTAATGTTTATTGCCTTTTCTTTTCTTGTATTTAATTTTGTGTTGTCACTCGTCACTTTATGTACACTGAAAGCTTCTGTTGCCAAAACAAATTCCTTGTGTGTGTGAAGCACACTTGGCAATAAAACTGATTCTGATTCTGATTCTGATAAAGTGGCCGGTAAGCGCACATATTTTTGTTCTATAAAAAAAAAAACTGTAACTCACGAAATGAAGGTTAAAGCAACTGTTCATTTAAAATATTGAGTTAATTCAGTATTGGGTTGAAATCACTTTGTCTGGAATTTGCATCTCACGCATTTGCATTTTGTTCCACTTCTCTGTGCTACACATTTTGTAACACAATAAACTAATTCATTGCTTTTTCTATGTAAACATGCATTGTTTCTGGCAGATCACTAGTTATAAAAACATCAATTTCAAATAGGTTAACTTGTAACAAAATACACTGCAACCTTTTGCATTTTTTGTACAGAACCATTGCTTTTTGTCTCTTTATTATAAAAACAATGCTCATTTCTTCCACTGGGCACCTTGAGGTCAAAAAGACATCAATTTGACGTCAAGAACTTGACATTGATTTGATGTCAATTAAGCGGCAAAGTAACAAAATGGCCTACATCTCCATTAAACCAAATTGACTGTGGTATTAACTTCCTATTTTAACCCAATTACCACTGGAAGTAATTACAACCCAAACTTACTATAAAACCATATTATACAGCACCATGACCAAGGCTTAACTAACATGTGCTGTCAAATTGATGTCAAGCTCTTTATACTTTTTTTCTATATAAACATGCAAATATAGACTCACGGATCACATTTTGTTCAAGTTAAAAAGTAGTTTGTCCAACTGAATGCAAACTTAAAAAAAAATGGAAGTATAACCAACAAAATTAAGGTAAAAGTGACTGCTCATTTGGAAGAATGAGTTTGTTCGGTCCTGGGCTGAAATCATGTCTGGATTTTGTATCTCCTATTTGCTCTCTACAACAAATGACTATTTCAGTCAGCTTTGTCCTAGTGCTCAGCCCTGTAATCTAATGCTAATTTAATGCTGCGTGCAAACCCCTCCATTTAATGTTTTTATCTCCTGATGGTGCAAATGACTGCACTATTTCCAAAAGTACAGAGCCAGGATTCACTGCCAGCAAACACGTTTCCTTGTGAGATGAACTGCTTTAATTATGCTTTTTATTTCACCTAAAATATGAAAATTCTATTATTCTTTATGCAGCTGGTACATATAAGGAACAATTCATGACGAGCTGCTGAATTATTTAAAAAATAATGGACAGGTGGTGATGTGGCCACACCCTCAGGTGCGTGTTATTTTTGAACAATTCAAACGTTTAATGGGAATGCCAAGATGTGCATACATTTTAAAATTGCACATAAAAAATTTGCATAAAAAAAGAAACATTTGCATAAACTACAATGGAAACACATTTACTAAATAATTTTCAGCATACACATTCAAAAGATTCGTGTGATTTTGTTTTAACTGATCACAATATCAAAAATAGGTGAAATGCAAGACTGTATTTATGGAACCAGCAAACATTGTAAAACATCTAAAATGTGGTTTCGGTCATTCTAAAAATCACAAAGTCCATTATCAAAGTGTTTGGGTATTATTATTACTTCCCAGAACTTGAGTAGCAGCGTTCCCAAATTCCAAACTCTGCATTCAAATTAAAAGTAGTTTGACTTGTTAAAAAAAAGTGTCACAATAAGTTCTGTTGTTTTGGTTCCATTCATTTACATTATTTTTCAATGTAAACATGCACTAAATTTGCACTAAAAATGTTATAGAAACATTGCGTTCAAGTTCAAAAAAACTTTGACTTGTATGTTTATTTTAAAAAGTCCAAAAGCCAAACATTTTGCCTTCCTCTATTATGCATTTCTATAGTTTTTTTTATGTAACACGTACACCATCTTGTGCATTCACATGGTGCTCATGTAAAAATTAACTAAACTTGTAAAAAAACATGTTATTTAACTCCTAACTCATAACTTTTTTGTTCTACTGCTCTGCATCTCCCTGTTTTTAAGTCCAATAATGCAATGATGCATTTATAGTGGTTCTATGTAAAATGCACAAAAACTCAACAATGACAATAAAAAACAACAACAACTACCCAGACTCATTATTGATACGAACCCCTATATACATTCCTGAAGAGTGCAAAATACGTCCCAGGAGGTATGTTTTTTTGCAGTTTTTGCTTTCGCGAATCCATCACAGGCGGCTGTGTACTTTTTTCAGATCTCAAAGTTCTCTCCCGAGTGCCATTTGTGTCTGGTCTTCTCACATAAATTCACCAGAGGCCCCTGTCAACTGACTGATTGACTGACCGACCGATAATCCCACCCACCCCCTTCCCTAAACCCAATCGATAGTGTTTTCAAAAGCACCGATTGACCCAACCACCCACTTCCCTAAACCCAACCGACAGTGTTTTCAAAAGCAATCCAGAAAAAGAAAAGCCTACTTACTTGCCTAAAAGCCTTAGCTATTTACTTGTTTATTTTTTTTTTTGCCTTTTGTTTTTGTCTTACCTGCTTTCTGGAACCGTTCTTCGCCAGACGTTAACCCCGTTGTCGTGGTCAGCTCCTCTCTGCGTGTCAAGTCTGCCAACGTACATGATGAGCTACTGGACAAACTGGTAATAGCGGGAAAGCCATCCACACGACTGTTTGTTTTAAAGATGAAATGCAGCCATTCGGACTTCTGGCTGCATAATCCGTGATCTTCAGAAATGTATATAGGGCTACGTTTTCAGAATGAGCCTGTTATATAAATAAGTAAAAAAGTTCAACATGTACATTTATTTTTAAGAAATCTAAAAGCCTAACATATTTTGCCTTCCTCTATTATGCATTTCTGTTGTTTTTCTATGTAACACATAATCTTGCGTATTCATAACATGGTGTTCAAGTAAAAAGTAACTAAACTTGAAGAATGAAAAATGAAAAAATGCCCAATTGACCCAATTTTGATTTTTTGCTCATATGTGACAGATCAAATCTGTTCTATGAGATCGGTTTTAGGCCTCCTTCATATGTGGAAATAAATCAGATATAAATTGGTTATGTGACAAAGTGACTATCATGTAAACAGGCAGATCAGTTTAATTGAGGAAATCCATATTGTACTTCATTAAACCTGAGACAATGTGGTACTTCTCAGCGGTTTAATGACATAGAAGTAAGAGCGCGTTGTAAACAACAACAACAGAGGAAACATGGAGGAGGAATATGGCCAATGTTTGACAGCAGAAGTTACCTGCCTTGCCCTGTGGGGAGATGAGTCAATGGAGGACACCATATATAAACCATAGACGCAAGTGTAAACACATGAATCGGATATGGGTCACAATTAAAAGAACATAACGGACAGGCAAAAAAATCAGATTGGAATTGGGCATCAAAACTTGACACTGTAAACGGGGCCTAAGTTAAAAAAAGATTGCAGTCAACTTGAACATAATTCAACTTGTAAAAAAAAACACGTCATTATAACTTGCATTTGTTCTGTTCCACTGCTTTGAACTGCATAGTTTTTAAATGCAAAAATCAGCTTCCCCTGTGATGCATTTTCTTTTTTTGTTGATTATAGCAACCTGGAGATGGATATGTTTACTCATTGTGCAACATATTTTGCTTCCTGCTGAGCATGTTCAAGCTTAAAAAAACTCTAAAATAGTCTCTATATCTTTTTGACTTAATTCTATGCTATGGCTTTGTGTCTCACATTTTTAAACACAAGAAATGATCTGCTGTGTGAATGGTCATCTTGATCTTTCATGTGCAAACTTCTCTTTTTTCCAGTTTAAGTCTAGTGGAAGTCTACGCGCTTCAATACTTCACAGTCTGCTCAGCACGCGGCGCTTTTTTAGATGTGATATTTCAGATTTACCGTCTACCGTCTTCAGAAGGTTCGCTTTTCTGGTGCGCATCCACTCTCTAGCCATTGATCATGATATGAAAAGATGTTTTCAGTCAATGAGTTATTAATATTTTATCACAGTGAATCACTTATGAATTATGCACTCCGCAGCCCAGAATGCTCAGAATGTCCTAAATCGTGTTTGTCAGATGATTCAGGATGTGTGTAAATGTAGGCCGCAATCTTGCGTATCAAAAACAAATATATCAAGTAATATATGTTTTCCACGCTTGATAAAAAACTTCATTTCATTTTCCTGTGGGCTTGAATTGGTGCATAGATAGATGTGGTCAGAATGGAATATTATCGCTAAAAATACAACAACTGCACAGAGGTTAAAAAAAATGATAAAAAATGATTAAATGAAAGTCTTGAGGTGCTGCTGTTGACAGTGGAATGACAATAGAGATGACTGAATTAGTTCTGACATCACGGTGTCATTCAATCTAGCCATTTCACCATCCATTAAAGAGCATGGGTTGCATCATAAAAAAAGAAAATGCTAAACGCACTGAATGTGGCACCAAATCTCACTGTAGCCTTAATGGTGTATGGAAAAAGAGAGAAAGGGAATGATATATCTGTTTTCTGTTATGCTGTATGATTATATAGTCACTCAGCCAGTGCTATTAATTATTCCCATTTATGGAATGCAGATATTTTGGGCACATTGTGAAATAGTGATGGTTGAGATACTTCAGACTCAAAAAAATAGTTGGTACTTTTTAAGTGTACTTAATAATTTCAGCGTTTTGGAACAGTAGCAGCATAATCTCATTTAGTGCAATGAGGTTTAATCTGTAAAATGAAAGCCTACCTGATCCAGTTGTGAACACCATGAGTAATTTTCGCTGGCACAAACTGCTACCCAGCAGGGCTCTGGCAGCTCTTAGCATGGATGTGTAGAACTAGAGAAGAGACATGTAAAAATCAAGTGTTATTTAAGTGGTTTATTTATAAATTAATTTCAAGAGGATCACGTGCTTATGATTGATTAATGGTCCTGCATTAGCCAATTCACAATTCACCAATCAGATGATTCCTAAGTCATCATAAACAACCTAAATTCGCCATCTTCATTTTGAAGAATACCTCCTTCCACCCCTACTCCTCCATTATAATATTAATATATATTAAACCTGTTCGATACATATTTCCCTTACTGTGCGTAATTTCTACAATCTTCAATGCACAAAAAAACATACATGAAAAAAAAAGTTATCCATTTGTGCTAATAAACTTTTCATATATAAATACCAAATTTCATAAAAGTGGAGACACTGACCTGTTCTGTCCTTTAAAAATATTTTTTTTTCACTGTTTATACTCTTTTACCACATTAACAGCAAAAAAATCCTCATGAAATACTCTCACTTTCCCCTCTCAGCTCCCATGTGTCATTTTCCGACATGGATTTAGAGAAAAAGCCAGAAAAGCCAGAGTGAGTAGATAGAAAGGGAAAGTTAAAGGCAGGTTGGAGAGAGCACCGGGTCTCTGGGGAGAAGAAAAAGGGGGGCAGATATGTGTACAGCCTGCATGGATGCCTGGCAAAGAAGAGAGGATTAGAGCAAAAAATAAAAAAGGATGAAAAAAAAATCTAACAACAACAGAGCTGCATTCATTTTCTTAATGGTACCTGAGCCTCTGACCCAGGTCAAAGCCGTTGGGGGTTTCAAGTGAAAACAAGACCTCAAAAAAACAATGCTGACAGACCCCATCCGTCCCTCGTCACTCTAGCAGGACATCAGCGCTGATGGTTAACCTTTTCGTGGCGCCTACAGGTTTGCTTTGAAGCTCAAGATGGATGCAGACGGAAGATTTTAATTATGCCCTGATTAAACGCGAGTCTTTACGTTGCCTCCTTACCCCTCGATACTTAATCAGGGGCTGTCAGGCATCAAAGACACGGCAATTTATCAACAGCAGCACACGGCCTCCCTGCAGGTCACATACCCGTAGGAAACCGTCCGACCCCCCTTCGGTTTCACGCGAAAAAACTGAAAAAACTGAAAAAATTACAGATAATGGATTCCAGCAGCACAATGAAACTAAGTGTGCCAACAAGTTGTCATTCACGTTTGCTGAGTAAATGGCGCCTGACAACACAATGGAGGCCCACGGATGGCATATTGATTGTGTTAGCACGAAAAACGAGTAATTCGCCGTACATATGTGCGCATGCACCAACACCAAAGTGATGATTGCTATTCATTGTAATCTAGTGCCTTGTCCTTGACAGCCCTCTTAAGAGATTGCAGTCGAGCTCCCAGAGGGCAGCGTTGAGGATGAGGATGATTCTCCAGCCGAACGGCCGCAAATTGAATCCACTGGCAACGATTAGCGGTGGAACAGGCGTGAGGCACTTCGGCCGTGTCCCTTTTCCCGATGAAATGCGCCTTTGAAGTTCACCTGACACAGTGTTTGATGACTGAGGGGGGATGAAGTGTTTTAGAATGGACTACGGAAAAAAGTGTAGCGCTGAGTAGGAGCTTTAGTGGGAAGAGGTACACAATGGAAACAAACATCATTTAATATTGATTCATTCCTTTCAAGGACAAGCAGCGCCTACTGTTTAGGCTTTCTAAAGCATCTGAACAAAGTTTAGGGTTTTAAAGTATTTACTTTTAAAGGAATTTGGCTTTCGCAACATTTTTGGAGACTTTATGATTTTTATACTTTAATGTTGCTCTAATATTGTTTTGTGTGCTATTAGACATCCTTGGAAATAAACATTGCTCAATAGTTTTTGGTCTAAATGCAGATTTTCTTGCATTAGTACCAGTTGTGTGAAGTAACAAATACTAAAAATGCTGTTATAGAGTAGGTTTTTGTACTTTAGTAAGTAGTTTTAAAAATGGGCTGTATCAGTACTTTTACTCCACTGTTTTCCTTCAACCTCCAGTTACAAATTTTCCATTATTTTTTCTTGTGTTTGGCGATTGGCTAAAGTAGAATAATCAGTTCTGTGATACTAATCCAGTCAAATTGCACATACAAAAATCACATCATACAGAACAAACTCAAAACACTAAGTGAGGTTTATTTATAAGTAATTTCGAGAGGATCACATGCTTATGTTTGCTAGCGGTTGGACCCGCATTATCCAATTCACAATGCACCAATCAGACAATTCCTAAGCTACTACAAATACCCTGGGTTACGTATCACAGCTATCTTCGATTTGAAGAATCCCCCCTTCCACCCCTACTCCTCCTCCTTCCTAGATGGGTGACATGGTGGCCCAGTTCTTAGCACTGTTGCCTCACAGCAAGAAGGTCTCTGGTTCCAGCATTTATCAAACCAGCAGACATTTCTGTGCAGAGTTTGCTCGTTCTCCACCATGCTCACGTGGGTTTCCTCTGGGTTCCCCGGTTTTCTTCCACCGATCAAAAACATGCAACCTAAGTTTATTGACTAAGTTTATTGGAGTTCTTGAGATCTACCTGAGCTTAAACTCAACTCTCGCCTTGCAACGGAAGGGATCTTATGAGCTCAGAGCTCTCTCCCAGGACAGCATGCCAGATTAGCTTATAATCAATCATCAGCTAAGTGTGAACTCTTGAAATCATTATATGCAATGACAGAGAGAATATTTAGATTGCATATTACTGATGAGATGATAATGAATGTCTACAGTGTGATGACTGAAATGGCCTTAAACAATTACTAAAAGTTGTAGTAATTAACTTCTAGTAAAACAAACTACAGAATGTTACGTTTCCTACAAATTGCATCAACCTTTCACAGTGTAATACTCACTACACTTGAGTACTTTTACCAGGGCTACTTTTTACTCATACTTTGAGTTATTTTAACAGATAGGTGCTGCTTAACAGATACTTTTACTCGCACTACGTTTTTGGGTAAGTAACCTGAGTATGATTTTTCAGTACTCTTTCTACCACTGATTAGTATATATGTACATACAGTGATGGTCAGTAATGAAGCGAATGCAATTCGTTACTCTGTCGATTTTTCACGTATCTGTACCTTACAGAAGTAGCTCTATTTGGGGAAACTTTCCTACATTTCAGTGTCAAATATCTTTTTTTCAAATATCTAAATTTGTACAAAATTTTGCAAAATCAGTCGTTCCTTTTTTATATGAGTGGATAAACTTAAATGGTCAAGCCGCCAATCAGGGTACAGCGTGCACTCTCTTTTAAATTGTTTTGGTTGCCGCTTGGTGGAGTCTACAAATGTAGTTTGAGAGTACCAGTGAGCATGCTGTAGCCCGACAATTGACTATAATCTACTTTTTCAGGAGTCTGATGAATATCTGTATAGAGGTATAATGTGAAATACAATTAATTTTAGAAATATCTAATGTCAATATTTGGTTGCAATCATCTGTTACTGGCTTCAAGAAATCTGCTTCACCGATGTGCAGATTTTTGAATCATTAAGAAAAGTACTGAACTGTTTACTGTCTTTAAAAGTTAATTCCTCTGAAAGCTGTGAGAATGGAAGCCTTTGGCTGTTTCGCTCTCTTCGTCTCTCGCTTTCTCTCTATATACAACCCAAGGCCTTTTACATCACATTTTGTCAAAAACCAAGAAGCTGCTGAATATTGTTTAATAGCAGCTGGAAACTACTTGAACTTGAACTGTCTGTAGGAGTCTTTCAAAAAGAACTTTGATGCGGCTGTTCCTGCCTTTCGGCAACAATTAATTTTTCAAATTTTTTGGCGGAAGCGAGGGTGGAAGATTCAGAGACATTTTTAGTTCTTGCCGTCTCCTTGTGCCACCTGTCAGACGAGGTCTGCCAATTACTGTGCACAGCTTCAAGACTGATGCATTGCACAAAACTTGGATTAACAGCCAAGAAATCCATGATAAACATTTGTAAGCCAGTTGGCAGTTGTAAAATAAAAGCAAGTGCCCCGGCGGGCATGTAACACTCCCTCACTGCACTACCATGAATTAATGAGTCTGCTCTTACTGGCACAATAATCCAAACTCTTATGATGACACTTCAGATCTGATTTACTGCTGTCAACTAAAATCACTCTGAACTAAATAAGTCTTCATGGCATTACAAAACTAAGGTAATAAGATTACATTTTTTATGTACTGTAATATAAACTAGTGTAAATAATTCAGCATAGTGGGGGCCAAAATGTCTAAGAGCACTTGTGAATTTTTATTTTGTAGTATAGTATTGCATAGTATAGTAGTATTATATTTTACAATAATGCCCCAGGCTAATATGTATTAAGGCTAATGATTATTTTACAGAATAATTATTAGCCTTAATACATATTAGCCTGGGGCATCATGGTGGCGCATGGTAGCACGATCGCCTCAGGGCCAGTTGGCATTTCTGTGTGGAGTTTGCATGTTCTCCCTGTGTTCGCATGAGTTTCCTCCAGGTGCTCCAGTTTCCCTCACAGTTTAAAGACATGCACTATGTGCATAGGGTAAGCTAAATTGTTTGTAGTGTATGTGTGTGAATGAGTGTGTATGGATGTTTCCCAGTGATGGGTTGCAGCTGGAAGGGCATCTGCTGCGTATAACATATGGTGGATAAGTTGGCGGTTCATTCCGCTGTGGTGACCCCTGATTAATAAAGGCACTAAGAAAATGAATGAATGAACATATTAGCCTTATATATTAGATACTGTGTTGTTGAGTAATTTTGAATCAGCCTTTCTGAACAAAATGATTTGATTGAATGGCTCAAATTGCTTACTAAGTCATTGTTCTGGATTTGCCCTGAATAAATCCAACATAGGCTCATTCTGAAAACCTAGCCCTATATACATTTCTAAAGATAGCAAATTATGTAGATAGAGGAATGTGTGGCTGCATTTCGTCTTTAAAATGAATGCTACAGGGCGGTATGGCACTGTTTCTTTTTGCGCTTACCAGCTGGCCGCTTACCTCCACGACTTTTCCACTGTTACCAGTTTGTCCAGTGGTTCACCACGTATGTAAGCTGACTGCCTAGGGAAGTGGGTGAGTGCTGGTCAATCTGTGCTTTTTAAAACACTATCGGTTGGGTTTAGGAAAGGGGGTAGGTGGGGGCTTTGATCTGTCAGTCAGTCGACAGCGGCCTCTGGTAGATTTACATGAGAAGAGCAGGCACGAAAAGCATCTAAAAAAGCGTACACATCGGCCTCTGGCGGATTTGCGCAAACAAACACCTCCTGGGACGTATTTAGCGCTCACCAGAAATGTATATAGCTGTACCTAATTAGAATGAGCCTGGGTTGAATGAATCAGCATGTTTGAACAAATTGTTTAATTCAGTGGTTTAGAAGTATCACTCAAAACAGTTCTACTTTCTTTGTGAATAAATCAGAAGTTTTAAATAAACAAATAAAAAGTGAAACTTTAATATTAATGATATATCATCACATTTTTCAGTAACACTGTTAATAGATTTGACTTATCATCCTTCTATATTAGATTAAAATGCTTCTGAGTACAGTATGGACCATTTTCACAAGACTGTTAAGACGTGTTTAATGGTCATCGGCATCTTAAATCCTTTACATTTTTTAATATTTCAAATTTTTAAAGATGTATGTATATTTATATGTATTTAAGTATGTATTGTATCATCTTTGCATCAAATTGCAAAAAACAAATTACCGTTTGTGAGGTGTTTCTAATGCAGCGCCTATGAACAGGACAGTAAATTTGACGTTTTTCTCTATTCTGGCTGCCGTCATCAGTCTCATCAGTTTTAGCCAATTACAACGACTTCTGCTACTGAGAAACCCGGAAATGTGAAAAGGGTCCATTAAATGAAATGACATTATCATATGGACAATCAGACAGTAATTCTTGAATAAATCAGCTTTCTGAACAAATCAACTGAGTAACTTAAATCAATGTTTCTCAACCACGTTCGTAGAGGACCACTAGCTCTGCACATTTTCCATGTCTCCTTAATCAAACACATCTGATTCAGATGATCAGCTCATTAGCAGACACTGAAAGACCTGTAATGGGTGTGACAAAGGAGACATCCAAAACATGCAGTGTTGGTGGGCCTCCAGGAACGTGGTTGAGAAACACTGGCTCACAAACAGCAGAGTAAATCAGCTTTTTTATAACATAGCATTTGAGGAATTGACCTTAAATAACTAATTTGTAAAAAACATGTTATTTTCATGAATGAATCAGCATTTCTGAACAAATCACTTTAACACTGTAAAAAATGCTGGCTTCCAAACCATACCTTTATGTTGAACACAAATCGATTAAGTAAATATACTCCTTTTTACAAATTTAAGTAGATTGAACACAAAACAATTAAGTTGTCTATTAAAAAAACCCAAGAATTGTGTTGATTCAGCTCATTTTAAATTAGTTTGAACAAGCAGCAAAAATCTTTTTTTTTGAGTAACTGAGTTGCTTAAAAGTAACTCATGTGCTTAAATTCCCGGATGGATCAGACAAATAAGTTTTACTTAAAATCTGATGAAAACACTACAACAGCATTTCAATTATACTAGAATAACCCATCCATAACTTGAATTTTGTCCATGAGTCATGACACACCTCCATCAAATAACACCGGGGATATGATCTGATCAGTCCCATTATAATGAGGTACTGTTGGAGAAACGCTTGATGTCCCTTTACAGAAAAAGTGCCTGATGACTTGATCATGATGTGCATCCACTCAACTAATAAAAGAGATTAGTTGATGAATTCTTATGCCACTCATTTATTAAAATGTTCATAAACGCTGATTCATTACAAAACAAAATGTGATTCTTTAAGAAAAAAAAACTCATTTGAGTCACTTAAAAGATTTGTTCAAACACTGTCTTACTTTTTCAAAACACAAGCGTATTTAAACTGCTTGACCTATGAGTGGCTTAAGTTTTGAAGCTACATTTTACCTTTGAGCAACCAATGACTTTAATTCTCCCTTATAAAGCCGTGGATTGATTTGCACACAAAGCTGTAGTTTCTGTCAAGTGTGCGTGCAGTTTGAATGCTGATCCATGGCCTGCAGACATGGCCTCCAGAAAACAGGTGAAGAGGGACAGCCAATGCCTTCTGCATAAATCCTGATTGCATCCGTCCTGCTTCTGTCCTCTAATTGCCTTGCAAAATGAGCCTGGTCTTTTGTTTCCCATCTAGTCATGATTAGCTGCCAGAACATGCTAATTTCCTGATGATTATGAATCTTGCCCATAACACACCTCCATCAAATGACACCAGGGATATGATCTGATCAGTCCCATTATAATGAGGCATTGTTGGAGAAACGCTTGATGGCCCATTGCAGAAAAATGTGACTGATGGCTTGATCATGATGTGCATCCACTCAACTAATAAAAGTGATTAGTTGACTTTACTTTAAAAAGTGAGTTAACCTGATGCCTTTAAGTGAAATGGGACGTGTGTTATTAGTTCGTAATGAATAATAGTGTTTCATTAAAATATTAAATATAATATATTTAAACTTTTTGTTTTGGCATGCATTTTGTTTTACCACTGAAGGATATTTATGAGTCAGTCAGTATCATTTAACTAACCAATTAGAAATCTCAAAAACAAATCAACATTTATATTATTTGTTTTATATTAAGTTAATAATTTCAGCCGATCACTCAAATGATTTGTTTAAACATATTGATTCTTTCAAATATCAAAAACCCAAACTCATTCTGAAAATGTACCGCTATATACATTTCTGGAGAGCGCCAAATACATCCCAGGAGCTACACTTTTTTGCCATTTTTGTTTTCACGAATCCACGTTTTTTCAGATCATACATTTCTCTCGAGCGTGCCATTTGGGCCTGCTGTTCTTATGTAAATCCACCAGAGGCCGCTGTCGACTGACTCACTGACTTACTGAATGACTGACTGACTGACCGATAGATTGACCTGCCCACCCACTTCCCTAAACCCAACCGACAGTTTTAAAAAACAATCCAGAAAAAGAAAAGCCCTCGCCTGATTTTTACCACATTTTCAGATTTTACCACATTCTCACCCTGTTATTTACTGTTTTATTTTATTTTTGGCTTCTGTTTTTGTCTTTCCTTCTTTCTGGAACCGTTCTTCAACAGACTCGAACTCTGTCGTTGTGGTCAGCTCCTCTCTGCATCTCAAGTCCACTGACGTACATGGTGAGCTAACTGAATAAACTGAAAACAGCGGAAAAGCTGTCCATATGAGGTAAGTGGTCAGGTGATAATCGCGATAAGGAACATACTGCCCCATAGCGTTCGTTTTAAAGACAAAATACAGCCATACGTTCCTCTGGCTGCATAATTAGCGATCTCCAGAAATGTATATAGGGCTACGTTTTCTAAAACGTAAAAAAGTCTGTTATAAGTAAGTCTTTTGTTGCTTCTGTTGTTTTTAATATGACTTATAAATATCTTAGTTTACCTTTTAGAGTTGGGCGATGTTGACCAATCTGGCATCGTACAATGTCTAATGTGAAACATTGCGATGGAAGATGGCATTGTCGTCATAGGCGCCGGTGAATTAATTATTTATGTATAAATAATTAATTCATAATGGATTAATTATTTGTAGCCTACCGTTTCAACTACCTGACACGCATGGTCTTTGTTTTCCCCATAACCAAATCATATATAAATAAAGATAAGTTACACACAAGTTACCACCTGTCAATCACTTTTTCAAGGGACTCTGGCTTGAATAGGTAGAGCGATCCGTGTCTTTATAATAGCGTCGACAAACTTGATTGGTAAAAAAGGTGCACAACCAACAGGAACCAACCAACAGTACCTGAGGTTTTTGCTAAAATTACAAAGTATGTGCGTGAAAGCGAAAGATTGTAACAGTGTACTGACGCTGTGACACGTTATCTGATAAATTCAAAAGACAGAAGAGTCGTTAGATAGAGACAAGATTAATTAAATATCATGTTTAACAACTATAGTGAGATACGATCCAGCAGTAAATTCTTGAGAAACTGTCCGATGAGCACTGCTCTCTGTGGTTTTATGTTTAAAGCACCTGCTGACTGCAGGAGCTCAGACGTGCACATACGCTGCAGCTCATGACAGATTGTTTGTGTGTGTGTGTGTGTGTGTGGTCACGTGATGTGCGTTTTCAGTGGTATAGTGTGGAAGGAGGGCTTTTCAGATATGCTAGGTGAAACACTAATTGTGGACGTGGATCGTTTTCGTTCTAAAATGCCATTTTAAAACTAAGACGTATTACTGTCTATTGACCCAACCATTACCTTTAATTAGAAATTTGACTTTTTAACTTATTTTATTATTTCATGCACTTGCAAAGTCAACATTTCAATTTTTTTTAAACGTAACCTTTATTTGAAAAATATTGTCTTTTAAATTAAAGTTTTCACCTTAATTCATGTTATTTCAGCTTTTAATACATTATTAATATTGAGCACATTATTACATTTAATTCATATAGTCAGACAGTAACTAATCAATTACAACTCAATCGTAACTAAACAGCAACTAAATCAATTAGCTTTCTGAACAAATCGTTTGAGTAGCTTAAATGACTCAAAAAAAAAACTGTCATATGTTTCTGTAATATGAGTGAAACTTGATGGATGGAGTTGAGGATCCAATTGCAGATTTATTATGAGAATGGTCAGGTAAGCAATGGTCAAAACAGGGGCAAACAGATACATGCAGGGAATCCAGAGTCGTGGTCAATGAACGGTGGTCAGTATGGTCAGTACAGGCAGAAAGCAACATAACCAAACAGAACAAAGCAAGAGTCAAGCAAAGCAAGGCAAGGCAAGGCAAAGGAAGCGTTGTAATGTTTACAATACAGTATAACAAGACATAGCAACTGGTGTCTGTGTGTCTGTGCTGCTTTTAAAGTCCATGTAACCAGTTCTGAACAGCTTTAGCTGTGTGAGTAGCAATCGGTGGAAAACCGGAACAGGTGAGAGAGTGTGGTGCATGACAGGATTTGTAGTCCATATGGTAACAGATTTGTAATTCTCCATCAATCCGCATGGGCTAGATCGCTGGTTACTGTAACAGTTTCATTCCAGTGTGAATCAGATCACTTTGGAGAGATTAACTCAAATAGTTTTAGTTTTCATTTTAAGTTTTGTAATAATAAAACACTGGATGCGTTACTATTTTTAGTATTATCAATATACTAATTATTATTAAAAGATACATTTAACAATACCTTTAACAAATGAAATGCAGCTCAATATAGAAACCTATTTCTGCAGTATTTTTTTAATACTGATAAAAAAAATTGTTCACACTTTAAATGAAAATGAATCCCTGTGAGACATAATGCCTCACAGGGAAAACATCATTTATCACAATTATTCAATACAAAGTCATACATTTTAGACATAAAGTCACAATTACCATTACATTTTAGGTCTGTGCATGTTGCAAACAGGTTTCAAAGATCTTCAGAGTTAAGAATATAAAAACGTTTTGATCACACTTTACAATACGGTTTCATTAGTTAATGTATTTACTAACATCAACTAATTATCAACAACTTGTACATCATTTATTAATAATAGTTTAACATTTACTAATGCTTTATTAACATTTAAAGTCATGCTTGTTAACATGACTTACAGTTTTTCTCAGTCGCTTTGGTGCATTTCTCACAACACTATTTACATTTGCACAACAGTTAATGCATTTCTCAAAACAATTAGTACAAACTGCAAAACCTAGTGGATAACCTGCAAAAGCGTATCACTTGCTCAAAATGGAGAGCTCATTCCTCAAAAGCAAGTATTTATGTCAATAAAAGTGTCAGTGTCATCAAAATGAAAAGTCCTGCCACCATTGTTTATGAACAAGACAGTCAAATGGCTTTGTCATGTTTTCATTATGACACTTTACTCTGTACATTTTTTCCAATGCAAAAAAGTCAGATTTTGTTGACACGTCCTGAAAATGCTCAAGACCGCACTATATACTATTTGCACAGCCATTTATCAAACTACAGTAAAGTTAGACATCACTGCATTTAGTGATGTATCTGAGTACAAGACACTGAATATGTGTTTCACATTTTTTCTGCAGATGCTCTTTACAATTCAAATTTATTCACGGCATTGTGCAAAAGAATAAATACACCCTTATTTACAACAAACATAAACTTCCTTTAGGTAGAGGTGTGCACAACTGTAAACAATATTGCAGTACATAATGGAACTGAACCCACAACATACACAGGTCTGTAAATCATTCATGAAAATGTTTAATTTAGAAGACATTTTCAGGAGAAAAAAAAGATTTAAAGTTTTTAAATAAAATTAGCTTGACAGATTTTGACAACTAGTTCAACATTTTTATATGTAATGACTCAAGTAATGAAATGAGGACTATTCGTTTTATATGAAAGGGCTATTCAGCATCCACAAGTTTAGTTAATTTTGACTGACATGACACAAGCAAATGATAATGTTACAACAAACAGCAGAGAGTTGCATGAAAGCAATTGATGCATGTCTAAAAGCATTTGCAATTTGCTGGAAGGAATGAGAAACTGCTACTATGATGTGCACAAATGACTAATTGTTATGAGAAATGCATTAACTGTTGTGCAAATGTAAATTGTGTTGTGAGAAATGCATCAAAGCGACTGAGAAAAACTGTAATGCACTGTGAGTAACATGAACTAAAAATGAACTGTATAACTTTATTAACATGAACACATTCTGTAACAAATGCATTGTTCATTGTTTCTTCATGTTAAAAAATGCATTAACTAATACAACCTTATTGTAAATATTAGGGGGGGGGGGCTGTATATGTAATGCAGTTTTATATGACAACAGTCATTTAGTGTATACTTGTCAATAAAAACGATGTACTTTAAAAGTTAGTTAAGTTAGTACTGCCAATGCAAGACAGACCTGACATTTTTCAGTCCCTAGAACATTTCCAATGACACTCAGATTGCAGATTTGAGTTGCAGTCCATGCAAATGCAGATTACAGTGTTCAGACTGCTCTCATTACAATCAATCTGTCAGTCACCCATTTCATTTAGATCCCTTCCAAAGCACGCCTACGATAACAGTTATTTTGGTGTGCCAATCAAACGTGTTATTGAACTTGAAACTATCAGAAATAAAGGTGGTGTGCCCTCCCAACTAATAACACACAAGATTGTTTTCTTTTAAAACTACCAGTTGCACATAAAGCGTGAGAAATGTAATATCAGATTGCCATTAAATAATCCATATTTTACTGGACAACACATCGCACAGGGTTGAAACTGCATTGCTGAAAAAAGAAAAAGTAATAATGTAAAATAGGAAGTTTCAGCACATTTTATGTTGTTAGTATGTTTTGTATTATGTGTAGCTAACATGTTTTAAACTATTGCTAAGCTTATAGCATGTTGTTAGCATGTTTTAGCACATTGGTAGCAAAAGTTACAGAAGAAAAAACAGCACACTTGTTATGTTGTTAAATTTAAATATTGCTATCATGTTTTGCTAGATTAAATACCATCATGTTTATTAATTGCTAGATAGATAGATAGATAGATAGATAGAT
>CAIGQZ010032594.1:18732067-18764159 GCA_903798205.1 Danio tinwini | reverse complement strand
CACACACACACACACACACACACACACACACTCACTTATTCACTCACAACAATAAGTGAAGTCTGAATCCTGAGAGAACAAGTCATACAACAAACACATACAGAACAATCAGTATAGGCCGATTCCAGAATGATTGACTCATTAGAACTGGTTCATCTGAGTGAATCATAAGCATACACTACAATCACTGTAGTCCGATTCCCCAAAAAAACTACTTATATAAGGTGGCTTATTGAATCAAACACACGCAAAATGATCTATGTAGTTTGATTTCTGATCAAATGACTCAGTGTAATCTCGATATAATCTCGCTTCATGATTCGAGTGAATCATAAGCATACAGTACAATCACTGTAGTGCGATTCTCAATCAATCGCACACAGAACAATCACCGTAGTTTGTTTCTGACCAAATGACTCATATCTTGTTCATTTAAGTGATTCAAACCCAGTCGTTGTACACTGAAAAAAGTGATTTTAGAGAGCGGTAAATTTAATCTGTGGGAACCATATAAAATTTACTTGATTATTGCAGTCCGCCAAGGAATTCAAAAGTAATGGGTAAATTCTACATATGCTGCCCATTCGTCAACAGTAACAACCATCACATAGAAAAACACAGTAAAGAATACCCCTAAACCGTGAGTTTTTTTTTTGCTTGAAACTGCGCATGCGTCAGCCCGCGTTTTTGCGTGAGTGTGGGCGACGCTGGATCCTCTCACCGGTTGCCATCTACAGCAGAAGTCAAGGTAAGCTTAATTTAAGGCTTTTTTTATTTTGAGATGTTACACTTCACTTGTATTCGGCGTTCGTTTGTTTAAAATGTCAATACATGAATTTAAAGTTTGAAACTGTCGCTGGCGTCACTATGGACCGGGACACACCAAGCCGACAGCCAGCCGTTGAGCAACGTCTGTCTGTAGGTCAGGCAAGTTGGTATGCTGTGTTTCACGCGTCGGTTACCCCAGGCTAGAGGTCTGCATTCCCGCGGCTGTTCCGCGGGAGGCGCGGGACCCGACCAGTTTTCTTAAGCGCGGGAATAAATTACCGAAAAAAGTGGTAGCGGTCTGTAACTGGTGTAATTTGAACGGGAGCGGGCGGCCTAACTATATGGCGCTCCCGAGAGAAAGAGCGCGCGCTACCGAGAGATAGAAAGAGAAAGAAAGAGAGCGCATCCGCCGTGCTCGGTGTGTGTCCCGGGCATTAACTGTCTGCACAACTGCCTGTAACTTATGTGGTCGTGGTGTGCTTTTTACAAGATTAGTCAGCATGTATGGCTGTGTCTGACCGCTGGTTTTAAGGTTAGAAACTAGTTAACGCCAGCATTTCCTAATATATTGAATGGACAGAGGATTTAAAATAAAAACATAGTACCGTATCCCACGAGTATGTGTGAAAACACCCACTGTTGCTGCACCTAAGTTTTTTAACGAATTGTGTGATCACTTAAAACATTTTAGAATTGATTTTATATTATATTTGGTATTTTTAGAACATCAGTGCTTAATAAATGTTTTCAGAATCTTGTAATATGTTATATGAGACATATTACATCTATGATGCTAAATAAACGAAGCATAGATATTAATATATGTAATGCCTTTGTTTTAGTGAGTTAAGTACACAGTGTTATTTCAAATAAAAAATCTTTAGATAAACTGAAACATATTGAAACAGCATCTTAAAATAAAATTGTGTATGATTTTTGTTTGTTTCTTTTTAACATGTAGGAATGTGAGGAGTACACAGACAAAAAGAAGAAGCTGATTGTGAAGCACAACGTCATGGCTGAGGAGGACGATTTGTCTCTTGTGATTTAGGGAAAACTAGTGACAGAAGGATGTGGAAGCCGAACAAAGGCATGCATACTGTTGATGGGACTCATATATGCAATCAACATTGAATATCCGAAGGAGCTGAAGAACACGTTTGAAGCTTTTTAAAAACTTTTTTTGGAAATTAATGGGGCAAAACTACTGAAAAATGTCCACAGCCTCAAAAATAAGCTCATGCAGTAGACATTTCTCCTTTTGTTTGAAGAGTATCTTTTGTTTGGACATACCTTGACGGAGTTGTAATGGAGTGTAGATTTATATTTTTCATTTTATTTGCTCCACACACCGACACAGACCCAGACCCATCAACTGTGTCTCAGCCCTCTCCATTGCTCTGTGTTGTCCCCCATATTAACAGAAAAGGAATACCAATAGAAAGTGGCCTGAAGAATTTTGATCTCTCTCTTTTTCTCCCCATTTGTTTGTTTATTTTATTCTCATCCTATCTGCAAGAGTAAGTAATAATGTCTTTATTGTGTAGGTACATTTTACCCTCTCTAAATAAGTAATTGTTATTAACTAACTGATATTAATACACCTTGATTTAAAAAGGTAATTTTTACCTAATAAGCAGCTGTTGAATATATATGTAAATGTGAGGTATTTTTTACCCAATTTATGTAAGTATTTAATAACCTTTTACCTCAGATAGTTTATACTCAATATATGGGATTAAATATACCCCACCAAAGTCGATGCAAATTGTTACCTCAGATTTATTGGGTAAATTCTATAGATTAGTTTTTACAGTGTAATAGTGAATGCAAATCACTGGATTGTATTTGAGCCACCATTTTTAAAACATAAGACAATGATTTTTTTAAATGACCATTTAAGCTGACATCATGTCTAAGATTTGTCTTGTGCAAAAGTGTGTGGGCACTTGGACTAAAGATCAGGGTCACTCAAACCTTGCCTAGCACAAATGTATGTAAAATATTAATCAGAGGCAGTCTGGAAAAGGTCCAGACAGATTCACATCACAGGACTGCTTGGTCAGCCTAAAATGAATTCCTTGGGTACCGTACAATTCCAGCTTGATAAATAGACAACAGCGAGACAATCAGGCCATAAGGCAATGGGTGCATTAACATGACAGTACGTTTAAGGGATGATCAATGGCTTACGGATCATGCAAGAGGGAATACTTAATGCACTGCCCTCAAGACTGTGACCCCGAAGAGGTTTAAAACTCAGTTATGGGCAGTAATGAGGTATTGCCTCACTCAGGAGGAGAAAGAAGAGAATAGAAGTGTTGTGTTTGCATACTGGGGGAAAAATATAGAATAAAAAAAATAGTTTTAGTGATACTAATAGCATCTGTTTGATGCCTCTGAGCATTTGCTATTGTTGTGCAGAGTGAGATTTGGGTTCTCTTGGGACTCCCGGGATTCTTCTGTTCAGTTTGCAACACTGAATATTTTAGACAGGTTGTTGCTTTTATGTGTACGTTGCACTTTTTGTTTATTTATCCCTGCTTTAATGCTTAAAAGAAGAAGTATGAAAGACCATTAAGAAGACTCTGATACTTAACTTATTTGGGAAAAAATATTCTGTCGAAAACACAGTAAAGTAAATCAGAACATCAATGTCTGTTAAAGTTTAGAAAGGCTCAAGCAGTCAAAAAGGAGTAAAAAGTGAACATGCTCTTACAGTTGTTTCAATGATTCAGCACATCTGTGGTCACAGGAAATGACTAGTCTCTCTAGTCTCTCACAGGAAAACTCACAGGACATCACTAGTCTGCTAGTCTCTCACCGAACATAAATCTCTTTCACAGCACATAAATAGTCTAACAGGACATCACTAATCTCTCATGGGACATCACTAGTCTCTCTAGTCTCTAATCTCTCACAGGACTTTACTAGTCCCTCTAGTTTGTCACAGGACATCACTAGTCTATCTAGTTGCTTGTCTCTCATAGGACATCCCCAGTCTCTCTAGTCTCTTATCCCTCACAGGACTTCACTAATCTCTCACAGGACACCACTAATCTCTCACAGGACATCACTAGTCTTTCTAATCTCTTACAGGACATCACTAGTCTTTCTAATCTCTCACAGGACTTTTACTAGTCTCTCTAGTCTCTCACAGGACATCACTAGTCTCTCTAGTCTCTACACTGCAAAAAAAAATAAAAAATCTTACTTAGATTTTTTGTTATGTTTCTAGTCCAAATATCTCAAAATTTGTAAATCAAGAGGAAATTTCTAGACAAGCAAAGCATTTTGTCTTGTTATAAGAAATGATTTACCAATATTAAGTGCGTGTTTCCTTAAAACAAGCCAAATAATCTGCCAATGGGGTAAGATAATCTTATGTCAAAAGGAAAAACAAAATTATTTTGCTTACCCCATTGGCAGATTATTTGGCTTGTTTTAAGGAAAAACTCAATTAATATTGGTATATTATTTCTTTAAACAAGACAATATGTTTTGCTTGCCTAGAAAATGCTTTTCGATTTAAGAACTTTAGACTAGATATTTAGACTAGAAACAAGACAAAAAACTTACTTAATGCCACTTACGGGACATACATAGACTTTCTAATCTCTCACAAGACTTTTACTAATCTCTCTAGTCTCTCACAGGACATCACTAGTCTCTCTAGTCTCTCACGGGACATTACTAGTCTCAAATTACTCACTGGACTTTTATTAGGCTCTCTAGTTTCTCACAGGACATCACTAGTCTCTCTAATCTCTCACAGGCCTTTACTAGTCTCTCTAGTCTCTCACAGTACATCACTAGTTTCTCTAGTCTCTTGTCTCTCACAGTACATCACTAGTTTCTCTAGTCTCTTGTCTCTCACAGGACATCACTAGTCTCTCTAGTCTCTCATGGGACATCACTAGTCTTTCAAATTACTCACTGGACTTTTATTAGGCTCTCTAGTTTCTCACAGGACATCACTAGTCTCTCTAATCTCTCACAGGCCTTTACTAGTCTCTCTAGTCTCTCACAGGACATCACTAGTCTCTCAAGTCTCTTGTCTCTCACAGGACATCACTATGTCTCTCACAGTACATCACTAGTTTCTCTAGTCTCTTGTCTCTCACAGGATATCACTTGTTTCTCTAGTCTCTTGTCTCTCACAGGACATCACCAGTCTCACAGGTCTCTCTAGTCTCTTGTCTCTCAGGACATCACTAGTCTCTCTAGTTTTGTGTCTCTCACAGGACATCACTAATATCTCTCAGGACATCACTAGTCTCTCTAGTTTTGTGTCTCTCACAGGACATCAGTAATCTCTCATCAAGAGTCATCACTAGTTTCTAGTCTCTCACAGGACTTAACTAGCTTCCCCTAGTTCCCCTAGTGTCTCTCATTCTTTGTTGTTCTCAAATTTTGATCTCTCTCTAAAATGAAAATTAAAACTTATAGTAAATGTATTGAAACATTTATATTTTTGCCATAAAATGATGAAAAAATAACATAAAAAGCTGCATGCATACTTTTCGAACTAGTTGTGCAAGAACTTAAAATGACAGTGGGATCTGTGTGTAGAAATCATTTGAATACATTTATACATTGGTATACTAAGCAATCCGCTTCATGAAAATTTAATTTCCCTTGATGTTGTCGCTGCTCAGATGTCATGCCACACTCCTGTCTGAAAACACTTATTTGTGCCTCAGAACGTGAATAAGGAATAAATGAAAAGCCATGCAAATGCATTTCATTTATAAACGTTTCTCACAGTTTGGCTGTTTTAATAAGAGCCCTGATGGTCAATTCTGAACAGCATGACTATGTTTCAGCTGGTGGAGTTTGATTTGGCATTTCTTGTTTCAAGTGCACTGAGGCATGCCGGCTTCCAATCTATCAGCTGATCTCAAACTAAATTAAACTCATTTTAGTGTATCAAAGCCTCAGCTGGCTTCTCAGCGTTTGTGTGGAAGCAACAGGTAAAGCTGAATGAGTTTGTGATGCAAAAAGAGAATCAATTAGGATGAAACAATCTGAGATGGAGGATGTGCCCTTCTAACCTGTATTACATTATAAAGAGAGAACTGTATTGCACAGAGCTACTTGCAAAATATTATGAGGTCAAAAGGAACCAAAGGAGATTGTAAGGAGGAAAAGGCATCACCAAAACCTCATATACACATGAAAATATTTTTCTGAAGTGGCCCAGACAGAGTCCTGACCTCAAACTGATTGAGACCTCAAAGAGCAATTCACTCCAGAGATCCTGAGAATATTTCTGAACTGCAACAGTTTTGTGAGATGCTGACCAAATGTGCAGGTCTGATAACAGGAGACATTTGGTGGTGGAGGTTACAGCTGTTAAATCTAAGCACTCACATACTTTTTCTACTGTGAAAAAGTGTCCGTGTTTTTCTCTTGATGAAAATCATGTCAAATGGAATGACCAGTGAAAAATCTAACTAAGGATCTGGGAATCATTGTAGTTTCCTATTTGTGTGTTGTTACAAAGCAACCATTAATTTGTGTTGTGTTTTATTTTCAATTGTTTATATTCATTTATTCTTTAATTATTTTATTTAATCATATGATGATAAGTCATTTATATAATAATCATTATATTTTTTATTGATTATTAGTTAATGATTTAATTATTATTTGTCATTTGATTATGTTTTTATATTTTATTATTACTATTTTCATATAATTATTGCTTTATTATTATTTCATTTTTCTATATTGTTATCATCTTATGACTGTGTGGATTCAAGCGACACCTGTTTTCATGAGTAAGAGATAAGAGAATGTCTCCATTTCAAGGTCTGTATTGTCTCTGGACAATGTTGTGTAGCAGTAATTTTCTATTGCGGTTGCTGCTATTGCACTCCTGGTTAGACCTAAACTGCATTTCGTTTCCTTGTACTTGTACATGTGTGATGACAATAAAGTTGAATCTAATCTAATCTAATCTTATGGTATAACAACACTTGTTGGATTTATCCTGGTCAGATGAAGTCTGAGCATTGAATCATACGCAACTAAGATTATTTAATAAACTTAGCTCTTTCTTTATCATCATTACTTCATCTCCTGCTTCTGCCTCTCTCTAGCTTTCTCAGTCAACTCCGACTGTATATTGATAGGATACTGCTATTTAGCTGAATACTGGTTAACAGGTTTGGGTAATGGGCAGCTCCACTGACTTGTTGTCTGGATACCCAGTGAAACAGACATTTTCTGACAAGATCTGGCATCCGGGGCTAGACAATATTTATCTTGAAGAGAGTGTTCTAACACCAGTGACCGAGGGTTTACATACTTTTTTATTCGCTACTTTTCCTCTAAAGAATTTCTTAGTGATGATACCATTGGAGGTCAACTTGTTATAAAACCCAAGGGCTCACATAGTTTTTCCATGACACACTTTAAAAGTTTACTTCTTGTGTGAAACACTTTCAGGTTGCTTACACTAATGTCTTGTTTCCACTGACTGGTACAGTACGGTACGGGTCGGTACGGGTGACCTTCATCAGGCTTGCTTAAACATTTTAAGAGGAACATTTTTGTACTTTTCAGGTACTAATATGTACCCTTTGAGGTATTAATATGGACCTTGTAGGTACAAATTTGTACCTTTTAAAAAGGTATCACCCCAGTGACAGCTTGTGTACCTTTATTTCTAAAAGTGTACCGTAACGTCTGCAATTATATAAAATAAATATATAAATGCAACATATATAAACACATACAGACCCTTACAGTCTCCAATATGTTACCAATTACAGATAAACTACACACAGCATACATTTAGTCCTTATCTGAGTTCAAAAACAACACGCAACATAGCCCACAGTCAGTGCAAATCTCTCATCTGTGTCTGTAATCTTCACCAGCACATGTGACCTCTGTTAGAGAGTAATTCTGTCATTCCGAGTTTATAATAGTCCAAAAGGTGATGATAAACATGGCAGTTAGTTCATGATTCAGATTGCTGAAACAATTTGCTCCTGTGTTTTGTCGGGCTTCTCCTTTGTTCACGCTTCACTCTCACGTTTGTCCTTTTCTTTTCTGAAAGAATCATACGTCGAAGACACTTCAGTAATCACACACACGTTATTATCATCAGACCAAGAAGTTCGTTATATCAAATACAGACGCGATTGCGAGATTCCTGGAAAACAGGACACAGCATATTTTGTTCTTCTTGGCTTTGTGGCTGTTCATCAAGACAACGACAAGATTCGTTTGAGCTCGGGTCAACCATGCCTTGTTATTATATGCATAAAGTATTATGATAATATCTCGTCTGTGTATTTAAAAACATGTCGGTTCCATTGTTTTCATTCTGGCTAGTTCCACAAGACCGTGACGTATCTCTGTAACCAATCAGCGTTCAGCTGCGCGTGTAGCTCCACCTTTTGGTACCCTTTCGAAAAAGTGGTACAGTATGGTTCAGTTCATACGCCTTTTGACAGTGAAAATGGCCATAAAAGCATACTGAACCGTACCGTACCACTCAGTGGAAACTTAAATCCTGACCCTACCATCTGAATCTCGCAGTTGAAATCGAGACTGATCAGACCAGAGATGTTCAAAGATGCTCTTCTGCAGACCTTGAACGTTTTGAGTGTTTATTTGAGTTGCTGTTGGCTATGTATGAGCTCAAACCAGTTTGCCAATTCTCTTTTGACCTCTGGCGTTAGCAGGACATTTTCACCCACTGAACATCTGCTCACTGGATACTTTAGACATCATTCTCTGCAAACCAACTCTCTGTAGAAATGGTTGTGTGTTTAATACAAGTAGATCAGCAGTTTCTGAAAACCTTGCCTGACATAAATGATCATCTCACATGCTCATGTCAGCTTCAGCAGATCATCTTGACTATGTCTACATGCCTAAATGCATCGAAGTGCTGCCATGATTTATTGATAGATTGGGTATTTCCATTAACAAGCAGTTGAACAGGTCTAACTAATGAAGTGGTTGTAGAGCGCAGAGACATTTTTGAAAAATGCCTTGCTAAAGATCAGATGAAATATAATGGCTCCCATACTTTTCCTACAGATGTTCAAATTCACTGTTCTTCCCCTTAAGATTTCCTTGCACAATATTGCATCATTTCCATGACCAATTCTCTCGCCAAAGTCACATCCGTTCCACCCACGGTGTGTATGGCTCCATTCTGGGGATGTGGAAGAGTCTTTCACAGCTTGAAAACTTAAAGCAACAGGATACAATGAGCACAAAGAGAAAAACTTTCAAGCATCGCAAGAAGTCACGCATGCAGGACCTAAATTGTGTTTCAATTGCTCGTCATTTCCCTTTTAAATAAACGTCATTCATGCTTATAAGTAATTATATTTGCAGGCTAGCCACCTAGAGACAACATCTAGGGGTTTTAATAGAGCAGCTACAGTGGTTTCAGAACAATAAAAATTTTCCCAAACGTACTGTAATTTGAACCAGTGAATTCACTGTACAATTCAACTAATTCATGCAATTTAAAAGCAAAGAATAATCAGTCCACTTCATCATATAAGTACCTCAGACTCAACATTCAAAGCTGCAATTTTCAGTCAGGGGAAAAAACCTAACAACTCCCATAAATGGTGCACTGTGGGGTTGCGCAGTCTCTGGAGGAGATGCTGGCATTCTTTGAAGTCTCAAAAAAGACAACATGAAACGCTAACTGTCCTCGGCACAGACACAAGTTTTTCTTTTCTCTTCTCAAGACATCAAGAATGCAGTATCAAGCAGAAGTTAAGAAGATACAGTGGAGGAACATGAGGTAAAGCGTGACAAAGCAGTAAGCCAGATGAAATTAAAAATTTATGTCCCTTCTGCAGTTACCTTGAGGACTTTCCACGAGCCCTTGTGCTAATCGGACAGATGTTTTCAAGGGGAGAAATCTGGACTTGCAAAGTGACAACGATTTAATATTTGTGAACCCAATACTGATAAACATGCAGCAATACATTCTTTTTTCTTCAGCTCAGAGCGGAATAAACTGCCAACTATATTCCGGCATATCTTTTACGCAGCGAATGCCTTTCTGCCACAACTCAGTACTGAGAAACACCCATACACATTTATTCACACACACACACTTATACACTAAGGCTGATTTAGGTTATTCAATTCACCTATTGACCTTATTCTTCGCATACGAGTGGGTGCAGCCATTGGTATCTTTTTCGTTCGAGAGTTCCGGTCTCATTCACTTCTATTCCTTTGTAGACGTACAGCTTGTTATGCTGTTTGAGGTTGCAAACTTATTTCTTCTTATTTTATTTTGCCTTTTATGTATAATCATGCAAACACTTGTTTTTAGAGCAAGTAGTTTTACCGTTTTCTGCCGTGTATTATTCCTAGTCATTTCTCCCATAGGCAGCTGAATCAGAAGTTCTAAATCAATACCGCATATCTTTGGATTTTGGGGGAAACCGGAAAACCCAGAGGAAACATGCAAACTCCACACAGAAACGCCTTCTGGCCCAGCCGGGACTCGAACCAGCGACCTTCTTGTTGCGAGAAGAAAGTGCTAATCACTGAGCCACCGAACTGCCCCAAGATGCAGCCAACATTATGCTATGTACAATAGAAAAAAAAAAGGAAAATAAATGAGTACATTATAATTTTAGATTATAGTGAATAATGTTTGCATTATATTATTATATTTTGAAATTCTCTGTTCTAATATGAGCAATAATAATGCAAGAGCCAGTGATTGTATTTCCTAAGAAGGTTCCTGTTAGAAACTTGATTAACCTTAATTTCAGCGCAAGGACAACAGCCAAAAGTACTTGTTGAAATGGATCAATAGTCTACAAGGTTGGGAGCCTCTATGGCGTGACTGCAACAGTTTCTTTCGTGGTTAGAGGAAAGTTTTCTGTCACTGCAGGTTTGGTCTCGGCTGACTGCAGAAAAAACACAGCCAATCAGTGTTCAAATCTGTAGTTTTCCCCACAAGGTAGGCATTAATGAGCTTTTTGGCTTGGCTTCTAGTTAAATATCTTTGAAATAATTTTTCCTTGAAAATGTTATTTAAAATTGAACTACAAGCCTAATTTAAATATTATTTATTTAAATATTTTTGGATCTCTTTAGTAATGTTTTAAAGCATCAAAGTTGTGTGAATGTATTTTTAGTGGAAGACAGAAATCTCTCAGATTCCATTAAAAATATATTCATTTGTGTTTCAAAGAATGACTGTAGATTGTAAAAATCCTGACATAATTTCCATTTTGGACTTAACTAACCCTAACTAAAAAACAATGTTTGCGTTTTGTTCAACATATTTATTGAAAACGCGCTGAAACAACACAATTATAGTTTTTTTAGAGGGCATATCAAAAAAAAAAAAAAATTGGCATATCAAAATAAACAAACAAAAAACACGATTAAATAACACATACAAATTCACTGACCAATAGGCAGGGCAAAGAGGCGTCCTTCATGTTTGAATCCCCTTGAAACTGTTTTATTAATGTTTGTGTTGTGTGAAAATGCAGCGCGTTTTTTATTGTGTGTGCGTTGTGAGGATTTGCAGCATGTGTGCTGTCAAAGGGATGAACAGATCGTTTCTTAAAATGCTGGCTTTTTTTATAATTGCATGTGTTTTTTTTTAATTGCAGCATGTTAAACTCTCTTGGCCACCGTACAATCCACTTAATTTTGTAAAAACAAATAAGTTGACTTAGCTCAGGGGCGTAGCAACAGGGGGGCAGGCAGGGGAGATACATCCCCTCGCTTTTAGAGAAAGACCATTTTTAAACAACTGATTAATAATTATATGAACGTAAACTTTTGGATCTCATTCAGCTGTCCCCCCACTTTTAAAATGTCCGTTACGCCCCTGACTTAGCTCCTTCATGTTGTCCCAACACAAATCGATTGTGTGAAACCAAGCATTTTTTACAGTGCTTTAAAGGGTTCCTGCACTGGCAGATATATATTTTAAGTTGTTTAAAATTTAAATTGAATCAAACCTGTCATGTACTCACAAAGAACAACGTTTATTTTCTTCATGTTTTGAGACGTCTTTCTATCAATTATGAATTGTGATGTTGACAGTAAGTCATTTGAAATTCTAACACTTGTTACAGATGTCTTAAATCAACGCTCATAACAGCCAGAAATGATGGACTGTTACCAGCAGATCCTGGATGAAAATTTCAATTTGAGTGATAGCCGCCTACACTGCTTAGGTAATAATTAAGGTTCAGGATGTCCATTAAATAAATGAATAAAACAACAGCACACTGTACTCAAAGCTTTAAAAGACAACTAGACACAGAGTTGAGTCATTAAGACTTAAGTTATAGTTAAATAATTTTTTGAGCTTTATTAGCAACATTTAAGAAAACTACAGACAAAAGAGAATGTAATTTAACAGTTTTAACCAGGGTGCGAATTATACATTGACGATTGTTGAGGGGGGGCATCAACTTTTTCAGTAGTAGTTTGGTAATACATCCTTTAGTGAATCAAATTTATGAATGTATTTAATAATAAAATGTATACGGTTTTAGTGTATTGAGGGATATTAAGTGACTGTTTTAGAGGTTACTCTCAGTCAAACTATAAAATGATGCGTCTAATTTTTTTTTTTTTTTTTTTAGGTCATATGCAGATACAAACACCTATTTTTAGAAGAAACATGTTTTGTGAATAATTAAGATGTATTTCGGTGCTCTATAACTGCAGGTTTCAGGCTGTTGAATCATATTTTATCCTAGCATTGATTGGCGCGATTATTTCACAATGGTATGAACTGTTATGGGGGGGTCAAATGTATATTTATATTACACATTTTTAATTATTAATATTTAAGATATAAATCGGAGATCAGAAAAAGCTATTCTTACTATTAAAGGGCTGACCCCCATACATCTTGTTTTTATTGTCCTTCAGGGGGGGGTGACTTGGGGGGGGGGGGGGGGGGGGGGACCCCCCCCCTCCGCCTCCCCCCCTCCAACCCCCTTTAATTCGCACCCTGGTGTTAACCCGCATTATGAAAACGACACTTGATTCTGGTTTTGAGACTCAACATAAATATATGGCTCCCCCGTGTGTTCAGCATAAGACATGCAGGCCGATGTAATAATTTTATACGTGCTTACAATTAAAGTCCCTCTCAATAGAAGCCAGCGTAACAATTTAATGTCTATATATATATATATATTTATATACACGCAAATATTTAGTGTAATGTATTCAAACAAATTTAAACCATCAAATTGCAAAACACATATACAGTTTTCAACAATATCAATTTTAAAGGCATAGTAAAACAATGCACATAAAACATAAACAACTAAACACACTTTTAACAATAAAAATAAATTATTGAAAATATTATCACATTTAAAATAAAAATGTATTCTGAGCTGTATTATTATACTTACATACATAAAAAATACATCCATGCAGAAATGCCACCTAAGAACTGGGAGTTGAAGCAATGACCTTCTTGTCAAAAATTAAACAATAAATAACAATAAAGTCTTTTAAAAATATCTAAAAATATATTTCTAAATAAAATAATTATATGGATATATGAAAACGCATTCAGGGGCAGAACGGCGGCGCAGTGGATATAGCACAATCGCCTCACACCAAGAAGGTCGCTGGTTCAAGCCCCGGCTGGGTCAGTTGGCATTTCTGTGTGGAGTTTGCATGTTCTTCTCCGGGTGCTCCGGTTTCCCTCACAAGTACAAAAACATAGGTGAATTGGGTAAGCTAAAATTGTCCGGACTGTATGTGTGTGAATGAGTGTATGGATGTTTCCCAGTGATGGGTTGCAGCTGGAAGGGCATCCGCTGCGTAAAACATATGCTGGATAAATTGCCGGGTTATTCCGCTGTGGTGACATTTGATTAATAAAGGGATTAAGCCGAAAAGAAAACGAATGAATGAATGAATGAATGAAAACACACTCAGAATACATTAAACTTTATTGATAAGATAAATATATTTATGTGTAAAATAGAAATGAAATAAAATTAATTGAAAAAAAACAATTAGACAACATAATTATATTTAAGTTTAAAATGCATAGACATTTAAATAACTAAAACTTTAAAAATAAAAAGACTTTAAATGAACAATGAAAACATTCTTGTAGTTAACTTTTAAAGGGTTAGTTTACCCACAAATAAAAAATCTGTCATTAATTACTCCCCTCATGTCATTCATCTTTCAAACACAATTTAATAATAACAGGATTTTCATTTTTGGGTAAACTATCTCTTTAGGGAATGTATTGGAGGCGCAACTGCACATTTGCTGAGGGGTATGAGAATTATGGTTTATACCTTTGGACATTGTTGCTCTCAGGTTAAAACATTGTTTTTCACCCTTTATTTATGTTTTGTGCCACTACACTTTTCTGTTCTGTCCAGTTTGAACATGATAGAGAGTTGGCAGTTATTAAAATGCAATTTTGAACTGATGAAAATGCTAATTAAACATTAATATATTTTTTGTTTATTTTATTATTTCCAATGGGTGGTCCACTTACGATATCATATTTCAAACTTTAGTAGATGTGTAATGTAGCTGTGTGAACATAAACAACATCTCTGAATGCAATATGCTCAAAGGTCAATGCAAAGGGAGACATTGGCTTTTACAGAGTTAGCTTAGCAAAGCCTACAGCAAACTAATTTGGGGACTACAAAAAAATACATTCGGGTTAATGAGATCATAAATGCTTCAGGTTACGTGCATACACCCTGCGCAGCAACGGGGTGTGGCCAGATGCGCTGTAATGTTATAGCAGAGAAAGCTAAAATGCTATCCAAACGTTGCTATTTTTACAGAAATAGCTGCTATTCTGTTTCTGTATTCGGGCTTCCAAAGGACACGACACAAAAAAGTGCTTACAATTTAATTTTAATTATGTTTCAGAGAATTATAAAAAATACAGAGCTAGCATTTGACAAAGGAGAACTTCCAGTTCAGTGCTGGATTCGGCTAAAAACTCCTCCAACCGACAAAGCAGTGGATTGTGAGCCACAACCTATAAGTGTTTTTATTTGTTAAAATTGATTAATTACATGCACAGTTTCTAGCGTAATGCTATGTTGTAGCAAAGACGTAAACAAGGATGTAAACAATGGGAAATGCTGTTTGGCACCGCTAACAATTTAGCTACAAATTCATATCATATATATCATATTCATATTCATCAGTCAAACCACTGTAAACACCCACAATCTTCAGCAGCGCTTTCAGTGTCTCTCTATGCGGATGCATTCCGTGCATTCTACATCTCAAATAAACACGCAAAAGATATGTGAACATTTTATTTTACTTACACATGCTTATTCTGAATATATGTGAAAGACATTTGTCATATTTTATTTTAGAGAGTAGGCGTGAGGTGTGCTTAGGCATGTGCTCTTCATTTTCTGTCTGATTCAGGCAGCTAATGCTGCTAATGCCGAGTTCAGACTGCATGATTTTCTAAGTAGTCGTGTCACAGATGTTTTCACACTGCAGAACTATCCAGGCTAGCGTTTTGTCGCTGCTTTGTTTACACTGCAAGATGGATCGACGACAGGGGGTTTCCCATTGTATGACTTTAATATAGAAAGAATTGCCCACAACTTTGTTCAAACTACGTCTCACAACCAAAAACATGTAGTATATCTTTTGATACTAACTACATAACGAGAAAGACCCAAGTCAAAATCTGGGTTAAAATCATGCAGTCTGAACTCTGCATAACATGCAGCTTCTCAGTTTACACAGCGTGCTTGTAGGGGCGTGACGTGATGACGTGGATGTGATACGCGAATAACAGCACATTATGTTAGCTGACCAATCAGAGCCTCTTGAGGGCAGGCCTTTCGGAGGAACTAGGAAATATGACTAGTCGTTTTCATGTTAGCTGAGAAGCTGTATATAATCAAAGATATATGATAAAATAATGTGATTTTCTACAAGTAAAGCAAGAGCACACGTTGCTTTGCATCACAACCAAGCCTTAAAAATACACTGTGGACCACCCCTTTAAACATTTAAATAAAGATTATTTTCCAAAACTCTTTTCACACAATGGCACCCCCCTAGTGCAGCAGTTCATATACTGCATATACCCTATTTTTATGCCTCTGGAATGTATCTTTGCATAATTTAAATATTTAAACAACTAGCCCCAATCTCCTCTACAGTCACAGGATAAAGAACGCCATAGTCAGGCAGAGGAAGCACAGAGTGTTTGTATGCGTGTGGGCCTGAGATCACAGATTTTCTGGGTATGCAGCTGTGTGTGATCTCTGTACATGTTCATGGTGGCGCAGTGTTAAGTGCCCCCTTCAGCTGTCTGCGAGTCTCCCCTGAGCCCCAGCCACTTACTAAAGACTAAGCCTGACTGCCTCTCCACACCCACTGAGTGCTTAACAACCAGCGGCTAAAAAAAATGCTCGCACGTTAACTTGTAATGCTACTTCTTCGCTCCACACTAATAGCACTGGTGTCATTGATTTCTTGTCGCGCCCCCTCAGCCGGGCGAAATACTAATGGTGGTGGTCAATAAAGTACATGAACTGGAAGTTCGCGCTCCTCACACCTCTGTCAAACTCTGCCCTAAAAATAGCAGACACATGCTGCATCTCCACTGGCTAACTTAGTGTCGGCTTGTCTGTTTTTTTTATATATATATATATATATAAAAGAATAATAGTTGGTGCAACTTAATACATGTAAAACATACATTTCCAGACACTGAAATTTAGTTATTTCAACTTAATTTAGACAAATGGAACTCATACAAGCTTGAACATTTTTTTTGAATTAATCAATTATAATCACTTCATTTGGACAACCAGAATGTTTTGTTAAAGGGATAGTTGCCCACAACATTAAAATGTACTCACATTTACTCACCCTCAAGCGCTGTCAAACCATTATGAGTTTCTTCTGTTGAACACAAAAGCAGAACATTTGAAGAAAGCTGAAAACTTGTAACACTTCCATATAATGAAAGACAAATAATATAAAAGTGAATGGGGGCGACACGGTGGCTCTGTGGTTATCACTGTCGCCTCACAGCAAGAAGGGTCGCTGGTTCGAGCCCCGGCTGGTCAGTTGTTATTTCTGTTTGGAGTTTGCATGTTCTTCCCATGTTCGCGTGGGTTTCCTTCGGGTGCTTTGGTTTCCCCCACAGTCCAAAGACATACGCTATAGGTTAATTGAATAAGATTAACCAGTCCCAGATTAATAAAGGGACTAGGCCGAAAAGAAAATGAATGAATGAATTAACCTCAGTCGGATCTGGTCATTTGAGCTTCTGATCCGCTTTTATCTTCATCAAAAACAAGCAAACAAACAAACAAAAAAATTTTGAAACATTAAAAAGTAGTTTTAATTAGATTTTGCAACAATAACCATAACTAACTCACTCTGGGTCCTTGATTATTAAGAAGATAAAGCACAGAACTTGTTGAGATGTCTATTATACTTTGGATGTGCATAATTATCTAATGATTCAATGGACCACAGTCAACTATTTCATTATATCGCTTAAATCTGTATCTACTATATCTGTTGTATTATAGGACTTTAGTCAGGTTTCTGTCCTCAGACAACTCCAGCATGTATGACTAATTTCATACGCTTCTCATCCAAAGTCTGTGGCTTATTTCAAATGTCATTTTAGAGCTAGTAACAGACGTTTCAGCCATTAATAGCAGATTAATGACGTTATAAAGTTATGAGAGCGAGAAAGATATTAAGAATAGTGATAGGTGTCTGTGCGTCTCTCAATAATGTCTTACAGTAAAGTCTCTACTAATAGTGAAACTAGATTTAAGTAGTTTAAGAAAAGCTACAGATACCACAGATGCATAAACCTTTATTTATTGTACACTATCAAGTAATTGGAATAAACTGAAATCATTAAGTGTAGTACGCTGCAATAAAAACTGCTGGGTTCCATAGAATCGATTTGTGTTGAGACAACATGAAGGACTTAAATTAACTTATTCATTTTACAAATTTAAGTGGATTGAACATAAAACAATTAAGTTGCCCCTTCCCCCGAAAAAAAATATTACATATAAATATAAAAAAAAAAAATTAATAAAAATCAAGAATTGTGTTGTTTCAAATCATTTTAAATATGTAGTTTGAACAAACAGCTAACATAATTTTTTGCGTATGCAACAGTAATACAGTCAAGAACAACCCGGAACTACTTTAGCTATGCATGTGAAAACAATCTCACAACACTTCGTAACTTTTTTAATTTAGTGGCTAACTCGTTTGAACTTGTGCAGTCTCATTCGTACAATTGAGTAGGATTTGCTCATCCCCCAATGACGGTTGGGTTTAGGGACGAGGTTGGTTGCCACGTCTCCTTTTTAAAATCATACATTTTTGTATGACTAAAAAATTAGCCGCTGAACTGTTAAAATGTAAAATAGTTACGTTTCCTCATGAGATCAGGTTGAAATAATTGCACACTGAATGTTCATCATCCAATCAGAATCAAGCATTCAGCCGGCTTGTAATCTAAAATGGTACAATCAAGATGCATTACTGTTGCCACCTGGTTTTAACATGTCTTCAAATGTGTCTTTTGTGACCATTGTGTTTGGTGTTCATTGAGACCCTTTCCTGCTATTTCACCACGCGCTATACATATCTTTTTCAGCAGTGCTCAGTGTTACTAATAAATGAACAAACCCATGTTGCATGGCCTGTAATTAAGCAGGAAAGAAAATTAATGTAATTGTAAAGTATGAACATCTTCTTTTATTGCATGTTTTGCGCAACACAGGCTCATTCAAAAAGCGTAGCCCTATATACATTTCTGGAGATTGTGAATTATGTAGCCAGAAGTGCGTATGGCTGCATTTTATTTTTTAAACGAATGCTATGGGGCGGTATGACGCCGTTACTTTTCTTGCTTAACAGCTGACCGCTTACCTCTGTATGGATGGTTTTCCAGCTGTTACCAGTTTGTCCAGTTAGCTCACCATGTATGTCGGTGGACTTGAGATGCAGAGAAAAGTTGACCATAACGACAGGGTTTGAGTTCAGCGAAGAACGGTTCCAGAAAGCGGGTAAGACAAAAACAGTAGCCTAAAATAAACAGGTAAATAACAGGGTGAGAATGTGGTAAAAATGAGACGAGGGGTTTTCTTTTTCTGAATAGTTTTTTACATTTGTCGGTTGGCTTAAGGGAAGTGGGTGGGTGGGTCAATGTGTGGTTTTTAAAATACTATTAGTTGGGTTTAGGGAAGGGGGAGGGTGGGTCAGTCGATTGGTCAGTCAGTCAATCATTCAGTCGGTCGACCGCGGCCTCTGGTGGATTTACGTGAGAACAGCAGGCAGCGAATGGCATTCACAAGAGAAATTTGAGATCTCACAGTGGCCTCTTGTGGATTCCCAAAAACAAAAACTGCAAAAAATTTTACTTCCCAGGTTGTATTTGATGGTCTACAGAAATGTATATAGAGTTACCTTTTCAGAATGAGCCTGGCTTGGTTTTGCATGTTCATGTGCTTGGTCAGTAGATTGTCATTATGTGGAATTTTGTGACTGTTTGAACACATTCGAACTGGGCTTTATTTAATTGTCAGCATGAATTGATAAAATATTCAATACTATATTCAGCAATATACTAATATTCAATAACACTAATATTCAATAATATAAAAATCTGGTACTGATGTTACAGTATATATCAGTAATTGATTGTATCACATAAATGTTTAACATGCCAGATAGAAGCCAAGTTTAAAGAAAAAAGCAAAGTAACAAATTGCTATACAAAATAATAATAAAATAAATTAATTAATAAATAAATTTTCCTTCGGCTTAGTCCCTGATTTATCAACATCCAAGGGTAATACAACAAAACTGCTACAAAAGTGAATGATATTGAAACAAAAATAAATTCAAAGAAATCGTAAACCTCATTGACGAAAACCCCCGCACAATAACAAAATGGATTCATTGTGAGTTATTGCAGTTTTTGACTGTCACATATCGTTCTGAAAAGCCCCTTCTGAGTGAGCTATTGATCGGTTATATAAAAGTTCAATGCCACTTCCTGCCAAGCGGATGAAGTGTAGATATTGCTCCATCACTTTTAGTTATGAAATTGCTTTGTCTCAAAACAGAGTTCCTAGAAACATCGATACTGTCAGTTTACAAAAGCCTGTGGTGTTTCTTGTTCTTCTCATAAATTCAACATTCACACTAGGGTGGCGATGTGATGGCTATTTTAGAGAATGACATAAAAAACACTGCTTTCTTTTAATTAAAGCAACTGTTTGAGACTTTGCATGAATGGTTACATGAAATATTCATGGAAATGGATACACATTGTGCCACAATTCAGGCCTACTGAAACAAATCTCTAGCATGTGCTTTATATCTTTTTTCATAAGTAATGGCCTTTTAATCGATTGTCTTTAAAGGTGAGTTGGTATTCTAAAAAATAATATTTAAAGATGTTGTTTTTTGACATAAAATCAACCTGATCAAAAGCTATTCTTCTATGCTTCATAAACAAATTGTCTTGTTGTGTCTGTTTACTTTTGTTTATAAACAGCGATGACATGCACTAAGTATATGTGTTTTTATGGCCTCTAACAACTTTTGAAGATCTAAAGGTTGCATGTGGGATTAGTTTTGAAAATAGGGCTACATTCAGACAGCGTTTAGCCTTTCAAGTTGTGTTGTGTGTCTAATGCCAGACAAAACTAAGGTCAATTCCTATCTGTATTTTCAAAATAGCTTTGAAACCCCCCTGTAACCATAGTGACAGATAATGCCAGCATATATGAGATCAATTCTCTGGTAGCTTCCCTTAAAAAGGCATTAGTGGTCTGCCATGGTATTTTGATGGTTATGAATTACTTCATATTGATCTACAGTGTTATTTCTATATTCAAAAGGTCCAAAGAATTTCATAATTTCATATTCTGTAAATATGTTAATCTGTTTGATGGAATGTAAATAATCTACAGCTAAACATGTTAACAGGTTATTTTAAGGCAAACAGTGAAAAGGCTGCAGTGAAAAAAAAAAATAAAAAAAAAAAAAATATATATATATATATATATATATATATATATATATATATATATATAAGAAATATACATACAAAATGTTTAATGGAAGTATATAATCAAAAGAATGTGAAAACAATACAGAAGACATGTGTTTCTGCAATACAATTAAAATCAAAACGGTAATTAATAAGTTTTTGTGACTTGTGAGTTAGTATAGAGCAGGCAACTGTGTGAAAAATCAGAAATGCAAGAAATGAGGGCAGAATTCAAAGAGAAACTTTAAACTAGAAATTGTAAGAAATAAGGTTGCTTATGTATCACTCAGAGTTGTAATGTAAGGCTGCACAATATATCGTTTTAGCAACGATATCGTAATATGCACATCCACAATAATCACATCGCAAAGATATGCAATGTTGAGTTTGATTTATAGTTGACCAGGAGCTACAGAATTGTATTTAATCACTGTATTCACATCAACTTTTACGATTTATGCAAAATAATAATAAAAATAATAATAAGTTTTGTTTTGTTTTTTTGTCCAAATATCTACATTTCAAATGAAAACAGGATTATTTTACTTACACCACTGGCAGATATTTTAGCTTGTTTTAAGAAAAAAAAAACTTTTAATTTTGACTTATTTTTTCAGAAAGAATACAATATTTTTATTTGCTCTAAATTGTTTTTGGATTAGAAACAAGACAAAGCAAAGTAAGAAAAGCACTTATGCACTGTGATTATTAAATTTCTGTATACTATTAGACTAATCAGAAAACCATTAAAAAGCGATATTCAAGCTATCACGTGAAACTGTATTTATCACAATATTTATGGCAGAAAAATAAAATATCACAATATCAAATTTTTCCAATATCATGTAATATACTGTAAATTTTGTATTCTGATTTTTTCTTGCAATTCAACTTTTTTTTTTTTCTCTGAATGGTGAATTTATATCTCACTTTTTTTTTTAATTGTGAGTAAAAAGTAGGAATAGTAAGACACATGCATATGAAAAAATCTGTTACCTTGTTTATTTTCATTGATTTGTCCTATGGTGGAAATGGGTTTCCATTGAATATTTATTTATATTATATTATTTATTTATATTATATTTATTTGTATTGACTTATCCTATGGGGGAATTGGGTTTCCATTGAATACACTGATGTGATTTAAATAAATATATATTAAATATTCATGTTCTTATGTTTATTATGTACTAATTTATTTTCTTAAAATTGTAAGTTTTTTATTTCTACATTTAAGAACATAAAATTAAAATGTTAATAGATGACATCGCTCAACAAATAGTTAATAAATTCTCAAAATCTCTAAGCTGTTAATAAAAAATAGAGCCTCTGTAGCATGGTAAGCTAATCACACATTCACCAGGTTTTTTTTTTTTGCTACCATAAACCACGACATTTAAAAAACTGTAAAAACAATAAATAAAATCATTGCTATTTTTACAATAAAAAAGTAATACCTTTTTACCATAAAAAAAGTATGAAATCAAAAGAAAGTGAAAAAATAATATGGACGCCATGTGTTTCTGCAACAGAAATAAAATAAAAAAGGTACTTAATACATTTTTGTGACTTTTGAGTTTATTATAGAGCAAGCAACTGTGAAAATTCAGAATTTTGAGAAATGAGGGCAGAGTTTAAAGAGAAACTTTAAACTTGAAATGTGTAAGAAATATGGGTGCTTATGTATCACTCAGAGTTGAAATGTACAGGAAATTTAGTATTCAGATTGCAATTCCAACATTTTTAATATATAAAATAGTGAGACACATGCATGGGAAAAAAGTCTCAGTTACCTTGTTTATGTTTATTGATTTGTCCTATGGTGAAAATGGCTTTTCATTAAATATGAACTTATATTATATTATTTATTTATATTACATTTAATTTTATTGATTTATTCTATGGTGGATTTGGGTTTCCATAGAATACACTGATGTGCTTTAAATAAATATATTAAAGATTTATTTTCTTATTTTTAAACATTTTTTTTATTTATTTTCTTAAGTAATTAGGTTATTAATTTCTACATTTAAGAACACAAAATAAAAACGATCAACAGCATTATCAATAGATTATATCTATTATCAAAATGTCTAAGCTGTTAAAAAAATACAGCTGTAGAATGGTAACCACAAAATCAGCAGGATTTTTGCTACCATAAACCACAGCATTTGAAAAACTGTAAAAAATATATTTTTACAATGAAAAAAATGTAATACTTTTTTACTACAATAAAAAGTATGGAAGCTAAAGATTCATTCATTTTCGGCTTAGTCCCTTTATTAACCATTGGTCACCACAGCGGAATGAACCGCCAACTTATACAGCATAGTTTTATACCTATGAGGTGAGTCTTTGTGGGAAACCGGAGCACACCCACGCGAACACATGCAAACTCCACACAGAAATGACAACTGACCCAGCCGGGGCTTGAGCCAGCGACCTTCTTGCTGTGAGGTAACAGGGCTAAGTGGCTAACCACTGAGCCACCGGGCCGATCCACAGTATAGCTAGTGTTTTACAGTTTAATAAATTGGCGCAGATGTCAATTAATTAGCACAAAAAAAACGTACACGGATGTAGCCCTTTAAACAAACATGCTGCTGCGTAAACTTGATCGTCTATTTATCAGAAAGAGCTTTATTGCCAGGTATGTTTACAAATACGAGGAATTTGTTTTCTTGACAGAATATATCAATCCAAAACACTCATATTTTCCTCCATCCCAGAGGAATAATCAACTACTAATCATGTGTGTTTTTCTGTTTTACTACGGAACAAAAGTACTCAAATGAAAACAAAGGTGTTTTTCTGTCGACGGTGGGCCTGGCAGACAGCACGCTTTTACCGCTGGGTGTCGCTCTGGAGCAACAAATGGCTCAAAATCTCCCCCACCCCCTAAACATATACTCTGACTGTGTGCGTATGTGTATCGCCGAGAAAGTAAGTCTGTGTTTCCAGCTGACTGCTCGCTCTCTCTTAGTGTGTGTATGTGTGTGTATGTGTGTGTGTTGTCATTATTATTATCCAGTCTGCTCCCAGCTCAGAATGGCCAGATTCACTCAGACTGAGACAAGAAGGGAGCAGCACCCACAGCCGCCCCATCCCGCTTACTCCAGCCTGCTTTTCACTGGACCCGGGGCAGCACCAACCCAACATCCACTCCTCCTAATCCCGCACCAGCACCAGTACGCTCAGATCCCATTTCCTAAACCCATGAACGGGTCAGAATCCATCTCCATTCATCCGGAGAACGGCACCATGAAAGACCAAGATGCCATAAAACTCTTTATCGGGCAAATACCGCGGAACCTTGAGGAAAAAGACCTGAAACCATTATTCGAACAGTTTGGGAAAATCCACGAATTGACAGTATTAAAGGACCGATACACCGGCATGCACAAAGGTAAACGCGTGATTCCCTTAACGAGAGTGTGATTTGAGCTTGTAAACACTACCATATATTTACCATATGTTATTGATTGTTTTTAGAATGACACATTAATAATTAGACCTGGTGAATGTTTAGGTTTTACAAATATAATTTTGCCTTCTGCACAAAATGTACCCAATTCATTAGTGACGCATGCAATATTGTAATATTTATTATGAATCGTGCATTTTATGTGGTCCACTGTCATGTCAACATCAAACCCATATATAAATATAGCTTTCTAAATCTGTAATATATAGATACTATTTTACACTTAATCTACATCATTAGGAGACAACTTCTCAGCTTAGCATGGTTGTTTGCATGAATATTTATATTTATTCTCACATAAAGCGCCTTTCTTTATGGCAGTTAAATATTGGATGCTTTGCTTTGAAACTGGGGCAAAGAGGCTAGAAAATAATTTATATTTAAAGAGTCTGCTGCATCTTCCATTCTATTTAATAGGGAACTATTCCCACTGCCTCCTTGTGCACAGTTCTGACGACTGAACAGACGTTTTATTAGGCTATTCAAGAACAAAAATGAGCTGGTAGGCTATTAACGACCCAGACAGGTGAGCATTATGAAACGCAAATAATAACCTAACAGTTATAGATACGTGAAGCTGTATGCTTTTGATCATATTTGCACTTAGAACACGTTCTTTCGTGCGTCATAACGAACTACAGCGCGTTCTATATTGTGGCATGACGCTCTATTTCACAACTGACATGGAGTAGGCTACGTCATACACCCCGCTTAAACAAGAAGAATAACACTAAAATGAAATCCTCTTTTTGGTATAATCTTGTTCTTGTCATTTGCTATCCTCAAGCGATATGTGTCGGAAAGAGAATATCCACATTTGTCTTCGTTAGTGTCAGTTACTATTAGCCTTCATATCAGTGGCGTGTTTATAATTATGCTAATAAGGCTCTATTTGCTCAAGCGTTCATCCACGTTATTTACCCCGTGAGAAGCACTGCTTCGTATGGGGTTTAACTGTGTTTAACATGTCAGAGTAATGAGAATTTATACATTGATTTCATGGCCGAGAGTTGTGAGTTTTCATTTGGCCAAGTTGGACGGTTTGGGTCGAGAAAACGGGATGAAATGTTAATTTATTCTTAATTTAAGGTCTCTGTGACAAATGCGTAAGCTTCAGAGAGGATTTGCAAGACAAAATGTGCCGTTTCAGGGGGAATTTTTGACTACTTAGCTTACAACAAGTCGACTGTTGAGAAATCGCGCCAGCTCTGAACTGAAATGGAATTCACACGTCTATCCATCTTTGATCAACTGGCATGCAGTGGCATGTCAATTATTATATTATTTGTAGTTTTAACGTGTATAGACCATATCAATGTGGTCATGCCATTGGCCTATAAACATTTCCTGCTTGTTATCAAACTATTTCATAACGTATCATAATCATAACGTAATGTTAAAACAGCTAACATAACATTATTTATCAATATGTGGCTCTTTTTGGATTCTCGGAAGCTACAGGAATTAAAAATGTAAAACAGGAAATACGTTGGGACCATTGTTTGTGTTTACATCCCTCAAAATGGTCTAAGACAGAAAGACAGGAGTATACAATCTGAGTTGACTGTTCCTCAATAAGCATACTTTTGGGCATTGATGGATGTGGATACTACTTATCTAGTGCATTACTGTGAGCTGAATTGTCCCATCAATTAGTCGTCTAAAATATAGAGCTTTCCAGTTTGTACTTCTAAAACCAGAAGCGAATTTGCATTTTTGAGCCATTAGGTTCCCTCAGGAATTTACTGTGTATTTTTATAATGGTGATTTTTCCATTTATAAGTAACATAAGGGGTGTTGTGGGTAAGTTCCACACAAAGCATAATTTATGAAACCATGTTGTTAAAAAAACTATTATGATCTTGTTTTAAAATTAAACTTTCATTTATTATATAGCCTATTATTAATTCCTGAAGACCTACAAATTGACCTAATTACTGAATAGCTGCTTTTGTTTTCTATGTAAATGATGGTTCTGTACATATCATTATAAACTCGCTGTCAGTGCCAAATTACACCATCATAGGCCCAATTTGTTTTTCATCCGATTGTACTGGTGGTGCTTTGCCTTTGGGACAGGAACTGAAAATGAGTTCTAAAGAATCGTACGGAGAATTGGCTCTTCAAGATGGAATTTCTTTTCATCTTATGTATTATTCTATGAGGGGATGTGCAGATAAGAACAAGTCAGCAAATATTTACATACACTTTTTTTTGTCAGCTTAGAGATTGTGCAGTCTTGCGAGCAGCCTCAATATGGACTGCATTGGTGATGTAGACCCCAAGGTTGTTTAAATGTTTGGCTAAAGCATGGCTGAGGATGCAAATACAATTTTTCATCCAAAACCTGACAAAGGAGCACAGTGGATGAATGTTTGTCAGTACTCATTGTCAAAGCCTATGAATATGATTTCACCGAACATGAGCGTTTGAGCTGTACAAATAAGACATTTGTGTATCTGTTTCATCGCTGTGTTCTGTTTTAAAGAGTTCTCATGATTAAAGGGATCATATGTTGGTTTCAAAGTGGGGAGCATGTTTCGGTGCTAAGTCAGCTTGCTAATCCACACAGGAAAACACAGCATTAGTTTGCTAAGCGCGGTAATAAACCATGACCATAATGACGGAGGAGGATTAGCAACTGTAGTTATTGTCTGAGGTTGCGGTCGCTTGGATCACTTGGTTTGTCCCTTTACAGTGACTGCTTCTTTGCAATTAAAGCATGCTGTAGTCGTTTTAGCCTGCAGTGTTCAATATGAACAGCTATTATGAGGTCTGTTTCATGGGCCTAACGATTGCTGCCTCTTGATTTGTATTAACAGGTGAGCTTTTCCCCCTTTAGGCTTTTCACCTGTGATCAGTTGAGCTCAGCATTTTATTAAAGTTTTTATATTTAGTATCAGGTTGGAAATGGGTTTTTACATGCACAGCACAGCTTGAGACACTTGCTATGCTGTATTTGTAATCTTTCATAAGTGTGGTATATAGATCTCTTGCTGCATTTAGCATAAATAGACTATTGTGGCTTTGCTTTGAAAGCCTCTTACGCACATTTTGTACTCCGCAGGTGAATCTGTCCAAGGATAAGCTTGCATTAGCTTACAATACAAGAGGCGTGGAGAGCGTCTGAACTTTACACAAGACATTACAAGATCCTTTAGACCAAACCTGATGCTGTCTGATTGTCTATGCTTAATGCCGCTCCATTCACATCTGCTAATGTGGAGTATCAATACCTAACTGCTTTCAAGAGACCCATTGTGCTTAGACATTTATGAGGGATTGAGAACTTCGTATAAGGTATATAAAAATCGTTTGAAGTATTAAACAGTTTTAATTTCTGTTCTTTGTCATGCCGACAGATTGAGCAGCAGGGGGGCTGTGGAAAAACTGAAGCCGAGCTGTAGAAAGGTTAAGTGCTTATAAAATGTAAAGCTAATCCTGTTGGATTGTAGTTTTATGTGATTTCCAATATTATAAAGAGGTAAGCTAGGACTAAGATTGTTCTGATGCCTTGGAGTATAGCATCATAAAATGACTTATAAATAGGAAGATAAAACCAAAAAGAAAAATTTTATTTGTTTCAGCCATGTTGTGTTCATGCTAATATGTTCATATTTGTATTTAATTTGAGTAATTTTTTAAAGGGGGATTTTTTTTTGTCTGTTTGACCAACGATATCTCACTGCAATTTGTAACTTTTTTGATTTAGTGGCTAATTTGTATGAATTCGTATGATGTCATTCATCCTTTTTAACCCTTTGACTGCCACTCTACCAAACGGTTGACCATGTTTATACTGTTATAAATAATGAATGTTAAAGTAATTTAAAAAACGACTGTTTTAAATAATGGTTTACACATATAGTATTTTTGGTTTACAAAAAAATCCAACAAACATAATCCTGTTGTACTACTACGCTTGATGGTTTTATTGTATATATATATATATATATATATATATATTTTATGGCATACTTTAAAAAATAAAGACGATTTAGTATTCAAAAATGTTTTATTTTGATGATGTTTTTAAATAAATTGGTCTTACACTTCATATTTTCAGATTTTTCATAGTATATGTATTAAATTTGTTACTTTTACCATAAACCGACATCCAACATAAACCATTTGTTAGAGTTTGATATTTTAGAAATTATGGGATGTGTTGAAAAAAAAAGCATTGAGTGTGTCAACTAGTGACATTAGGAGTTAAGAAATGCAATGCTATTTTTTTTTCTTGGTGGGGTAGTTAAAGGTTTAAAATTGTACATTTTCACACGACTGAACTGACAAAATATAAAATACTTACATTTCCTCATGAGATCAGGCTGGTATTGACCATGTTGGTTTAGGACTGATAAGTTGAAAAATATTTATGTATTTAGGATGTGTTCACACATGGAAGTCTTATTGCAATAAAGTGTGAATGCTGCCATTCAAATCTTAATGCACAGCAAATAAGTGGACCAAAAAAATTTGATATTGGACTTCTTTCAGGCAAAGCCTGGTTTGGCTGAAATATGGCTGTTTTCAGACCAAAAACAAAATGTGATGTCACAAAATGAGCTTAAAAAGGACAGAATTCTCAAACATACCTGCTTTTCCTCCAAGTCATACATTTGCCCATGATAGTTAAGTGTAGACATCCAAAAATGCAATATAGTCGTCTTGCAATATCTTCATCTTTAGGTTTGGTTTAAAAAAAAGAGAGTATGAATGCTAAGCAAACTAAAAATGTATAATTTGATTTTGGACCAATACAATGACTACAATTGTGAAATGTCCTGTATAGTGATGCAAGCATTATTGGTCAGTTAAATAAATAAATATTTTTTTAGAAAACAGCCTATCATTTCACTAGATAAGACCTTTGTTCTTTGGCTTGGATCATGTAGAGACATTTAAAGCTGCCTTCAATCTGCAAATTTGGACCTTTAACACTTCATCTATTTTCTCACAGTGATGCACACAGGCACCAGTTGCCAGTGTGTACATCTGAGATGTTATCATTAGTCATAGTTGTTACATTTAATCATTAAATGATGATGCTAAACAAGCAACCATTGCTTCTTTGTATCATCTTACTAGCCTTTTGTTTACAGTAAAACCATTTTGAGTGCCGTTTGTATATCTTATCATGTTTGTGACAATGTTACACTGAAGTAGACACATCTCCCGTTATGAAGGTTAACAATTAATCAATGAATTAATCATTCATTTAAATGATAATCTTGGGAATTTATGGTAACTGATTCCCTAGTACTATAAGAGACCATAAGGTTTTTAGGAAACATTTACAATTTTTTGATCCAAAAGACAAACAATAGTGAACAGTAGAATGTAGTTTGACATTGGATATTCTGTTTTATTCTGAGTTTCAATTGAAAACTTTTTATGAGCTCTTTCTTTAATATAAGAAAGGCCACTGGCTCCACTCTGGAAGTCAAATATGTCCTTTGGCTTTTTTTTTGTGCCTTAAAAGTTGTCAGACAGTCCAAAGACCCAAACATCTGTAAATACTGTAACACACAACAATGCTAATTCATAAAAAATGCAATGCTTCAGCAGCTCTTCTGGCAGGAACCGTAGCTCTGAATGTCAGGATGAGATGTTCCCTCCTCCACTGGCAAGCTTTGCTTTGAGCTACTGGCCACTTATCTCCCCTTTACCTGCTTTTAGATGGACTTCCCTTTACGCGGAGAAGGTTATTTCTCTTTTTAGATGGAAAATGTGCTTTTTTAAGGCCATTACCATTCATCAGGAGATGGCACATACAGTAGAGTATTCTAGACAACCCTCTGAGGAAAGAGGTTCAGTGACCTTCCGTAACATGTCCGTTTTGTGGACCGAACATAAAACACAAAAGTGAAATTATTGATGTGCTATTCTAAGATGCTGTGAATCTCTCCCTCATGGCCGGTTTTACGGCTGATAATAAGCTGGTCTTCAAACGTGTCATAATGTCTGCTGTGTTTGCTAATAGAAAGCCCACCTGATTCCCTCTGCGTCATGCTGCTTACCAGATTGCTTTGTGATTTGAAAACACTACTCAACTCACTGCTGATGAATTAGAAAAATAAATGTTATACAAATATTTATATATATATATACAGTTGAAGTCAGAATTATTAGTCCCCCTGTGAATTTTTTTCCCCAATTTCTGTTTAACGGAGATATTTTTTTAAAACACATTTCTAAACATAATAGTTTTAATAACTCATTTCTAATAACAATTTTTTTATCTTTGCCATGCTGACAGTGCATATTTTACTACATATTTTTCAAGATACTAGTATTCAGCTTAAAGTGACATTTAAAGGCTTAACTAGATTAATTAGGTGAACTAGACAAGTTAGGGGAATTAGGCAAGTCATTGTTTAACAGTGGTTGTTCTGTAGACAATTGAAAAAAATATTGCTGAAGATGGCTAATAATCAGTGTTGGGGAAAATTACTTTGGAAAAGTAGTGCATTTCAAAATTGAGTTACTCCCAAAAAAGTATCTAGTTGCATTACTTAGTTACTTTTTATAGTAAATAATGTGTTACATTACTTTTGAGTTACCTTTGATTACCTGGCTGAGGCTTGATTTCTTTCAGAACATGTTTTAATAGAGAAGCTCTGCAATTAACAAAGCACTGTATAACCTACACCTTTATTTACCTTAAAATCACATCTAAAAAAAATATTTTAGGATAATGTTATCTGAGAACTGCCGATACACATCGTATATATACACAGATTATTGAAAGTTAAAAGCAACGGGTTTGCTACTGTTGTACTATTTATCCTAAGTAAAATCACTGTCCATTGAGACAATCCCCTTTACCTTTTCTTTGATGTGTTCAAAATAATAACCACATTCTCTCATTGAATGTGTGATTTCTTGTGACTAATTTTAACTCAGCAATTTATTTTTTGAAAGCTAATTAATTAAACTAAAATGTAACTCAAATATTATTACAGAGACATAATAAATATGAAACTAGCTCAAATATTATATTACGCGTTACTTCTAATGTGTTACCACCAACACTGCTAATAATTTTGACCCTAAAATGTAAAAAAAAAAAAAAAAGCTTTTACTCTAGTCGAAATAAAACAAATAAGACTTTCTCCAGAAGAAAAAATATTATAGGAAATACTATGAAAAATTCCTTGGTCTGTTAAACGTCATTTGGGAAAAAAAAATAATAATAAGAAAATTAATTGGTAATAATAGTGCTTATAATTTTGACTTCAACTGTATAAATACACTACTGGTCAAAAGTTTGGGGTCAGTACGATTTTTAAATGTTTTAAAATAAGCTTCTCCTGCTCACCAAGGCTGGATTTATTTAATCAAAAATACAGTACAAATTGTAAAATTGGGAAATGTTATTGCGTTATAAATTACTGTTATAATTTAATTTAATAATTTATTCCAGTGATTTTAACGATGAATTTTCAGCTTCATTACTCTAGTCTTCAGAGTCACATGACTCTTCAGAAATCACTCTAATATTGATTATTATTATTATATTATTATTAATATTCATTCATTCATTTTCTTTTTGGCTTAGTCCCTTTATTAATATTTGGCCGCCACAGTGGAATGAACCTCCAACTTATCCAGCATATGTTTTACGCAGCAGATGCCCCGCCAGCTGCAACCCATCACTGGGAAACATCCATACACATTCATTCACACACATACACTAATTTTAGCATACCCAATTCGCCTATACCGAATATATATACAAATCTATAACTTGTGGGGGAAACCAGAGCACC
>CAIGQZ010032594.1:18672381-18700435 GCA_903798205.1 Danio tinwini | reverse complement strand
ATATATATATATATATATATATATTTACAATTAGAATCTGGTTATATTCACACAACTCTGCCACTTAACTGTGTTTAAACCCCTGATAAAAGAGATTTTTGGATAATAGGTCCCCTTTAAGGACATTTTTACACTTAATGTGTGAATGCTTATAGTTCTTGTAAAAAATGTTTTTATTTTACAACTCTCTCATAATTGTTTTATTTATTGTAATACATTTTCAACTTTCACATTTTTTTTGCGTCTTTGCTTCCAACTTTAAACATTCAAGTAACTTTTTTTTATCATGCACAAAACATTGAAAACATCAGAATTAAATCAGAATTATAGCATAAACAAACCCTGAAAATGTCAAATTAGGATTTTTATGTCACAATTTTAACTTTCATATTTATTTTTAAGTGTCAAAAATTAGTTTGTTGTTTTATATTTGTTGTTTTGTCCTAATTGACATCAACAACATTTTCATTAAGCAAAACTCTCTTTAAACTATTTAAATGTTCTTCACACTTTGAAATTTCTTTTTCTTATTTCAGTAAACAATGCTCATTTGTTTCTTATGATGTACCTGATAAACTTTGTAATAATGTGAAAGCAGCAGACAAAGCGAATGCCGGCTCATGTAAACTAACAAGAGTCTGTTTTTAGCTGCTGATGGACATGAAGGCAGAAGGCGTGAAGAGTGTGTGTGTGCTGACGAAGCTGTGTGTTTTTCTCTGAATTAACGCAGTGATGAGTTGCTGACGGCTGCTCATATCAAATCACTCTAATCAAGCGTGATCCGCAGCGCTGTTATTAATACACTGCCGCCTAAAAGAGGAGCTTAAGTTTTAGGAAGTTTGAGGAAGTTTACAGTAAAGAAACGATATTGCCTAACATTGTCATTAATAAGAACGATTTTGTGGTCGGCACTATTTCTATAGGTCACTATTAGAATTGGCAGAATATCAAAAATTTTGTTGTTAATCTGTATTGGGGGGTAATGCATTACAAGTAACGCAAGTTACGTAATAATATTACTTTTCTAAGTAATGAGTAAAGTAATACATTTTCAAAAAATGTAATGTAAGTTAGGTTGTTAATGTAATGTTAAATTAGGTTAACTAATACACTTTTTAAAATAGTTTTCTGAATTAAAATTTGTGTAATCACACTCAATGAAAAAATGAGCTTCCCGCGGGAACAGACAAAAACCAAGATGGCAGAGCCTTACATTTCTGTGATGGAAGTATTGTCATTATTTTTAAATGCATTACTTTCCATAAAATGTAACTAAATAACGCAACTAGTTACTTTTGGGGAGTAACTCAATATTGTAATGCATTACTTTCAAAAGTATCTTGCTTCAACACTGTTGTTAATATTAATACAGCAAACAAAAGTTAAGACATTTCATATATCTTTGGTTAGATTTGTAAAAAAATTATAAGATTTTGGTCTGATATTTGTAATATATATGTACAAATACAAAATTCAAACATCATTGATATGATTAAAATATATATTTAGTAGCATTTCATTAGGTTTCAGCAATGGTTGAATTAAAAAATGTATATATTTTTATTAATTAAAATAAAATAAGGTAAAAAATTTTATTGTTTAGTTTAATTGTCGAAAAAGTATTAGACATGATATAGACATGATAAAATATTATATTATATCACCCATATGTCTTAGGACTATGGGGGAAACCAGAGCACCTGGAGGAAACCCACGCCACATGAGGAGAACATGCAAACTCTACAAAGAAATGCCAACTGACCCAGCCGATGTCAGAATTATTAGCCCCTCTTTGAATTATTTTTTCTTTTTTTAAATATTTGCCAAATTATGTTTATCAGAGCAAGGACATTTTCTTGTCTGATAATATTTTTTCTTCTGGAGTAAGTCTTATTTGTTTTATTTCAGCTAGAATAAAAACAGTTTTTACTTTATTAAAAAACGTTTTAAGGTCAAAATTATTAGCCCCTTTAAGCCATATTTTTTGCGATAGTCCATGGAACAAACCAGCGTTATACAATACTGGCCTAGTTACCCTAACCTGCCCAGCTAACCTAATTAAAGTAGTTAAGACTTTAAATGTCACTTCATGCTGTATAGAAGTGTCTTGAAATATATCTAGTCAAATATTATTTACTGTCATCATGTCAAAGATAAAATAAATCAGTTATTAAAAATTAGTTATTAAAACTATTTTGTTTAGAAACATCTTCTCTCCGTTTAACAGAAATTGGGGGAAAAATAAACAGGGGGACTAATAATTTAGGGTGGCTAATAATTCTTCAACTGTACATCATGAAACTATATGAAAAATTTATTTTTTTGTCTTTTTTTTAGCACATAAACAATAGCAGAGCAAATCGCCATCATTGTTTAGCCATTGATTTTTATCTACAGGACAAATAGCGATTGTCCATCCCTCGGCTAATCTCTGATATGATTAGTTTGTGCTGGATTTTGGCCTGCGTGTGTGAATGTCCTTCTCTGTTTTTGTCTGTTTTGTGTGTGACATTCGCTGATTCATGGTTTGTGCAAATGCAGTGTGTGATGAATAGAAAGTCTCCAGTGGCATCATATGAGAAATCACAGCGGAGCAGCTTCTCATTTCATGAAGTTTTATAGCGCCGCTTCTGCTCTTATGTGTGTGTGTGTGTGTGTGTGTGTGGGTGCATAATGTACATAGTAAAAGCCATTGCTCTGAATTGCTCCTCAGAGATTTCACTTCACTCCACAATCCTGAAACAAGAGAAAAAGCTGGATTAACATGACCTTACTTTCAATTGTGGTACACTGTAAAAATGCTGGGTTCCACACAATCCCTTTTAGGGTTGGCAATGTCGACCAATTTGGCATTGTACGATGTATAATGTGAAACATCATGATGGATGGTAGCATCATCGTCATAGGCGGCGGTGAATTAATTATTATTGAATAATTAATTAATTCATAACGTATTAATTATTTGTAGCCTACCCTTTCAACTACCTGACCCGCATGGTCTTTGTTTTACCCATAACCAAATCATACATAAATAAAGATAAGTTACACACAAATTACCACCTGTCAATCACTTTTTCCACGGGACTCTGGCATAAATAGGCAGAGTGATCTGTGTTGTTATAATGGTATCAACAAAATTGGTTGTTAAAAAAGGTGCACAACCAACAGGAACCAATCAACAGCATCTGAGGTTTTTTGCTAAAATTACTAAGTACAAGCGTGAAAGCGAAAGATTGAAACAGTGTACTGACGCTGTGACACCTTACCTGATAGATTCAAAAGACAGAAGAGTCATTAGATAGACACAAGATTAATTGGTATTAAATACCACGTTTACCAACTGTAGTGAGATGCAATCCAGCGGTACACCCTTGATAAACTGTCCGACGTGCACTGCTCTCTGGGGTTTTGTGCCCAAAGCACCTGCTCACTGCCTGGAGCTCAGACGTGCAAAATGCTAGAGTGCATGACAGAGTGTGTGTATGTGTGGGTGGTTACATGATGTGCGCTTTCAGCGTATACATTCGAAAATGGCATTTTAAAACTAAGATGTATTAGTGTAAACGGGGCCTAAGTATGTATTTTTTGCGAACTGGTTGCTGCTGCGACGAGGGCGGCGGGAGTATCGCGATGCCGGCTTAGCATTGTGATTGTCTATTGGCCATCAGCGATGGACGATGGCATCGTCTATCGATTCAATAGATTAATAAACTTAATGTTTTTTTTACCATTTTAAGTTGATTGAACATAAAATAATTAAGCTGTTCCAACAAAAAAATCAAGAATTGTGCTCATTAAAAAAAAGTAGCTTGAACAAGCAGCAAAAATATTTTTAAGTGTATTTTGGATTTGAGAAATACTTTATTTGACATATTTTATATATTTTTTACTTTACCTTTACTACTGTGGTATTCTTTAGAGTACTGTGAAGTAAACTGGAATTACCATTAAAGCCTGTTTGCACTAATGAGATACAAATCAGAAGAATTCTGAATGTTTTATCTCATAATTTACACTTTGTCATGATTGCTTGCCATGATTATGACTTTAATCATAATTATTTTGTCATAAATTAATCTCACTGATCTCTTGATAATTTAAGCATTCCAGTTGAAAACAATCAAATGTTTGTTTGTATTTAGACTTTTATGTTATTTTAACTTAAATATTTAATGACCAGTTATCTTAAAGTTTCTCAAAATAGTGTCTAATGGCAAAATTGTAACTTGATTTTTGTAATTTAGAATTTCCAAATTGTTTTTATAAACGCTTTATTTTGACTTTTATTTACAGTACACAGCCCTGCACATGACATGCTTAAACAATAATTAGAAATTGGGATTTATTTATTCGTTGCCTCGATTTACTAGAGTGCACCCAATTTACGCTCTGTTGTTTTACGTACATAGTTTGTTTTATAACAATATGTTCTACTGTTAAAAAACATTTGTTCTATTAATTCTATGGGAAATCGTGCACACATATTAGGCTACTTTGTGTATCCGCCTTCTTTGTCTTTATGTCAATCAGTCAGCTATATTTGTAGAGTTATAGCTATCATTTTTACTTAATATGCGAACATGAGAATGTGTACGCAAATAGTAAGTACAACTAATTTTATTTGGTATGCACGATTTACCTAGAATGAGAGTTATTATATCAAGCTACAATTTTCTTAAAACAAGGGAACGAATGAGTAAATTGTGAACACTATAAAGTAAATTAAGGGAATAAATTAATGATATTTCATAATTAATAATAATTAATACTATTTTGTCACAATGTAGATCTAATTTGATCCCATTCTGAAATGTTCTCTCTAAATATCAACCTCATGTGATCATTAGTATTTTTTAAATCAAATTATTTCCACTTTGTCATAATCAAAATGTGTTAATATGTGTCATTCATTCATTCTGGCATTCATTCAATTTCTTTTTGGCTTAGTCCCTTATTTATCTGGGGTCCCCACAGCAGAATTAACCACTAACTATTTACACAGTGAATGCCCTTCCAGCTGCAACCCAATACTGGGAAACACCCAATCCCATTCACACACACAAACATATGCACGCACACACACACACACACACACACACACACACACACACACACACACACTCATTAAGGCCAATTCAGCTTATCCAATTCACCTATAGCACATGTCTTTTAGACTGTGGGGGAAACTGGAGAACCTGGAGGAAACCCACGCAAACACGTGGAGAAGATGTAAACTTCACACAGAAATGTCAACTGACCCAGCCGGGACTCGAGCCAGCCACCTTCTTGCTGTGAGGTGACAGTGCTAACCACTGTGCCACCACGCTGCCCTAATATGTGTCATATGCCATAATTTGGCTTTTTATCTTAATTTCAAATTTGTCCATTGTAATATTGACTTTTTGTCATAGTTCTTAGCCACACGTGTAACTTTTAAAATCAAATTTCAACAGTTTATATTATAATTATGATTTAGTATCTTATAACTGGTGCCAGACAGAATCTGTGGACATTTTTTGCTATAAACAAAATATCTGCAGATTTATGGGGAATTATTTTAAGAATATAGTTAAAACATTTTATTGAGGTTTAACGTTTTAACGTTTATTTAACATTTACAATGCAAATCCAATAAAAAACACTTAATTGGAAAACAAAGCAGGTCTCTCATATAATAGATCTACTAAAACACAGAATATATTACTTTAGAAACTGTATTGTAAGTAAGTCATATAAACATTTGAATATTATTCAATAATATAACTGGAATTAAAGTAAAAATGTGAATAAATATATATTTACACGCATAATAGATTCAATGATGGGCTAAATTGTTTTTTTGAGCACACAGATTTAGTGTGTTACTACTTCTAACTTTAACATTGGTAAATCGCAATTTCTTTTCTTTGTCTTTACTTTACTTTAATTTTCTTCCTCACCGCACTAGCTTTTAACCAGATGTTTAGCCAAACCTCGGCCTCCCATGAGCCGCTTACTCTTGTGAAGGTGTTTAGTGAAAAGCTGGCGATGCACTTTGGCACATTCCTGAGAGAAAGAACAACAAAAACAGCACATAAACAAGCTAATGACTGCTTCATCTGCTCTGCCAATGAGGCTTTTCTGAACATTTGACAACAGTCCTTTTCTCCAAAAAACGTTCTGGGTCTCTCACCTTCTGTTGCTCTTTTTTAAAGCTTAAATTGAAGTTTTGCTTTCCTTTCAGGCTTTTAAATTTGCTCTGGATAATTGAAACTGTTTCTGTTACAAATACCACAATAAAGTAGTATATAGACAAAATGTGTCAATTAGTTATTATTTTTATCCTTATTTCTTAGAATATGCAATAAACAGAAAGAATATCAAGTATATGAAGTAATATCCAGTATGAAAATCAAATATTTATAACATTTGTATACTTTTTTATTGCCATTAATATCCTTACCAAAATAAGAAAGAAAAATTGCAGTTTTAAGCTTTAATTAAGAAGTTTATTTGTCTTTTAGTTTTCTGCCCTGTTTACTGCCATGTTCATGTTTTATGTATTCTTGTGTCTTGTGTGTGTGTGTATATGTATATTATATATTAAATATATTGGTTTACATTGTATATATTCTTTACATTATTTTCTGTCTAGATTTGGTACATGTAACTCTGCTTTATGGTGAGTTTGTTCATGTTCATATTTGTGTTATTGTTAAGTCTAGTTTTGTTAGATTATTGGTTTGTTTTGCTCACTTTGTATTACATAACGGCACTTTGTTTGTAATTTTCACCTTACCAGTACCACTATCACTATGCTATCGTTATTGTTAAAAACAATGTTGCTGAAGAAATTATTATTATTATTATTATTATTATTATTATTATTATTATTATTATTATTATTATTATTATTTTTTTTTTTTTTTATTAATAAAATATGGAAATCAAAGAAAAATAACAATAAAAGTGTTTCACATTAGGAAAAAAGATTAATAACATATAATATGCAATCATAATAATAATAAAAAAAAAAATAATAATAATAATAATAATAATAATAAATAAGAATAATAAGAATAATAAGAATAATCATCATCATCATCATCATCATCATCATCATCATTTATTGCCAGTATTATGATCTCTAGAACAAAAAATAAACAAAATAAGAAATATTACTGTAATATTACAAGTTAATATCTTATTATTAATATCTTAATATCTAATATCTTAGTATTGTTATACTATTGTAATACATAACTGTTGAAACAAAGAAAAACTGAAATAATAATAATAATAAAAATAAAAATAATAATAATAATAATAATAATAATATTTATTGTTATTATTATTATTATTATTATTATTATTATTATTACTAGTAGTATTATTAGTAGTATAATATTATTTATTTCTTAACAATAATAGTAAGAAAATGGAAAAACAAAGCATTATGACTATATAATAATAATAATAATAATAATAATAATAATAATAATAATAATAATAATAATTATGACTATATAATAATAATAGTAATAATAATAATAATAATAATAATAATAATAATAATAATAATAATAATAATAATATCCTTCTGTTTTACGCTTGTTTTTTACGCTGCTCTTCATACTGAGGTTTGGCTTCCCGTTCGAGCCCTAAATGTTCTCTAGGCACCCGGGACTGTTGCCAGTTTCTGTCTTCTGTTACAAATATGACCCTCATGGTGGGAAAAAAAATCGTCCAAACCGAGCTATCATTCAGGCGCTCTTCTGGCAAGAGTATTTTCTAGTTGCTAAAAACAACAGCATTATGATTATTGCGGAGACCCGTAATGGTGCGGTCTGTGAGTTTTTTTTTCTCTTTTGGGTTGTCTGGTTTTGGCACAAGAAGGAATAGGGCTGAACGAGGGTTCCGTCTGCAAATCTGTCTTGCTGTCCCTATCTCTGGAGCTTTCTGAAGGGGTTTAGAGGCTGGAGAGTCAGGAGTCTGGTAGAGATCAAGTGTCCAAAGCAAAGCATTATGCATGACGGTTGATGTGGGACAGATTATTTTGTTGGTAGATGTTAACGAAGCTATTGAAGAAATACATTTATTTACAATTAGGGACAAAAAAAACTACAACTTTAAGTGTTTCAAGTGTTTGTTATGACTTTGACTGATACCAATAAACCGATTTATATGGTATAACCCATATATGTTAAACAATCTTATGTGTTAAACAAACTATTTTGAGCAGGAGTTTCTCAAGTTGATCTCTTTAAATCTGTTTGGAAAGAATTCATAATCTTACAGTGATTGTGATGATTTTGTAGGGGGGTGAAACTGCATAAACACATTACAAGCATAAATGAACACAATAGAACGTAGATACAAATAAAAAAATCTGTGTTTTATATTTTTCTAGAGAGTCTAACAGTATTGATGTACAAAAAATTAATTATCAAATGTAAAATAATTGTGTATACAGTCAACATTTAAAGTGGATCAAATTTTTTATTAAAGTTGTCTTAAAACTATTCGACAACAACCATTCTTGTCTAAAGACAATAAAAAAAACATTGATGACAACATTGTTGACTACTATAGTCTTAATTATAGAAATAATGAAATACAATTAATCATACTTAACTGTTAGTTAACACATTTTATAATTTCTAGTGCCCAAATGGTTCAAATTAGCTAGAAGTCATGCATGATCACAGACATTAAATAAAATAAATCTTTCACTCTTTTAGGGTTAAACTTTGTTTAAATATATGCAGGAAAAAATGCAGGGTTCCACACAATTCATTCATGTTGTCCCAACACAAATTAAGTTAACTTAACACGTTTAACCAATGTATGTTGATTGAACATAAAATTAAGTTGTTACAATGAAATCTCAATAATTGTGTTGTTTCAGCTTATTTTAAATATGTAGTTTAAATGAGCAAAAAAAAAATAATAACAATTTTTGAGTATGAACTGTGTTTTCTGGTTAATTATAATTCCAACTTGACATTGAAATTGGATTGCAGATACGCACATTATGATATCAATGCTGAAACTATATATTGTGCAGCCCTAATTTTAAAGATAAAAATGTAAATATTTCAAAATTTCTTTTTTTTTTACATTTAGAAAAAAGCTTTTATAATTATTATTGTTGCCAGTTTTAGCAGTTTCAATTTTTTTCATAATTATAGTTATTTTTGCTAATTTATGCAAATTTACATGTACATTTTGTACTTTGTATTTGTATTCAGTGTTTTATCTCATAATTATTACTTTTCTGATAACTGCAACATTTTTATCTAAAATTTATATAATTTTAAATACTTATCACCATTTTAGTGATTTTCTGAGGTATCTGTAAAGTTTCGTTTTAACTGTTAGATTATGACAAAGGTCATCTAAATGTACAAATCTGATATAACAAAACTATAAACAAATTTGCTACAAAATTTCAATAGAAAATGTAAATACTGTTAATGAAACAAACTAGTTGCAATACAAAATGTTTTTGTGTATAAACAAAATGCCACTGCATAGTTGGAATTAGCGTGATAGCAAATGATAAAAAGCAGCGTCTCTGGCTGTGGATCCAGTGAAGACGGATGGAGCAATAAGCAGTGTGAGATTAGCAGTAGCTGGAGGAGGGAGGAGGGAGAGAGGACATCAGGTCATGTCGACAGCTTGAAGCCATACTTTCAGCAGGGTGCAAGAGCAGCGGTTCACGATAAAAGCAGAGAGAAACCTCTCTCTCCCGTTACATCTCCATCTCTCCAGCTCGCTCATTTTAAGGGGACATATAAAAAAAAAACAGACATTTTCTATCTTTAAGGGCTATAATCGGTGCTTCTACCAACTCAGAAAATTTGAAAATGGACAACTGACTGATGACTGGTGATTTTGTTTCAGTCAAAATATTCTCCGCAAGTAAATCAGTCAGACTTGTTGTATTTCCTGCCCTTGAAGTCAGCTTAAACTGGAAGTATGATGACATATTTTCAACTGAAATGCAATATTGAGTAGGGGGTGGGGTTTTGTTTTTGTGCTTACCCTCTCGTCTTTCACTGGCAGCAAACTAACAATTGGAGGGGCGTGGCTAAGCAGATTTCAGCCAATCTGTCAAACTGACATCATCAGAAAATAGCTGTAGTTCCAGAGTGGAAACAAATGGTTAGATTTTGATGAAAGATTACCAAAATGGTGGATTAACTGGTACAGGTTAAATGTTCACATTAAGACTAACAATGTGCGCTAGCAAAACAAACATTGTACATTTTGATGGACATTGTACATCATGTGGACTTTGAACTGCAACTCACTGTCAGCTTAATTCATAAGCGCACTTTAATTATTCACTGTATAGTCAGTAGGGATGCTCCAAAATGACAATACTGGACAAAAAATGAAATGGAAATTTAAAAAGCTTCATGATAATGATTTAACTTAAATTATACAGATAAAAGGGCAAAGAAAATAACCACTTTTATAAACAGTAAAAAAAGTTGAGATAAACAGCTGTTTTATACAACTACTCTGCTAACATGAAAACTAATGTCATATATCCTAGTTCCTCTGAAAGCCCGTCCTCAAGAGGCTCTGATTGGTCAGCTAACATAATGTGCTGTAATTTGCAGATCAGCTCCACGTCACCAGGAAGCATCATGTCCAGTCACGCCTCTACATGCCCGCGCTGTGCCTCTGCTGTGCAAATACTGTCAGTCAGTGTAGCTGTGTCAGTGTGAGCCTGAATTAGACAGAAATTAAAGAGGACACAGCTGAACCTCACGCCTGCTCTCTAAAATAAAATCTGACACGGTGTCTTTCATATATATTTGGATTTTAAGCATGTGTAAGTAATATGAAACGTTCAGATATATTTTGAGAGTTTGTTACTTGAGATTTAGAACGCACGTAAAGTGGCCGCATTCAGCGCTGGTGAAGATTGTAGGTGTTTACATCGGTTTGAAGGATGGATTTGGATTTGTAGCTAAATTGTTAACAGTGCCAAACAGCATTTCCCATTGTTTACATCCTTGCTACAGCATGCCGTTAAGGCTAGAAACTATGCATGCAATATATCACTTTTAACAAATTAAAATACTTACAGGTTGTGGCTCACAACCCACAGGAGCTGCTCCTTCTTTGAGGACTTTTTAGCCGAATCCAGCACTGAACTGGAAGAGATTCTGGAAGTTCTCCTTTGTCAAATGCTAGAGCTATATATATTTTAATAATTCTCTTTAACATAATAAAAATTAAATTGTAAGCACTTCTCTCTTTGTGTCATGTCCTATGGAAGCCCAAATACAGAAACAGAAGAATCTCTGTGGAAATAGCAGCGTTTGGATGTCATTTTAGCTTTCTCTGCTGTAACGTAACAGCACCTGTGGCCACGCCCCTTCGCTGCACGGGGAGTATGCATAAAGTGAATGTGCATAACCTGAAGCATTTGTGATCTTACTAACCTTGATGTATTTTTTGTAGTTCCCAAACATCGTTCGATTTAAGCTTTGCTAAGCTAACTCTGTTAAACTAAAGTTTAAAATATGATATTGTAATGGACCACCCCTTTAAAACGCAGTGAGTGGGAGAGTACAACAAATATTTTTTTTAACAATCCTATTTGCTGAAATAATAATAAAATAAACTGCAATGTCAATTTTACTCTGCTGCCAATACACTCTGCTTTTCAAATGGCTCACACAAGTGGTAATTAGTTTTTTGTAATTTGATGCAAATATGATATAATACATACAAAAATACATATAAATGTGCACAGGGACGTGCAGAGACCTTTTAAGGGGCTGGGGCTCAAGTGGAAAAAAGGGCACTTTTTATTGAATAATAATACTAATTGTACTTTAATAAATAAAATATATTAAAGGAGATTTCACCCTAAATTCATTATATACTCACCCTTAAATGGATAGTTCATTCGAAACAGAAAATTTTGTCACCATTTACTCACCTTTCACTTGTTCCAAACCTATTTGAAATTTTGTTTCTTTTGTTGAACAAACAAAATAATATTTTGAAGAAAGCAGGAAACCTGTAACCACTGACATTCATGGTATTTGTTTTTTTTTACTCTGGAAGTCAATGATTCAAAGTTTATAGCTTTCTTTAAAGTATCTTTTTAAATCTTTTATTCGTTAGTGTTCAACAAAATAAAGAGACAAAGAATTGGAACCACTCGAGGGTGAGTAAATTTAAATGTTTGGGTGAACTATCCCTTTTCAATCTATTATTTTTGTTTTATTTTTTTTGTTAAACAAAATAATACAATATTTTGAAGAATATAGGACACACTGATAGCCACTGACTTCCATAGCTAGCCTATATGTACATGTTTTATAGCTTCAATTAACATTATATATTCTGAATGAATGACTGCAAAAATGAGAGGGCAATATTTTAACTATCCAGCTGTAGTTTTTCCCTTACATTAGCTTGTATCCCTATGATATTGCCCTGGCTAAACTTTAGCTAACTTATTACATGGTTGTTAATCAGGAGGATGTTTGCAAGATAAAATAGCCTACTTGCTTCTGAACGTTTGGATAAACAGCTGACGTTAAATTTGAGCCTCAGGTTAGGTAGTCTTTTGTTAACCGTTACTTACCTCCACACAATATAGATGAATGACAGATGAATTTACATCGGCGGTTCTGTCGATCATATCGTGCTGCCATAACGGAGGTCAGCTAGTAATGTATGTTTTACACACCCTCCGTCTGCAGTGTGTGTATGGGCCAGACTGTAAAGCTATGGCCCGGATGCAGTCTGTGTGCAGTGCAGATGCAGGAGTTGGCATAAGCGCTGATAGACGTTACTCCACTGTTGACACCTTAATTTGAGGACAGAATATCAATGTAAATAGAGTCTTCATTAGATCATTCACCTTCCATCTGTTTTTTCTTTCCAAATCGCCGGTTCGAGGCTCGCTTGAAGCGACTTGTCTAAAACCAAGATATACTTTAAAATTTAGTTTTTTATTGTTTGACAGGGAAAGCTGTTTTTAAATAGAACACGCATTAAGTTATACATATATTATATTATTGTTAGTATTTAAAAAATAATTTTTATAAAAAAGGGCACTTTCTCTCCATGCAGGAGAAAAAAGGGCAGGGGCACCCAAAGCCCCCACCTCTGCACATGCCTGAATGTGCATATTTAAAAAATCTAAATCTAAAAATCTAAATATTAAAACTTTCAAGGATTTAAGATCCTTATGACCATCAAATGCATCATAACAGTTCATTTTAGAAAATAGGAACTTAAAAATAGCAACTTAAAGGGACATGCATAAAAACAGTGTGTTTTTGCTCACACCCATATTAAAGAAAATTTAGCAAGCTTTAACAAATGATCATATTATGAGTTGAGATTTCACAGACACATTCTGGGGACACCAGAGGTTTATTTGACATCTTATGAAAACGGGCATATGTCCCCTTTAAAAGCATATCCGGCCTTTATGCATGAGGGCTGCCGTTCCATTGGCTGTCGGTGGTGCCATTAGGTTTGACGGACAGGAGGTGTTACTGGGGACTGTCTGGGCTTTCTCTGGCTCTCCCTAGAGGTCCGATTCGGATCCAGCACTCATACAAGCAGCATATGAGGTCACGACTCTGAACATGAGAGAACAAGAGCTCCGCAGGTGGCAGAGGTCATTTGCATCGAATATAGAGCACTGAAAGGAACATTCCATCTAGGTCTGCACAATTTGGGAGAAATGATGGTTGAATAGATGTTATCAAGTCCCTGCTCCCTGGATAACCTGATCCTTATTGACCGTGTTAATATGGAAGTGTGAAGGTGTGACTATGTCTGTCGTTTGGTCATTTGATGTGAAGACTGCTGCCGCTGTCCAGTGCTGAAATCCACTACTCAACTGTGTGTGTGTGGAACCTGGACACATTCACAAGGCTCTATGCAATTTATCCTGATGTTCTTTACACTGTTAAAAAAAAAAAAAAAAAAAAACTTTAATCAACTTTATGTATGTTTATGCTAAACTTTATGAAACTTGATTTACTTATTAATATAAGTTAAAGCAACATAAACATTTGTCTTGTCTTTTTGTCATTCATTTTGTAATGTATAATGTTCATTCTTTCATTCTGTTGGACATTTACATTCTTAGGAGTTGTAATTGAAGTTGTCTTGTTCTCCATCAATCTTTCTAAACATTAGTTTGTGTATAGACTATTCAGTGGACCTTTCTGTCATTCTGATGTTCTGTTTTCTTTCTATCTGATCTTTAATGCTCTTTCCGTTGTTCATTCTTTCATTCTGTCTGCTGTTGTAAGGTTTTACCATGATGTTTAATCTTCTTTACTCACTCTTTTTGTTTTTTGTTTTTCTGGTGTCATTTCTGTTGTTCTTTCATTCTGATGTTCGATCGTTCTTTTTGTTGCTTTTTCTGACATTTTGTGATTCTGTCTGATGTTCTATCACTCTTTTTGTTACTATTTTTCTGATATACTTTCTATTGTTCCCTCTTTTATTCTATATGATGTTCTAGCATTCTTTTTGTTGTTTTTTCTGACATCCTACTGTTCTTTGTCATTCTGTGATGTTCTATCGTTCCTTTTGTTGCTATTTTCTGACACTCTTTCCTTGTAATTCCATCTGATGTTCTATCATTCTTTTTATTGATTTTTTTCTGACATTCTGTTGTTCCTTCTTTGTTTCTATCTGATGCTCTTTTATTCCTTTTATTGCTTTTTTCCTGACATTCTTTCTGTTGTTCCTTCTTTCTATCTGATGTTCAATCACTCTTTTTGTAGCTTTTTTCTGACATCTGTTTTTCCTTCTTTTAGTCTATCTGATGTTCTATCGTTCTTTGTTGCTTTTTTGACATTTTTCTACCGTTCCCTTTTTTTCTATCTGATGTTCTATCATTCTTTTTGTTGCTTTTTCTGACATTCTATTGTTCCTGTGATTCTATCTGATGTTCTATCACTCATTTTGTTGCTTTTTTCTGACGTTCTTTCTGTTGTTCCCTCTTTTATTCTATCTGATGTTTTATTATTCTTTTTGTTGCTTTTTCTGACATTCTGTGATTCTATCTGATGTTCTATCACTCTTTTTTGTTGCTTTTTTGACATTCTACTGTTCTTTTTGTCATTCTGTGATGTTCTATCGTGCCTTTTGTTGTTTTTCTGGCATTCAATTGTTTTTTTTCTCATTCTGTGATGTTCTATCATTTTTTTGTTGCTTTTCCTGACATTCTGTTGTTCCTGTGATTCTATCTGATGTTCTATCACTCTTTTTGCAGCTTTTTTCTGACGTTCTTTCTGTTGTTCCCTCTTTTATTCTATCTGATGTTCTATCATTCTTTTTGTTGCTTTTTCTGACATACTTTCTATTGTTTCATTCCTTTTGTTGCTTTTTTCTGACATTCATCTGTTCTTTCTGTCATTCTGTGATGTTCAATAATTCTTTTTGTTGCTTGTTTCTGTCATTCTGTGATTGTCTGATGTTCTATCATTCTTTTTGTTGCTTTTTCTGACATCTATTTTTCCTCATTTTCTGACATTCTTTCTATTGTTCTTTCTGTCATGTTCTATTGTTCTTTTTGTTGCTTTTTTGACATTCTTTCTATTGTTCCTTCTTTCATTCTGTCTGTTTTATCATTCTTTTTCTTGCTTTTTTTCTAACATTCTTACTATTGCTCTTTTTGTCACTCTTTGATTTTCCTTCTTTTTGTTGCTTTTTTCCGACATTTTGTGATTTTTCTAATTGCTGTTCTGTCATTCATTTTGTTGCTTTTTCTGACATTCTGTTGTTCTTTCTTTGATTCTATCTGATGTTCTATCATTCTTTCTGATGCATTTTTTTCTGACATTTCTTTCTGTTGTTCTTTCCATCATTCTGTCTGATGTTCTGTTGTTCTTTTTGTTTTTAGACATTCTTTCTATTGTCCTTTCTGTCATTCTATCTGATATTTTGTCATCCTTTTTCTGATATTCTTTCTATTTTTCTTTCTGTCATTTTATCTGACGTTCTATAACTTTTTGTTGTTGTCTATCGTTCTTTTCTTATAAGTGTGTGTGTGCGTGTGTGCATGTGTGTGTTTGACACATTGAGCATGTGGACTCAGACCTTCATTTAGGTCTATGTTTGAACTGCAATGTGTTTTTTTAAATATATATATTTTTAATTTTTTTTTTTTCTCCCAGCCACTTTAAGACGGAATAAAATTAAAATGTATTATATGTATATAGTAGTGCTTATAAATGATGGATCTGTGCACTTCATTGTTTCGTAAAAATGTATTTACCCTCACAATCTTTAATCAAATATCATAACCTTCTCTCCCCCCTTGAAATGACTTTTCTTCACTTCTGGTCACATGGAATGCCTTTAGTGCGGGGCTACCAGTGCATGTCTCGTTTCAGCCCTGCTTTTGTCCATTCGTCAGTTTTCCTTCATTTTATTAGCAACACCAAACTTCCAACTATCCAATTGGTTTCCAAAGGACGAAATTGTTTTTGGATTCAGGTTGTTCGAAAGACCCACCCCTCACTGACAAAGGTCCACAATTTGTCCCATACACAAGCTCATTTGTCCTATTTTGACTGCTATGCCATAATAAATTGTGAGAATAACCAATCGAAGGAAGCTTTAAGACCAATCAGAATTTTCTTTTGGCTGTTGCTTCAGCGTGACTGAGGACAGTTGAATGTGCTGGCCAGTTTGTGTTTGCCAATAAATGACAATAGGCTAGTTTTTAATTTAAAACTTTACTACTTTAGCATACTACTTTTCTCATGATATATGATGTAATAAATGTATTTGAAAAATAAGTATTGTTTTCATATTAGTTTTTTCTAAATATTTAGGTAATATTTTTGGTACATTAAAATTGTAGATGATGACCATCTAACAAACTAATCCAGCAAAAAATAGAGCTTAAAAAACTATTTAAATCTTATATTTAGATAAAACATGAGGCTAACAACTGCAAAAAGGTCCATATTTGAAGAAAAAAAGAACCACCCCTTTTACAATGCTGGCTATGGGCCTGAATATCATGGTCATCATTCTATAAATAATTTAAAATAATAACATTTAATAATATCTTTATCTTTTAATATTTAATAAATAATCTAATCCAGGTATGTGATATTATTGTGGATACATGCATTGCGATATCAATGCTCAAACGATATATTGTGCACCCCTAATCTTAACTTCCATTTCATCCCGATATTAAAATTGTTGAATCAAGTCCTCCTTTGTTTTGTTTTTTAGATGGCAAACTTACAAACGGTAGCTTTGAATTGAGCTTGAACTGCTCAGATTAAATAAAACTATATAAAAAACACACACCTATTTTTGCCTAAAAATCTTAAAGGACAGAAAAAAAACATGGAGAAACTGGTTGCCAGGAATCATACACTGTAAAACCCAACGGTCAACTTCATCAAATGAAAATGAGTATAGTTAGCTCAAAATGTACTGAAATTTAATTCTACTCATTTGAAAAGAGTGTTGAAGGTAATGACTTAATTAAATACTTCATTACTTTACCTTAAATGGAGTAAGTTCACAGTACTCATATAGATTGGTTTTTTCAAATGGTTTGTAGCAATCGGTTTCCTCAAACAGTTTGAGTTGCCTTAACTTATTGGGTTTTACAGTACTCAGTTGGTTTGCGTTCTCTTTATTTATTGGGTTTTACTGTGCTCAAATTGCTTCGTTTACTCAAATGGATTAAGTTTGCAGTACTCATCAGGATTCATTTTTAAACATAAATTGTTTGTTGCAATCCGTTTTCTCAAATGGGTTTCACAGTGCACATGTGCATTCTACCAGCACATCCCAGCAAGGTTGTCTAACCATGCCTAGAATTTTAGACCAAGAACATGTAATTACAATGTAATTGTGCCTCACAGTAGATTCATATAGCAATAAAAACAGGTACCATTCCTGACTGTTCTTTGATCCATAAGAACCTTTGTTGTGATAGTGTAAGAGCGACTAATAATACTTCAATAATAATTCATTCAGAACTATCATTCATTGTAGAAACATCACCGTATAACCTGCTCGCATTCAAAATCCACTATCCTATCTCCAATTTCTTAAGACTCACCTTTTTAGCATTGCTTTTAACTTAGGATGACCAATTTGTTAACTTTTTATTCTATCTCATAGTTCATATTCTTATTGTTTTATTGCATTTTTTAATTGTTGTGCTGTTTTGCTTGCCTTGTATTGTTAGTATTCTACCTTGTAGCGCTTTGAGTTTAAGAAAAGCGCATTACAAATACAATTTATTATTATTATTATTATTATTATTATTTTATTATTATCCTGAGCTAAAGTTTAAAGCAATGCATCCTGAACATGTTTAAACTTCTTCTGCTCAAACTCCATCCGCATGTCTGGAAGAGACTTCAAGGCAAACAAAAACATATGCTGCAACCCAGTACTTGGAAACATCTATTTACTCTCCTTCACACACGTACACTACGGCCAATTTTAGTTTATTTAATTCACCTATATGACAGGACCGTGGGGGAAACCGGAGCACCCGGAGGAAACTCATGCGAACACGGGAAAAACATGCAAACTCCACACAGAAATACCAACTGACCTAGCCGGGGCTCGAACCATCAACCTTCTTGCTGTGAGACGATAGTGCTAACCACTAAGCTCTACCACTAAGGGTTCCATGCTACTCCTGTATTTTTAAGCCAAGAACATGTAATGTGCCACACAGTAGCAGATTCATGTGGCAATAAATACAGGAACCATCCCTGACTGATAGTAGAAGAGCGGCTAATAATAATTTATTCTAGAAACATCACCGTATAACCTGCTCTAATTCAAACTCCACAATCCAGAGCTAAAGTTTAACGCAACGCATCCTGAACATGTTTAACTTCTGCTCAAACTCCATCCACATGTCTGGAGGAGACTTCAAGTCACACAAATGTCATTTGTTGGCCTCTGTCAGCGGGAGCCTGGAACACGCCATACCCAGATCTCCTGCTCTGAGTCAAAAAGCGTGGATGCCTCACAGCTGGGCCGAATCTGCCCGCGGAGGCAATTTAGAGCCCGAACCGCTCCGCGTGACGAGCCGATCAGTGTCTCTGAAAGCCGCTCGCCATGTCGTCCACTCTCATTAAGCAAAGTCTGCCACACGGAGTCAGATAAAAATGAATGGCGCGCTGGTCGAACTGTTTTTCTTTGTCTTTCTTTGGTCTTGAACTGCGGCCGATCCATTATGAAGGACCGTGATGAACACCAAAAGCCTCCCGGGGACAATCATTAAGATGTCAGCGTGCCGCTATACGAATATTGCACCGTTCTTTGAGGGGGGAAAAGAAAAAGGAAAGCAATCACGCTGCTCCGGCGCCTCCAGATAATACACAAACTTACTGTGATACATGCTTTTCATATAATAGGGGACCATTGTCCACAGAAGAGGGTCAGTACATTGAATTATATCAGTGTTATTTATATGCTAGCTTGTTTTCGTTTTATTATACTTATTTTCTGTTATTTTTATGTTTATCTTTAGTGTATTTTTATCACAGTGTCATCTATGCCATATTTAATGTTGAGGGCAAACTTATTAGCCCTCTTTTTCAAATGTTTACCAAGTGCTGCAATGGAGAGACGACTTTTGTCTTTGCTGTGAAGACAGTACTTAATATTTTGCTAGTATTTTGCAAGATACTAGTATTTAACTTAAAGTGCAATTGAAAAGCTTAAAGGTGCAGTATGTAAGTTTTGACACCCAGTGGTTGAACTAGGAATTGCAATCCTGGATCAAAACAAATGCAAGCACTGGTTGCCAGATTGAGGACAGGAGCAAGTGATTTAAATCGTGTTCTAAATAAAAGCATCGGCACTCGATAGAAGGAATATTTTTCATAATAAAAGGCATTTTTGTTCTAACCAACACCTCCAACTGATATATTAGAAACTGCTTCTATTTCAGGTAAACAGCAGAAAACTATGACAAAGATCACCTCAGGTAAACCTCATTCAGTGCTAAATGCTAACAATGTGAGTTTGAATGCCATTTTACATGACATGCATTGCGATATTCTGAAAGCAGCAGCAGATCACCTCAGATCAGCTGCTCACCTCAGAACAGTTCACCTCAGATCTTAAAAATAAAATAAACCGTATGAAATAGAATTTTAGAGCTAAACACATATGAGTGACTCAGCATGTGCATTTAATAATGTTAAAGAGGGTTAATATGTTTTAAATAGGTTATAAACATTACCATTTTGTGAGTGAGTGCATTTTCTGTGCCTCTGAAAGGCTGTATTTAAATTCTGTCGTGTTTCGTCTGGTGCAAAGACAGCCACATTGCTCATCACTGCTTATTTCATCACGTATTGTGTTGTTAGGACACGTGGTTACAATGTAACTTGCTTACATATTGTTTACTTTCGTAATATTTATATAATTTGCTAATTAATAACCTCATGTGGAATTGAATTTGTGTCTCATTTCGGAGTCTGCTACTGTCCACCGGAGGTCGCATTTTGGTCACGGTAGCATGCTTTCGGAGCCTTTCTGAATGAATGAATGAAATTCAACAAGGGAACCTGGGGTGCTAAAATATAATCAACCCAGGCTCATTCTGAAAACGTAGTCTTGTGGATGTTTCTGGAGACCGTGAATTATGTAGCTGTAGGTACATATGGCTGCGTTTCATTTTTTAAGCGAATGCTATGGGGTGGTATGACGCGGTTCCTTTTAGTGCTTACCGGCTGACCGCTTAGCTCTGTGTGGAGGCCTTTCCCGCCGCAGCCAGTTTGTCCTGTTAGCTCATTGTGTACATCGGTGGACCTGAGACGCAGAGAGGAGTTGACCATGATGACGACGACCGGGTTCGAGTCTGGGAAAGAGCGGTTCCAGAAATCAGGTAAGACAAAAACAGAATCCAAAAAACAAAATGAACAAGTGAACGACAAGCTGAGAACGTAGTAAAATCTGAAAAATGTGGTAAAAATCAGACTCTTTATCTGGATTTCTTTATCTGGACGGCTTTTGTAAACCGCTGGTTTGGTTTAGGGAAGGAGGAGGGGTGGGTCAGTCGATTGGCCGGTTTTCCAGTCAATCATTCAGTCAGACAGACAGACAGACGGTAGACAGCGGTTTACACTAGAACAGCGCGGGCGCAGACGGCACTCGCATGAGACATTTGATATACGAAAAAGCGCACACAGCGGCCTCTCGTGGATTCGCAAAAACAAAAACTGCAAAAATACGTACTTCCCGGGATGTATTTCGCGGTCTCCAGAATCGTCCACAAGACTACATTTTCAGAATGAGCCTGGGTTGAATATAATTGGCTAAACTGGCATTGGGCGGGTTAAAATTACCAAAAACAAAGACAGATGTTCTGGCACGGAAAAAAAAAACATTTTCAGAGCAGAATATTTGACTTTAGCATTGTTTTTCAGATAAACAAGTATGTTCACTTAGAATGTTTCTTAAATATCTGCAAACCAACTATGGTATTTTTATGCTTTAAAAGAGTCAAAAACTTACACAAGTTTGTTTAATTAGGTCAAATATGTTATTTAGCTTAATTAATCCATAGAAGAAGTTATTATTTAGTAACTGGGCTAATAATATTGATATAAAACATGAGGGAAAAATATTATGGGAAATATTTAAAAAAAGGATTTTAATTTCACAGCAGGGCTAATCATTTTATTTAACTGTATATATGGTAATCAGACTGTACAATGGTTGTGCAATGCAAAAATAAAGTAAAAAAATAGGTACCGTGGTGCTTTGGACATCTACCTGTACTATGGTATTTTGTTTAGTACTGTACCCTAAACAATATCATGGTTTGATGCATATAATCAAGCAAAATATCTTAGATCAGGCATCAGATTTTATGGATTTAAATATTTCCTTTTTATTTTCACTTAACATTTCTGATTTTCATATTTTTTTGGGTAAATATAGATTCATATCTTTTCAATTAGCAACAGTTTCAGCTGTTTTAGTCATTTCAGACTTATTTCATTTACACGTCTTCATTTTTCATGTTATATGTACTCATTGCGTGTTCAAAAAAAATTATTTTCACTTTAATTTTTAAATTAAAATTATATTTGAGCCATAAACTTCTTTAGATTGCAAAAAAATATTTTTAACAGTTTTTGTGTTTAAGTATGTTAAAAATAACTAATGATTGATGTATAAAAATACTACAAAAAATTACCTTGCTACACTGATTGTGAGCTGAAACAACACAATTCTTCATGTTGTTCCAATGCAAATCGATTGTGTGGAACCCAGCATTTTTTGCAGTGTACGCTATAAAAAAATATGCTGGAATCTACACCATTACTTCATGTTGTCCCAATACAAATAGATTAAGTTAACCTTACCGTTTTTACAAATGTAAGTGGATTGAACATAAAACAATTAAGTTGTCCCCCAAAAACTAAAGAATTGTGATGTTTCAGCTCATTTTAAACAAGTAGTTTTAACAAACAGCAAAAGTACTTTTTTGAGTGTGCTAACTGTGACTCACATTTTAAATTTCATTGAATAAAAACTATTTAACTCAATTTTAGACAAATATTACTATGCTCTTTCTGCTCTGCGGCTTCCAGAAAGCACACAGGCTTACAGTAATGCATGCTTTTCATACAATAACCACACACTGACCAAAGAAAAGGGTCAATATGTTAATTTAAAATAGTAGAGAGGCCAATAAAATGCTGAAACTCAGGCTTCTAGAGTAGCATTTGTGTTATATATCAGCCTGCAAGCTTTTACAAGCTTTTTTGTGGGTTTATGTTTGTTTGTTTGTGTATGTCTGTGTGCTGAATTGAGTTGTAGCTCACTATTGGTGGAAGAAAAAAAAAAAGAAGCTAGAATCCGTGAGGCGTTAGCAGAGAGAACTGCAGACGACACATGTTTATTTACTGCATTTATTTACACGATTTTCCCCTGATTTATAATTGATGCCGTATCGATCTGTGTCCGTGTCGGGCAGGATATACTATCCTTTGTTATCTTCGATTGAATAAATGAAGGTTCAGGCTTTAGTTTTGCCACAGCACCACAGAACTGTTTCTTTTTACTCTCTTTATTATGTGGCATTTACATATTTGTGTTTCTTTAAAAGTTTTGAGTTATTTATATAATATTATGATATTTATTAGGATTATTATTATTGGATTTGCTCTTCAGTGTTTGGGCTTTCAGCAGTGAAATTTAAATGAACTAAAGTGAACTTCAACTCTGAAAACTGGACTGAAGCAGTTTCAAATTACTAGAACTTCTGTGTGAAGCTGCTTTGACACAATCTACTTTGTAAAAGCGCTATAGAAATAAATATTAATTGAATTTATCTTTAATTAATGATTTTTTTATGATTTTAATTTCAATTTTTAGTTTTAAATTCAGTTTAAATTCAGACAAATTTGAATTATGTTTTTCAAGTAATATTTAGGTTTCAATTTGTTTATGATGTGTGTCCGTTAGCAAAGGAAGCACTGATTGAAATAACAATGTCATCTTAAAATATCATGTATAGGTAACAAGTTTATGAATATGGTCATTTAATAGCATGGTTTCCGCTACATTCATTCTTCCATGGCAGGGAGCCACACCAAAATTCATCCCACCACGGCTACATTACAGCTTCTCATTCAAAACATTCAGTCGTTGTTGGTTTTTTAAAATAGTGGATCATAATCACACCAAAACGTATTAAAAGGTAAGTGAATTATAACAGCGTGAACTGTTCTGTAACCATAGTAGTGCTGTGTGTTATTTGTTTAACCCTTTAAGGTGACATGCTGACTGACTGACTGACAGGTGCATGATGCTTGAGCCCAGCAAACACGACGTAGCTTTCAGTTATGATGAACACAGTTTCCATAATAGTATTTTATAGATAAAGGTCCGATATTTATAGATACAATGACCTTATCTTGCTGGAATTTATAGCCGTTTCACTTTACTTCGGGACGCATTAATGCCGCTCTGTAGGTCTATTGGAGACATTAATAAAAATTCCTAGCCAATCTAATAAATGTTGGAGACATACTTTTACATAAACGCATTAAATCGCAATTCAGCAGTCTTTATTTGAGGGTGTGCAAAGAAGTTTTGTGCACGAACAGAAGAAATCGGCACGCAAGCAAAGAGATTTGCATGCTAATATTACATAAATACGATCTTGACTTATAATACTGCACTCACATTTGTCATTGAAATAACGCCATAGGTACTTGGTAGATTTGTTTAAAAGGCCTGCCACCACAGCTGGAAATAATCCCAGAGGAAACACTGAATAGTATTGTTGTATATAATGAATCAAATGTATACTCTCAGAAAATAAAGGTACGAGAGCTGTCACTGGGGCAATACCTTTTCAAAAGGTACACATTTGTACCTAAAGAGCCCAAATGCACCTAAAATGTACCTCTGAGGTACCAATATGGACTCTTCAGGTACAAATATGTACCTTTTGAAAAGGTACTGCCCCAGTGACAGCTCTCGTACCTTTATTTCTGTGAGTGTACAACAGTATTACGGCACATCATTATATTGTTTTACTAGTATTTCATACATTAAAATGCACATATCCATTGCATTTGATGTGGTTTCTGAGCATATCAATATTCTAGATAAACTTTACTAAAAGCTTTGCATATACCTTTTTTTATATACCTTGCATTTTAGCAACTTTTTCCCCGTCAGAGTTAAGAAAAAGTCGCCAGTCACCACCAGCATTTTGGATGATTTTCACCTAAATTTATTTATTTGGGGGAAGGAAAAAAACTGCCAAAAACCTTTTCAATGGCAGGGAAGCATTGTTTTTTGGTAGAAGAGATATCCCAATGGCGAGACAAGAGTCAAGGCATAATAAACAGCAAAAACAAAAAAACAATAACACTAAAGAAAAACTACATTTACCTCTATTTACATATATTACATCACATTTGCATGATTCATCAAGTGATATACAAGCGGGAATAAAAGAAGCACTTCAAATTATCAGAGATATAAATACAGTATATAGCAGTTAATGCAGTAAATGCTCTGGCAATTTTTTTTTTACCCACAAGAACTATGGGGTGCTTATAAGTAGGAGTGTGGTGCGGATGGAGAGGAAAACACTGGGTCACAGGTGGTTTGTCAAACCCACTCAATTGTGTGAAGGACACTAAGAATCGCACAATGTTTTTCCAGAAACATGGAGTGATAAGAAAGTGTCTGGTGCATACGGTGAGGAGAAAGTGTGTCACAAACTACCATATTTGTTAGTAAACATGTACAGTACTCTTATGATACCCTGGTATTTCAAAATACATCATGCACACTATAAACATGCATCCAGCTGGTTATATTTCACTTTTAAACAGCCGATGGTCAGTGTTTAAAGGCCGTCTGGTGTCTAATAACACCACCTGTACTGGACGTGGGCGGAGGCGCAGCAGTGGCTCCTGAGCGTTCACTTCCTCTGAGTCTTTATTTTAGGGTTTTCCGTCGAGAGACATCATAGACTCTAATTTCAGCCGCTGCCAGATCCTGTGGTCATCCATCCTGAGACCTGCTTTAGGAAGAGCAACAGCCTCGCGCAGGGTTTGTCCAAGACGCTTGGCTCAATCCCAGGATTCTGCTATGGAAAAATGGCAGAGAACGAGTGGAAACTTGCATGCATATGCCAGAGTGATCCTTTTTTTTTCCCTTCCATGTGGGCGAAAGGTATTGGCATGACAGAATGGTTTATAATTGAGCAAATGTTGAGGGGTAATACAGCCAAAAAAATTAAATTTGGTGTTCATATTTACTCTTGTTTAAAACCTGTTTGAGTAAAAAAAATATTCTGTTGAACACAAAACAGGATATATTGAATACTGGTAACATTGACTCCCTTAGTAGTTAGTTATTTATTTATTTATTTATTTATTTATTTATTTATTTATTTACTTTTTACTATGGATGTCCAACATTTTTCAAAATATATATTTTTGGGTTCAATAGAAAAGCTAAATCATACAGGTTTAAAAAAATCACAAGGTTATAGTAAATAGTAAATAGAATAAATGGTGAGTACATGTTTGGTTTTGGGTGAACTATCCCTTTAAAAATCAGTCATCTTGTAATAATACAATTTGTTCTTTCATATTATTATGTTTTTACATTATCTAATTATTTGCACTTTCGAATTAGCTTTAATTATGAATTTGACTTCATCTTTAACTCTGATGATCTTTAAAGCCAAAACATTAAACAAAGGGACTTTTATCTACATTGTTTTGAGTTTGAACTGATGCTTTTTGTTATTTTACAGAATTATTATTGTTGTGTTTTTTCTTCGCAATATATGTGTTTCAAAGTACACAGAATGTCAATAGAAGTCTTCAGAAGAGTTGAAAGTGTAAATAAATGTAAAAAGAAAAGGTATTATACGTTTAGATATTCAAAAATGTTCAACTCTATTGTTGAAAACTGAAACATTTTGCTGGACAGGGTTGCCAGATCCCAGAAAATTTATTGTATGAGCACGACTTTTCCATCAGACAAAGAAAAAAAATGACATTCAGACAATTTTCCATCAGTCAATGACAGCTGACAACTGTAGAAATGTTTAGAGTTTAAATATTTAGATTTTGTTTATGCTTGATTTCCAATCGAATTCACAAATAATGTTGGAAGTCTTGCTATCTGACGATTCTGGAATTTCACACCAATAAAATATAAAACATTATTGATAATATATAGACATAAAAACATTATCCCTTTTTCTACATTGTGTACACTACCTGACAAAAGTCTTGTTGCTTATCCAAGTTTTAGGAACAACAAATAATAACTTGACTTCTAGTTGATCGTTTGGTATCAGAAGTGGCTTATATGAAGGGCAAAGGCCTCTAGATTACGTTTATTTGACCAAGATACAATATAATCATGCCTTGATGTTTAATTATTTAATTACGACAGTAAGGTCTGACTTTGCTTAGAGAAAAGTCTTCTCACTTAACAGAAATAATGTACAGTATCAAATATAAAGTCATGGTGCTGTGGAAAAAGAACTCCCATGAGCTTGGACGACTGCATCCATACATCTCTGCAATGACTCAAATAACTTATTAAGCGTTCTTGCAGGACTCCCAGTGTTCTTCAAGATTCTTTGGATTCATCTTCAATGCCTTCTTCTTCATCTTACCCAGACATGCTCAACAATGTGGTGACTGGTGACTGGGCTGGCCAATCCTTGACCTTCTTTGCTTTCAGTAACTTTGATGTGGAGGCTGAAGTATGAGAAATGGGCAGCACAAATGTCTGGATACCTCAGGCTGTTGATGTAGCTATACACTTTGCAGATCTCTCGCACACCCCCATACTGAATGTAACACCAAACCATGATTATTCCTTGACCAAAATTGACTGTTTTCTGTGAGAATCTTGGGTCCATGTTGGTTCCAATAGGTCTTCTGCAGTGTTTGTGATGATTGGGATGCAGGTTCAACAGATGATTCATAAGAAAAAATCTACTGTACATTCAGCCACCAAATGATCAACTAGAAGTCAAATTATTATTTGTTGCACTTACAACTGGGATCAACAACAAGACTTTTGTAAGGTAGTGTGTAGTTTACAGCTCGTCCAACAGAAACGTCAATGTCAAAATTGTTTCCTGGTTTAGTAAAAATGACTTTGTTCATCCTCAATTTCTAAATAGTTCTAAGTAGTGTATGAAAAATGATTCCAATTAATGTCACAATTTATGTGACGTGTGTTTGTTACATATTCTGTTTTTATTGTATCCTCCATCTTTTGCCCTTAAATCAGCATTTCATCACAGAAGGTGTTGCTGTTTTTGAAGGTAATTAGCTGTACAGAACTATGCCATGCCTGTTGTTTTTCTCCTCCGAAAGCCTGTGTCTGCTATCAGAGAGGACAGGGTTTGGAAATGTCCCTCATTATAATGTGATAGAGACCAGACTGTGTCCCATTAGGGAAAACAACACAAGGTGCGCTGCATATGAAAGGCTTTATCACTTGGGCAATTTGAATGTAGGCATAAAATGGGACGCTATACTGTATATAT
>CAIGQZ010032594.1:18647437-18662381 GCA_903798205.1 Danio tinwini | reverse complement strand
TTGTCTTGTTAAAATATTTAAAATGTAATTTAAAAATATATATATATTTTTAGTGCTGTTTTTAATTTAGATAATTTGAGATTATTATTCATATTTACATATATAATAATATATAATTAATTAAGAATATTATTATACAAATATTTTATATAATTTTATTTTTATATAATTTATATAATTTATTATTCATACTATTATATTTGTATAGTTTTTTATATTGTGAAAAGATTATATAGAAAGTACATTATTGTTATTATTATAATTATTTCATTATGAATAAGTATTATTAAATGTTGTATAACATTTTCTACAAATTTAATTTAATGTTGTATTGTTAATAATAATAATATTATTGTAATTGTAATTAATGATCATTTAAATAACAACCTCACCAATAATATCAACAATTACTTTTTAATGACCTTTTAAAATACCCCCCCCCCCCACACACAAAAAAATGGCTCAAGGTCTATTTTTATTAATATGTTATTTTGTAATACATGTAAGTAAATAAGTAAGTTAGTAAAGTAGTATACAATAATAGAACTTATTCATCCATTCATTCATTTATTTTCTTTTTGGCTTAGTCCTTTTATTAATCTGTGGTCGCCACAGCGGAATGAACCACCAACTTATATCGCATATGTTTTTTATGCAGCGGATGCCCTTTCAGCTTCAACCCATCACTGGAAAACACCCATACACTCCCATTTACACATATACACAATGGACAATTTACCTTACCCAGTTCATCAGTACATGTCTTTGGACTGATGGGGAAACCCAAGCACTTGGAGCAAAACCCACGCAAACACAGGGAGAAAATGCATACAGTACTCCACACAGAAATGGAAACTGACCCAGGCGTGGCTCGAACCAGCGACCTTCTTGCTGCGAGGCGATCATGCTACCCACTGTGCCACCGTGATGCCCTTAATAGAAGTTAGACAATTGTATTTTTCTCTGTCAAAGAACACCCAATCTTTAGTCCATAATATTCCTTTATAAATTCAGGTAAGTAAAGTCCAAGTGTTCTCCGCAAAACCACTGCCAACTTGTAGCCGATACAATTAGCAGCACAAATGCTATTTTTCCCTCCATAATTACCCAGACCTTTGCTAACTAGAGGTCGCTGCGGTACGTCAAACAAGCAGGCTCATTTCAATCTGCTGTCATTTGCCAGGCCTCCAGACTCAAGCTTTTTCCAAGACTCCTCTTTCATTTTTGCCCTGAGAAAGACCATTAATATTGTTTTGGCTCACCATACATCTAATAAAGCGATAATGCAGGCATGAAAAGAGAAAACATTGCTTTCTGTCAGAGAGATGAGACATGAGGCGTAAGAAGCTCTGGGTTTCAGATGCTGATACACTTCTGATAGCTAGATGCAGTCAAATGATGATAGGGGAGGATGGTGTAAGATGGGATGCTTTTTATTTTTCAGCTGGATGAGGGAAAATATTAGACTAGTAAACCTAATTTTAAAATATACATGAAATTTATGTGTCCGCTGTCTGTTTGGTGATTTAGATTAGTGGAAATAAGAGTTTCCACATCACATGTTTGAGGATCAGGCAATATTAAAGGAACAATACTAAAGGAACAGTGAAGCACTTTTAGCTTAGCTTAGCATAGATCATTAAATCAGATTAGACCGTTAGCCTCTAATTAGTGTTGAGTTTGTTCATTCTTAGTACACGCTGTAACTACAGATGAGTCAAGCTTTAAATAGAAAAATTATCAAAATTATTTTTGGTCATTTTTAAGAGAGATGCTAATGGTCTAATCTGATTCAATAGTTTATGCTAAGCTAAGCTAAAAGTGCTCCTGTCAGACATGAAGATTGGCTGAATTGATTCAAAAATGGTAAAACTTGAATGTTTACCTGTAGGGAAGTTGTAAAATTGGCCTTTTTTAATGGAGCATTCCTTTAATAATGTTGCTTAAATATATTATATTTATCACTATGAATATTATTATTATTAGTAGTAGTAGTATCATTACCTATCTATCTATTAAAATAACTAAACTAATTCATAATTTATACTAATGCATTAGCAATGAATGCTTAATGCATATTAATGCAATTTTAACAACAGTACATTAATACACAATTTTTTATTAATAAAATGACAAATAAAGCTATTTATGCTATAAACAAATTCCGAGACCACTTGAACATGTTCAGTTCCTCTTATTACTTATTACATAAGGGTTTAAGTAAAATGTTAATATAACATTGTTTGTTCTGTTAAGGTCTATTGGTTTGGTTTGGTTTGGTTTGGCAGGAGCACTTTTAGCTTAGCTTAGCATAGATCATTGTATCGGATTGGGCCATTAGCATCTAATTAGCTTTGAGTTTGTTTGTTTTTTAGTACACGCTGTAACTACAGAAGAGTCAAGCTTTAAATAGAAAAATTATCAAAATTCGTTTGGGTAATTTTTCAACGAGATGCTAATGGTCTAATCTAATTCAATAATTTATGCTAAGCTAAGCTAAAAGTGATCCTGCCAGACCGCTTGGAAATGCTCAGTTTCTCTTATTACTTATTACTTATGAGTTTTGAGTGAAATATTAACATTTGTTTATTCTATTAAGTTCTATTAATTTGGTCTAATAGTTTAATTCAAAGTATATATTTTTATGTTTTTGGTTTGGTTTGGTGGGAGCACTTTTAGCTTAGCTTAGCATATATCATTGAATTGGATTGGACCATTAGCATCTAATTAGCGTTGAGTTTGTTCGTTTTTGGTACACGCTGTAACTACAGAAGAGTCAAGCTTTGAACCCTATTTTCAACAAAATTGTCCAAGCCTTTTTAATAAAGCGTTCCTTTAATAATGTGACTGAAACATATTATTTTGTAATTACTGTAATTATTATTATTATTATTATTATTATTATTATTATTATTATTATTATTATTATTATTATTAAAACCACTAAATTAAGTCATAATTTATAATAATGCATTACCACTGAATACCTAATGTACAGTATTACAATTTCAATAATAGTACACTAATACACAAAATTTGTATTAGTAAAATATGTCAAACAAAGCTATTTTTGCTATAAACATATTCTGAGACCACTTGGAAATGTTTAGTTTCTCCTATTACTTATTACTTATGGGTTTTGAGTGACATTAACCTTTGTTTATTCTATTAAGGTCTATTAATTAGATCCAATAGTTAATTTCAAAATATATATGTGTACACTATAATACAACAGGACTACAATATTGAGTAATAGGTTGTATCGGCTCCCAAACGGCACAACTAATCCCACTGTCCAGCACTGCTGATGGTCATGATCCAGATAAAATGCTCTCTGTCGAGTGTGTTTGATAATGAAAGATGACAGTGGCAGAGTTCATTGTCCTCAAAGGTCTCGCAAGGAATTGCAATGAAAAAGAAGACCCGATAAAACCCTCATAGCCTCCATTAAAAATCCTCTGGTTTCTCTCTCTCCGCTCATTCTTTTCTGTCTATTTGACCGAGTCTTCAAGTATTTATGACGAAGCTTCTTTCTGATCGTTTTGCTCAGTCTGACTGACGGCTTAATCAGAATTAAGAGGACAGTCGCTCAATTCAATCTCTTACTCCTAACATCCGCTCATGGTTTATTCATCGGTGATGTCATAATGCAAAATTCATATTATTTAATAATGGACTGTCAGCGTGTAGGTTAGATGAGTTCACATTTAATTGGAGCGTATTTAGTGCGTAATTGGCAAATAATTTATGGAACAATGCTGGAGAACAATGAAACAGATGAAGACAACATTACTCACATCTTATTGCTTTAATAGAGTGAGAAAACATTTGTCAATTTACACACTGCCGTTGCAAGGATCTCTATAAGCATGCTTATGAATATTGGTGTCTATTAATAGATAATCTGGAATATTATTAATGTTTCTGAGACGGAATTGTGGTTTCCAGTCATTAATGTGGATTTCACAAAACCATTTGTTTTCTTCCATATGCAACCATGTACAACAAAACCATTCATCAGTGTTGTTAACCCTTAAAGGATGATGGTCACACCGGTGTGATCAGTGTTTTTTATTTTAATCAGTGCAAAAGACACTAAGAATACTCTAAGAAAGTTGATTTTAAGACAACACAAATAAGTGTTACACACCATTCAACTCACAATAACAACAAAAGTGTGTGCTTTTACAAAATAAGGACAATAAACAGTGTGCACATTCTTTATTTTGTCTCTGTTTTTTAGAAACGCGTCAGTAAAATTAACTAAAACTAGAAAACAAGACACACAGACATGAGACATATATCTATAGAATGTTTTTTTATTAAGATTTATACATCAATATTGAGCTATTTGAAAATCTAAATATTTATAGTTTAAAGTTGTCCATACTTTAGCAATACAATAACCTATTACACCATGTGAAAAAAATGTTACATTAAAATATATATTATTACATTATGAGCTCAAAATTTCAGGCATGATTACATTATAAACATTTCATTTCAATTAAAATGTAGTACTTGCTACATTAGGTTCAGTTTTTTACATTATATTATGTTGTTGCATTATGAGTTGCTACACATATTACTATTTTTTTTTATAATTTTTGATGTATTTACAGTAGGAAAGATCCCAAAATATATTGATCTCTACGTAATATTCTAAAGCTTTACTTTTTGGCATAAACAAAACTAAAATGTTGACCCAGAGAGTGTATTTTTGGCTATTGTTTTGTGGGTCAATGTCACATACAGATTGTGAACAGAAGGTTACAAACCATATTTAAACCTAAAACACCAAATCAAGCACTATGTCTCAACATTGCACTAAACACTAGGCCATTTCTCCAACATCAGTATTTTCTTTTAACTCAGAGGGTTGATTTTTGCAAACCAAGACTGGCGTTTTTATGCATGATGCACTGTTTAACCATACAGAGACCCTTTTTGCTCCTCGCTAACTGGTTTTCTTGTAGTTTCTTAACCTCTTTAGCAGCTCAGCATTGATAGGCTTTGAGTTGGAGACTTATCTGCTGCTTAGCTTGATGGGAAAACAGGAAGGAGACAAAAGACCGGGAATTATTTCAACTGCTTCAACATGACAGGATGAAGGGGTGGAAAAAAATCTAATTTATTTGTTGAATTGACACGAAATTACTTTTACTCTTAAACAGCGGCGCACTCAAACAGCGAACAAAAGATCCCATACAGCTCATTTGAGAAATAAAAACACGCCTTGATTCCATTCCGCTTCCCCGTCGGACACAAAAGGGGCCCGTGCTTATTGCTTGAGAGTCGCCCGTCTGAACATCAACATGATAAAGACTGACGGCTGCCCAGAACAATAAACAAAACAACGTATTTTGTATAGACGAGTCTCAAAAACTATGCTTTTTTTTCATCCTCAAGCACAAGCGTTTTTTTCCCCCCAGCTTTATCCCGAGATGCGACGCAAGGTTTTATTTCCCTTGTGGACATATTGGACTGTCAGAAGCAGATCAATTGCCAGTGTCCAGGGCACTTCATGGTTCCTCTAATTATAATCTGCTGCAGCTGGTGCAGGGCCTCTTGTAGCTGTGGGGCAGCCATTGTAATAGAGGCATCACTTGGCGATAGATTGTCAGGGAGGCTTCTTGGCACCCCTTTGCGAGGAGACTCACTGGAGCAGCGGGCACAGGGAGCCAGGCAGGCCTTATCTACCCGCCACATGTGTTCGCATGCTCTCTGGGGAACTCCGTTAGTGATCGCAAGTCTGACACTGCCTGCCCACATCCAGCCAGAGGACCCTTGGTGTGGTGCCAGGAAACTGGAGAACCAAGATTCCACATTAATTCAAGTACAGCACTCTGTAGAGGTCGAATGCCAGTGAGTTTGCACCCAGTGTTTGGACTTGCATTCGCATTTAAAGTACTGCTTGGATTTGGGATGCGCTATATTGTTTTTTTTTTTTTTTTTGCTAATATTGATACATTTGGTGTATTGTATCAGATAATTATCAACTATATATACTTGTATCTATCTATATATATTTACATATACATAGTAAGTTGAGTGTGTTTAATTATAGAAAATTGTGCAGTTGACTCAAATGTCTTTTGCTGCTTGTTCAAACTACTTATTTAAAATGAGCTGAAACAACACAATTCTCAAGTTTTATGGGGAGACAACCTAATTGTTTTATGTTCAATCCATTTAAATGTGTAAGAAACCTATTGGTCAGTGCTTGCTATCTTTTAAACAAGTGTCTGCTTTGTAGTCATTAAATAATTTTGTTAAACAGTTTGTTTAAAAACACTTGTATAAAAATAAGAAAAGTCAATTATTTTGAGTTATTTATATACTGTACCAAACCCTGATTGATTGAAATTAAAGTACTGCTTTGATTTGGGATTTACTAGATTGGTTTGTGGTTAATGTTGATATATAATATTGATATTTTATATGATATTGATATATAATATTTCGTTTATTGTATCAGATATTATTGGATATAATTATCAACTAGTACTATACTATATATTATAGTACTACAAATACTTTGTTTTATAGATGCATGTATTTTAGTAAGTCAAATGTGTTTGTTTATAGAAAATCGGGCAATTGTTCAAGTGCCCAATACACTAAAAAATGACTTTTGCTGCTTGTTTAAACTACTTATTTAAAATGAGTTGAAACAACACAATTCTCCAGTTGTTTTGGGGGCACAACTTAATTGTTTTATGCTCAATCCACTTAAATTTGTAAAAAGTTAGTTTTTACAGCGTATGCATGTGAAACCCAAAAAGAAATAATTCCTTACATTTATTTAGCGCTTTTCTAGACACTCAAAGCGCTTTATACATTTACGCATCCTTATTCACCACCGGTGTGCAGCATCCAACTGGATGACACAATGGCATATTGCGCCAGACCGCACACCACACGCCAGCTGGTGGAGAGGAAGCCAATTATGATATGGGGATGGTTAGGAGGCCATGACGGATGGAGACCAGTGGGCAAATTTTGGCCAGGATGCCGGGGTTAAACCCCTACTCATTTTTCGAAGGACATCCTGGGATTTTTAACGACCATATTAACGAGAGTCAGGACCTCGGTTTAACATCTCATCCAAAAGTCGGCACTCACTGAGCACTATAGAGTCCCCTTCACTATACTGGGGTGTTAAGAACCACACAGACCGCAGGTTGAGCACTCCCTGCTGGCCTCGCTAACACCACTTCCGGCATCAACCTAGCTTTCCCATGTGGTCTTCCATCCAGGTACTGATTAGTACAATGATTCCATTGGTCAGAGATTGTTATATTTGCAACGGCTGTTTTTTGAAGCCATTAAATGATAAAGTCAAAATGCCATAATATTTAATATTGTTAAAAAACATGCCAAGTGAACATTCTTGTTTATTAGAAAATCAATGCTGAAGTCAGATATTCTGCTTTTAAAAATGGGCCTTCCGTGCCGGAACGCTGTCTCTGTTTTGTTTTTTTCAGAGTTCCACATGAGTTTATTAATTAGTAAATGATACAAATATTATGAACGTAAACATTAGGTGAGCAGGTTACCTTGTAACCGCCTGTCCTAACAAGCTACATGACGAAATTTGCAGTGATAAGCATTTTGACTGTTTGCACCAAACGAAACATGACATAAATTTAAATACAGCTATTCAGAAGCACAGAATATGCAACCACTCACGAAATGGAAAGGTTAATACTCTAATTAATACATATTAACCCTCTTTAACATTATTTGATGTACATGCTGTACATGCTGAAATGGTTTTTAAAGTTTTATTGTACCAGTTTTTTGTTGTTTAGCAGTAAGAAATAGAAGCCGTTTCTAATATATCAATTGGAGGTGTTGGTTAGTAAAGCAACTCATTTAATATGGTAAATATTCCTTCTATCGCATGCTGTTGCTTTTTTTTATAGATCACGATTTAAATCAGCCTTTAGGCTCAATCGTCAGTCTCGACGATTGGTCCTCAATCTGGCAATCTGTGTTTGCGTTTGTTTTGATCCAGGAATGCAATACCTAGTTTAACCACTGGGTGTCAAACTTACATACTGCACCTTTAAATGAACAGTTAGACAATAATCCTGTCAGCACAATTCAATTTAAAGTACAAAAACTAAATTAAACACTAATGCTTTTTAAATCAATCATGATTAATTCAGAAACTTTTTCATTCAATCTGTCAAGTCATTTAAAATAATTCTGACTTGAAGCTTTATCATTGTTACTGTTCTTGTCAACGTAAACATAAAAAAGTAACCGGAAACATTAAAGCACAATTTGCGCATACACAATTCCCTCATCCACCAAAACAATTAATCTGTAAATGATGGACGCACGTAATTAATTAGTATACACATCACACATCTGATTAAAAATGTGAATAACTCTACAGCCACCTTTTGATGCTCTGCGGCCATGTTCGAACCCATAACCTTGCCATTTCTAGCACAATGCTAGTTAAGGGCGGCTAGCTATTCGGAACGTGTTATTATTGTATTCCATCTGAGCAGAACAAAAGGACAGAAGAGTTGTTGAGCGAGGAAAGGAGAGTAGAGAGAGATGCCTGACAGTTCGGGCATAGATACTTCAAATTAAACCAAGTTATATAAGCAGATGTTGGCGGAGCGCTGTGGGCTATGGCTGGAGATGAGTAAGACTCCCTGTCACTAGGTTGAAGGGGGAAGGGAGAGATAGAAAGAAAGGGAAAGTGTGTGTGCGATAGAGAGCGCCTGAGGGGTTTGGGGAGACGGGGAGGGGTTGCGGTTGTCAGCCTGCCAGCGGTGGCTGAGAGCGGAGAGAAAGATGGTGAATGTCAGAAGAGGGGAGGAAGTGAGTGAATTACTTTAAGAAATTCAGAGAGGGAGAGAGAGAGGGATGTAAGGAGAAAGAAAAGGGAGAAATAATGATGCCTGCGAAGAGACTCCAGAGGTGTGTCTTTGCATGTGTGTGTGTCGTCGTATTTGCTGTGACGCGCCGTTGGGCAAATATGTACTTGCCCCCTTTCCAGCGGATCTTAATCATCTGATGCTCGCCCAATGAGAGTTCCCGCTTGTGAATTTTAAGGACGCAGGGCTTGTTGCTCGTCGGGATGACCTGATTCTTCGAAAGCTCAGAGAATTTAAATAATTGCTGTGAATTTTTTTTTTTGGGGTGGGTGGGGTTGGGGGGTTCATTATGTGTTTGCATTACTGAAGAGATGTTGCAGTGAGGTTGGCTCATCTTCAATTACCGTTAGCCTCATTTTAATAGAAAGCAACAGTGAGAAACTTGTTCTGATTAGGGTTTTTTATTGAGTCTCTCTATTCTTAAATTATTTAACAGCTTAAGCAATATATCAAGTGAAGCAGCTTTGAGAAGAATCACATCTGATTCGGAACAAACAAACATCTTAAAGTATTTAATGAGAATATAATCTACTAATCAAGCGAAGCATTGTGAATTGTGATTTAATCCAAAACTACAAATAGAAAACTCAAAGAAATTGTTAAAGAAACATCAAAACACATTTTTTTAGAGTCATGTATATGTCCCACATTGCTAAAAACACTATTAAGACACATATTTCACAAGTGAAAATTGGTTGTATTCTGGTTGTTTAGAGCATTCTTCCGGTTTAAAAATAGATTGTGACGCTACGTCACGGCGATGAGATCATTGTATAAACTCCAGCGTGGAGATTAACTGTCTGTACTAGCTGGTACAAAGTGACATCATTGAGTTTTCAGCATTAATTCATGAGAAAGACTTGCTTTGAACCAATCAGCGCACTCTATTGTGAACGAAATGCAACTTCATTAATATGCATGATATAGCTTCGAAGAATTCGTAATTCGTAATTCAAACAAGTAGTAGAAGAGGTGTTTGGAGACGTGGGTCATAAGTGTTGCATTTATAAATGTGCTGCAACGAAGGTTTTGTTTTCATTTCCCCACGATGATAGCACAGCTCACTTGTGGACCCACATATGTGGATTACAGTGGTCTGCTAACACGAGACAAAAATATGTTTGTAAGGAACATTTTTTACCTGAGAGCTTTTTGAATCTGGGAATGGTGAAATCTGGATTTTGCCGCTCGCCTTCTTTTAAAAAAAGACGCGGCTCCAGTTTGTGTTGATTGTCCTGTCTCTACGAATTTGGTAAGTGTGTGTGATCAATGTTCTTTGTTTATGTTTATTCAGATGAAAACATAGCTAATGTTGTCAAAACAATTCCTAATCAAAAGCATCCATAGAAATGACAAAAACGGCTGCATTGTGCATGACAGGCCAGTAGATGGCGACTAACTAAACAAAGTATCGTCAGCAGTACTCTTTCAGTTTTTAAAGACATACCTTAGTCAAAATGATTTAGTTTACAGTAATAGATAGTTTACAGTAATATCACTACAATATTATGGACTGAAATCCTACACTTTCACACAGCTCTCAGATCAGCTGTAAATCATGCTGCTCTCCGAATCACCATCTATCTCCCCTGCATCTGTGTTTGTGTTGCCAGTGTGAAAATCAATGTGTGCACATAACGAAACTCCCCTTTTCATGCAAACCCTTCCCTCTTTCTCCATTTGTCTCCCACCTAAACAAAGCTGGACTCACCCACTTTCCTGATTTTTTCAAACTGGAGGTGCCAAAACACACTGCTGAGACAGGGGGAGTTTCATGGCCCTTCAAAAATCATATGAGTATATGTTTATGAAAGCGATGAGTAAAAAAAAAAAAATAATAATAATCACTGAATTGCTTATGGCATCCCACAGGGCTTTATTGATAGATCTTTAAAATATAATTAAATATAAAATGGTATAAATTGCTTGATAACGCTATTTGAGATACACTATTTATTTAAAATAAGTAATAGTTCTTATTTAAAATACTTATTTATACAATTACTAATAACTGATTATTAGTTTTAATTTAAAAATGCATATTTTTAAATAAAAAATAGTTTGATGCTTGATTTTTACTCTGAAATGGTCAAATACATACAAAACATAAGCTGTCTGAGAGTGTGCAGACTATTACATCATTGACAGCGCTTCATGGGAGTGTGAGGTTTTAACACAGTATTCGTCTCCATGGTAACAGCGACTTCTCTGATTGGTGAATCCAGATATCTTTCTTTAGAATTATAGGTGGATCAGAAATGCTACTTGTGGCATCTAATCAAGCAGATATCACGTAATAGTCTCACATCACACCTATCTAGATGTTGTTGTTTTTTTGAGCAACACATCTAAACCACACCGACAGTAATACAAAGGAAAGAAAACCATCGTATACGTGCGCTCTTAGTCGTATTCCCTTGAGAAGTGGCTGTTGCCCTCGCACACTCTCTTCCCTCTCTCCAGCCCTTTGTTCTTCTAACCGCGACATGTCCTCGCTCTTCTCCCTCTCTTCTCTCTTCCCTTTTCACATCCGATTTTCACCTCCCCGCTCTCCATCTCCAGCCGTAGTCTTGGTAACACTTCCTTTCATTCCATTTCCATTTCATTCCACTGAATGGGTAATGCCTGGATTTCATGGCGGAGCTGCGATGTGACAGGTGTGTCATGCTTCTCCACATCACTCTCCAAACTTGTTGACCTCTGTCTCCAAGATTAGTCCGGCTCACGGATCCACGGTTCCCACCGCCGAGCTACAAGATTGCCTGGCTCTGATAGGATATGTTTCTTTGGTGTGACCACAACACCCAGGTTTGCTTACACTTGTCCGCCGATGTGCATCCCATGAGTATCTCTTATACGGGATGTTTTGTTTTTTTTTGAGACGTTGTCACAATTCCAGATGAGACATTTTTAGAGTGGGCCTTACAAAAGAGTATGTACACACTTAATGGCATAAACATTCGCTTTTAGCTGTGCACGAATTATGTAATATCAGTAGACTACGACATCATATGCGCACAGGCGTGTAGTATTTTTATACAACGTGACATTGTCATCTACTGGCCTGTCATACACAATGCAATTTTTACAGATGCTTTTGATTAGGGATTGTTTTGACAACATTAGCTATATTTCCATCTAAATAAGCTAATTAAACGTATGTAATTTAAATATTGCATAAAAATTATTCATTCATTCATTTTTCTTCTGCATAGTCCCTTTATTTATCAGGGGTTGCCACAGTGGAATGAGCTGCCAACTTATTCAGCATAAGTTTTATGCAGCTGATGCCCCTCTAGCCGTAACCCAGTACTACGGCCAAATTAGCTTATTAGCCTATATGTGTTTGGACTGTTAGCGAAACCGGAGCACCCAGAGGAAATCTAAACGAACACAGGGGAACATGCAAACTCCACACAGAAACGCCAACTAATCCAGCCGGGGCTCGAACCAGCGACCTTCTTGCTGTGAGGCGACAGTGCTAACTACTAAGCCACCGTGCCGCCCTGCATAATTTTTTTTTTTATAATAGAGTTTCCATTAAAAGAATTAAAGAGGACAAAATCGTCACTTCCTGATAAACATGGTATCAGATATCGAAAAGAACTGATCACTGTGGGCATTTTTAAATATAAAAGTGACTTGCGTCTCAGAAGGCGAAACGCAAGAAATGCGCAGTTGATTTTAGAGTGGACCGTAAAAAAGAGCAACGTGGTCGCCATCGCCATCTACTGGCGTGACATGCTTGTTACTTGGGCTGGGCTATGTGGCCTAAAATCAAAATCTCGATTAACTGAACATTTTAACTCGACTACGATTAATGATTATTTTATTAATTAATTATTATTTTTTTACTTATTATAGTTCACTGATAAGTTTTGTACAGTAAGTATGCTCACATATTACAATTGAAGGATTTTTGAATGAAGGGTGCATTACATGATTTTAAATTGGAGACACGCTATCTACTATCATTTATTATTTATTGAACATCAACGTTGAACAACTGAAGTTTAAACACACATTGCTTAAAACCAACAGTCATTTTTTTTCTTATAAAAAAATGTGAAATTAAATAACTTAAAACTTAAACATTTAAAATAGTAGTTTTCAATGTTTTTCATATTAAAAGTAGAAAACAAGCAGTATCTCTTCTAAATGAAATAACTCTTGTATATCCTGTAAATGATATTTTTATAATTTACATTTCTTGAATCTTCTGTAAACAAGTATTTTAATGTAAATAATAATTGTAATGTAATGGAAGATTTTGATGGATTATAGGCTCTTAATGTTGATTACTTTTCGATTAAACGTCCAGCCCTACTTATTGCAGCATTTTTTACGGATTATTTTGATCAAATAGATTGTTTTGACAACATTGCCATCTATACATGACATGTTTAAAAAAAGCTAAAGAAAAACATTTTACTTTTAGTACAATGCTGTTCCAGCAATATTGTCTTGGAAATGCTCAATTAATGGTTTAAACATTCATTTTTAACTAAAAACTATGCAAGTATGATGATGATTACCTATGGTTATATGATTTAAACGTGTTTAGTGGTTTGCTTAATTGCAAACCAAGTCTTTTTTTGTTTCTTTTCATGTCTTCAGGGGATTTGATAACTGCTGTAAGATTAGTTAATAAGTCAATATATTACCTAGGAATATTTACCATAAGACTTTGAATGTAAAGTAGCATATTATTAACTTTGTACAATTTTTTCTGTTACAATACTAACATTTCATCCCTGTATTTATACTTTGTACTTTTTTTGTAAGTTAATACTTTGTGTGAAGAATGTTGCAGTTTTATAGTATACACTAAACTGTATGTTATGTTACCTTTTACTTTCAGTTTTGATTTTAGTACTTTTACGTGTCTACTGTATTAGATTTTGCTTTTCAATTTTATTTCTGTTTAATTTTATAAGTATTATTCTTTCTTTTGTAGTTTTAGTTATTTTTTTTTTACTTCATTAGAAAAAGTAGAAATGATAAAATGACTGAAAAACTAAGAGTGGTGGTATCAGGTAGTAATTCAATGACATTCATCACATAATCTAAATCTAGAATCAAAATATGATTTAATCATCAGATTAATATGGTAGGCTCACACGTTTGGATCCCATCATAGCGTTGTATTTAAATTTCACTGTAAAACATCTTCACAAGGTGTTGCATCATGATAGTGTCAAATAAACCGTGGTATTAAGAACATTACACTATTCACTCTCAAATTACAAATATTAGAATACAAGAGAATACTTCACGCTAGTCATATCTCGCCTTCACCCCCATTCCCGAACCTCTCAGTCTGTAAGGTGTAATCACTCAACCTTAGTGTTGTAATGTCGCCATCTGGTCTCAGGAAAGATGGCAGCTCCGCTCCAGCAGAAAAATGTATTGCATATATCCAGGGTGATTACAGCATCAGCTGTATCTCCCGCTCCCCCCCCCCCCCCCCCCCCCCCCCCCCACCTCTTTTTCTCTCTCGCTCGTCCTTTTTGTTTGTTTCAAGCGTGGGGAACATTGGCGGCTGATGAAAGGCATAGGAAAGAAGGAGGCTCTGTGTAGGAAATCTTGCCTGTTTTTCCTCTGCGCTGGAAATGTGTGATGGAAGGTGCTTGCCAGAGTCGAAGGCCAAAAGGAATCCGTGTGTTGATGCAGGCGCTGGCCTGAATACTGCCAGTTCATTTGTAGTAGATTACATGGAGCAGCAGCATTGTTGAAAGAGATGTTTGTGTTTTACATGCGTTGTTTTATATGCATTTATACCTGTGGTTCTTAAACGTTTGGGTTTTGAGTAAAATCTTACTCTGCTTTCATAAAATTGTGATGTATATTTTAATGCACATCTATATCAATATATCAATATATAATAATCTTTTTTGATTAGCATAGTCTGATCTACAAATACTTTTTATTATGGCATCCTACAGGACTTTGTCCTGGGTCTTTTTTAATTTTCACACACACACACACACACACACACACACACACACACACACACACACACACACCCACACACACCCACACAC
>CAIGQZ010032594.1:18585651-18595741 GCA_903798205.1 Danio tinwini | reverse complement strand
TTTTGTTTTGTTGAGAATATTATCTAACATTGTTTTATTGTATGGTTTGCTTTGTGGATTATTGCAGGATCAAATGCAATTGCAAAAAAATATGACTTTTAAATTCCATTCATTATTGTTTTAACCTTGATTTTCTTACCATAAACACAACTAAATAATAAATTCAAACAAAAAATGAAGAACGAAACACAAACATTTTATTTGTTATGCTGTTTTGTTTTCATTTAGTTGGTTTTCTTGCTTGTTTTGTTTACTTACATTTGTTTTCTTCTTTATTTTGGATTTGTTTGTTTTCATGACCAAGTTTTTTACTCGAAGTGTTGCCTTCCCTAACCATCTGAACTTTTGGACCGGCACTCAAAGGCGATTAACAGAAGTGCTCCAAACGACAGTCAGGCTTTCCTTTACCTTAATCTGTGTCACTAGCAATGCTCAGTGCTGTCCTTCGTGTCTCTTTTTCTCTCTCACACACACACACACACACACACACACACACACACACACACACACACACACACACACACACACACACACACACACACACACACACACACACACACACACACACACACACACACACACACACTGCTGAACAATCAATATACTTGCACATTTGCAGTTTCTCTCTCCCTCTCTCTGTCTTTATGTCCAGACGCTTTAATAAAGGGCTCTCCGAGGGCTCTGGCCCAAACTACAGGCTGCTTGCTTCTATTAATAAATGCCATTAAGCATCCGGCCCATAGGGGACTATTCATTGCAGAGATGAACTGGCCTGAAGTACAGCAGCACAGACTCATTTTTACAGCACACAGACGAATGGCAAACACACGCAGCAAAATTACAGACGCCCCACGGTCCGTAGACAAACACGAGCTGAGATTACCAGCGTGATGATGTGGAGGGAGAGGTCAAGGTTTTGTTTCACCTTTCTGATCCTGGGTTTCCGAAAACATCAGCTTTTGTTTGAAACCTAAGAATAGTTTGGTTTGGTACAAGAGGGGCTGATTTGAGGGCTTGGAAATGAATTAATAGTTTTTATAGAATATAAGATATTATTAATATTTTTTAGTATTCGATTATGTACATTTTGTAATTCATTATATGTAAAAAATATAGATTTATATTTCTGTATTTCTTGTTTATAATTAAACATTTACTGATTTACATGTTGATAAATACTTTATATATTTAATTTTGAATTTCTATACTTTTGACAATACAATGTTATGCCATTTACAACATTTTATTTCATTTTAAATAACAAAAAACATTATGTTTTATCAAATTATTTTGAAATTTTAATAACTTTGTTAAATATGTCATGGACAAAAATATATGATATTATTTTATATATTTTTTATATTTTTATAAAAAAAAGCAGTTTCAAAGTTATGTTCATACGTTTATTATGAAAATATGAAGTTAAGTATTAATGTATTATATGTATTAATTTATTATACAGTTTTTTTTTTGTTTAGTTTTTTTTATTTATAGTTTTTTTGCTTGAATTAATTTGTTATTCATTCATTTTCTCTCAGCTTAGTCCCTTTATTCATCAGAGGTAGCCACAGTGGAATAAACCGCCAACTTTTCCGGCGTATGTTTCACACAGCGGATGTCCTTCCAGCTGCAACCCAGTACTGGGAAACATCCATACACACTCATTCACTCATACACTGCGGCCAGTTTAGTTTATTCAATTCACCTGTACCACTTGTCTTTGGACTGTAGTGGAAACCAGAGCACTTGGAGGAAACCCATGCGAACACGAGGAGAACATGCAAACTCCACACAGAAATGCCAACTGACCTAGCCGAGACTCGAACCAGCGACCTTCTTGCTGTGAGGCGACAGTGCTAACCACTGCGCCACCGTGTCACCCAGAATTAATTTGTTATTAGTCTTTTATTAACTTAATATATTACACATCATAATAAGAATCCCTTCAGTCATTTATTGATTTAAAAGCATGCAATGGACTTTTGTTTGTCATCTCAGATGGTAAAGCTAATAGATGTCTTTCTCTGCAGGCATATTAAAGCTCTCTGTTCTGATAGATCTCATGTTTACTGTTTAAATAGACCAAGCTGTGGTAATTACCTCATATTAATCTGCTTTATAGTAAATATGGCAGGCCAATGTAGCATCATGGGTTCCCCCCCCCCCCACCGACTGCAATTACAAACCTGATGTTATTTAACAGGCCTGTGTGCACAATATGTTGACCAGCCAATTTAGCATGATGGAAAAACTCTACCTGTCTTCCTCTGTTTAATTATTTTTTCTTTCCAAAAGACCAAAAAAAACAAACAAAAAAAAAACAATTTCTGTCATCATTTGCACATCACTTTTTTGTTTACAAATTTAAAATTAATTGCTTTTATGTCTGTATGTATGTATGTAAATGGCAAATATCAACATTAAAGACCAGACAGATTTGAAAAAGCAAAACAAAACATGAGGTCATATTTATTTTAATACACTGAAAAAAAATACACAATAAAAGTCATGATGTATGAATGTATGTGAAATGATGGGGTGTGTTTACAGATGTAAACGTTTTAAGAGCAGATTTATATAACGGATGGTCATACAGGCAAGGTCAAAACCAGAAGCAAAACAGTAGCAAAAGAGGTAATCCACGAACAAAATTCAAAGAACAGGCAATAGTCAGGGCAGGCAGCAAACACTCAAAATATCCAAAAAACATGGTCCAAAAATCCAAAAACTCGAAAGGCAAGAACAGGAATAAGAAATTTCTAGAAATTGTACACTTACAGTGAAACATTCATTTCATTTTCATATCATTATATTATTATTTTTTTCATTTTCTTTTCGGCTTAGTCCCTTTATTAATCTGGGGTCGCTAAAGCGGAATGAACCGCTAACTTATCCAGCATATGTTTTATGCAGCGGATGCCCTTTTAACCACAACCCATCACTGGGAAACATCCACACTCATTCACACACACACTACAATTGTAGCATACCCAATTCACCTGTACCACATGAACTGTGGGGGATGTCTTGCTGTGAGATGAACGTGCTACCCACTGCGCCACCGCGTCGCCTACAGTGAGGCAAGACTGAGCAAAGATGTTTTGAAAGTGAGGTGTACATATAGTCCTGGTAATCAGTCCTCATGAGCTTCAGCTGTGTGTTTGTAATGAGTGGTGATTTGGAACTGGTGTGTGTGTAGTGCATGATGGAATATGTAGTCTGGTTCAGTGGCAGATGTGATTTGTAGAGTGCCCTCTAGTGTGTCTGGTGGGCACTTAACTTGGTGACTGTGACAGTATGTTTTTACGTTACCTTAAAAGTGAACTTAAAAGTTAATCGTGTTTCAATATTTTTTTTTTAAGTTAACAAATATAAACGTGATGTTTTTAGTCAGCTTAATTGATGTAAGTTAAAAGGACATTGGTTCAACTTAAAACTAAGTGAGCAACATTTTTACAGTGTATATACATATCTTATCGCATATATTATTATTCATTTAGAAAAAATATGTAAGTCTATGTGAAGTGTCTTAAATACTAAACATTTATCATACTAGGCATTTATCTTGTGTCTTTAATTTAATTTATTTATTTTTTTGTTTATTTGTTGTGGTTTGAGATTTATTGTTTATTTTTTACAGTTTTGTTTTCTTTTATTAATTTAATTTTGTTGTTTTTATCTTGTTTTGTATGTTGTGGTTTGGGGGATTTGTTTGGCTTTGTTGATTTTGTTTAGTGTGTTTTGTTTTGTTTTGTTCATTCCGTTTTTATTTGTTGATTTATATATATTTTTTTGTCTATTATGTTTTTGTTTTATTGATTTTTCATCTGTTTATTCTTGCTTTGTAGATTTTATGCACCATGTGTTGGTTATTTATTTTAATTCAAATGTTTCAGTGTTTTGATTGATTTTGTGTATTTTTTTTTCTTTTTTTACTACACTATTTTGTTTTTATTCTTTGTAGATTTTTTTAAAACCCAAACACTAAACTAAACCATTTATTGAACGAATTCTGCTTTTGTTTTGTTGACACTTGAACCAGAAATGGTGACACAAGGAATTGCACGCACCTTTCCTCAGTCCATATGTCAAAATATTTGTTGCAGGATTAGTTCTGTTTCAGAATCAGACGGAGAGACTTGTGTTTGAAGTTCTGGATGAACAAGCTCATTATCCTCAGCCCAGCGCACAGTTACTGCTTATGAAGCGCAGATAAAGAGAAAAGAGCAAGGAGAAATATAAAAAGAAAGAGCGAGGCGGAGGGAGGGACAAGAAGTGGAAGAAGAAAGGAAACAGGAACAAATGAGGAGGGGGAGAATGACGGCATCATGTGCGTCTCGGAGGAGAAAGAGAAAGAAAGCGAAATGGAATGGAATGAAATGTGCGAACGGTGAAGACTCTTTTGTTGTTGTGTGGAGGGTCTTCCAGTGTTTTGTATCAGCTTGTGTTTTATAATCATATCTTTAGGGAGGAATTCGCTAAACAGTTCTGCCACTTATGTGTGACATTTCTAGGCAAAAACTTATTTACGAACACACCTTGGGGAGACGAGACACTTCTGTTTGAAGCACTCTTGCAGTGCTACAGTATTACTAATTTCCTTTTTATCATATTTAGATTTCTGTTGTATTTTTAAATGCTGTCTTGTTTTATTTAGTTTACTTTCTGGATTGTGTTTTATTTATTATTTGTTTATTTATTTGCTTTTAGTGTGTTGTTTTATTTTAATGTTTTCTTTATTTAATTTTTCTGCTCTGAGTTTTTATTATTTTATTATTTATTATTATTTTATGATTTATGTTTTTATTTTTACTTTGCAATTTATGTTGTTTTAATGTGTTTGTTTACTTTCTGGTCTGTGCTTTGTTTTTTTGTTGGGTTGTTTGTTGTTTTAATTTCGTTTTGTGTTTTATTTCTGTTTAGTGTTTCATCTTTTGTGTGTTTTGTTTTATAGTGTTTCATTGGTTATATGTTGTTGTTTTGTTGTTTTGTTTACTGTAAATCCATTTTTGGGATTAATTTTTGTTTCTTTTGTTTTATCCTTGTGTCCTATTTACTTTATTGTAGTTTAGTATGCTTTGTTTTTTTTTAAATAATGTTTTATTTAGTTTCACAGATTCTGGGCTCTATTTTGATGATCTAGATGCAAGGTCTGAAGTGCAGGTCGCAAAAGCATTAAAGGCGTGTCCAAATCCACTTTTGCTATTTTAAGAATGGAAAAATACACTCTGCGCCGTGGCGCATGGTCTAACAGGGTTGAGCTTATGCTCTTAATGGGTTATGAGTGTGTTTTGAGAATAAACCAATCTCATCTCCCATTCCCTTTAAGAGTCAGTTGCTTTGCCCCATGTTGCATTTGCTATTTACATGGCGAACTATATAAGTGGACAAACTGAACGCTTCACTAGCACGGTAACAGTTAAACGGACCATTTGCAGCACAACGATAAGGAATGAGCCTCCTCCAATCGGCCTTTACTTTCACTTTCTCTTTCTCTTTTTCGTGGATAATGAAACGGTGTTGTACGCACTCCACTAAAGACATCCATTAGCCTACATATTTAATTTTGTTTAAGCGTAAATATTTGTTTCAAAGCTATTTCTAAATTCAGTTCTAATTTCCAGCAAATGAATAAATTAACAATAATTATAAAGTGTTGTAAAAAAACTGAGTTATATCCAAATACATATGCTATGTCCCATATGGTCCAAAACTTGACAGGTGGACAAATCTAAGCTTGTTTTTAATAAAACACATATAAATATGCATATAATAAATAATACTACTACTAATAATAACATTATACAAGAGCAAGTTGTCATGAATGAACTGAAAAAGCCCCCCACACCCCATTTTTTGTTTTATGTAGAAAACAAAATCTTTTTCATTTTTAAAGATATTTGCGTAATGCTTTACATCCTGCATGTTTTAAGCAAGGTGTAAGCGAGGCGCACAACTAACACGCTCTGCGCTGGACTTCTTTTTTTCCCAACTAAAGATTTTCTTAGTCAACCAGTAGATTATTAAAGCAATTAGTCAACTAATCACCCATTTATTAAATAAATTTAATTAGGCCTACTTGATAAATGATTTGAGTTTAAGGACTGAGAAAGAATGTCATTTGTAACATTGTTTTATGTTGTACAGAAATACTATAATAATAAGATCTCTATTTTATCCGCCGCGACTAATCAACTAACGTAAACCCATCACTGGGATACATCCATACACACTCATTTACAAACATACACTATGGTAAATTTAGCTTACCCAATTCACCTATACCGCATGTCTTTGGACTTGTGGGGGAAACCGGAGTACCCGGAGGAAACCCACACCAACACAGAGAGAACATGCAAACTCCACACAGAAATGCCAACTGACCCAGCCGAGGCTCAAACCAGCAACCTTTTTGCTGTGAGGCAATTGTGCTTCCCACTGTGCCCACCCCTCATTTTATATCTCCAAAATATTGACACAAGATAACAGAAGCGTCACATCTAACACCATTTGCGGTCCTCTCTGTTTGAATTTTCTTCCGATTGCAGAGGTTTGCATGATGCTAACCAGTTGAGCGGTCAGGGAAGAATAGGCGGTCAAAGGGCAGGTTGGCGAGACCAGAGGGATTGCTGGTTTCATTTAGACTTTTGCGCACTGCGCTGGTCAGTCCCCGGACCTCTGAGCAATGACTTTCATTCTGGCCGAGACAGCTGTGTCCACACAGGGTTCATTTGCTACAGATATTTTAATCCATCACTCCTACGTGACCCCCTTAAACATCCGGCCGGCCCAGGAAAACCTGCAGCCTTTACCGAGAACTGTGCAAGAAAATGTATTGAGCGATATGATCTAAAAGGCAAAGATCGCTGCTTTTCAAACCCACAAACAGATTCAGGAACAGATGACTCAGTTAAATCAGTTGTTTTGAGCCATTATTCACTCTAAAATATTCACAGCCTTTTTCTTTCACTTGCTTTTCCAAAATCTGTGTTGAGAACGTGTCATTCTGAATCAGCTGTGGATCTGAAGATTGAAAATGACATTATTGAGAAATATGCTTTCATAAACAGCTGAATCGATTATATGTTTATTTCAATTTTAATTAAATGTGATTTTCATGATGTACGACAAAAAAAGCACTGATTCTTACCTGCCATTTAAACTAATGCATCAACAAACTTATTGTTACCAATGAAAAAAGGCTTCAAACTGTATAAATCACTTGTTTACAACAGAATTATTTAAAAATAACTCACCACTTTACTTTTTACAATTATAGTTGATTCTTTCATTTATTCATTCATTCATTTTCTTTTCGGCTTAGTCCCTTTATTAATCTGGGGTCACCACAGCAGAATGAACTGCCAACTTATCCTGCATATGTTTTACGCAGCGGATGCTCTTCCTGCCGCAACCTAGCACTGGGAAACACCTATACACTTGCATTCAGACTACTCATACTCTAGCGACCTTCTTACTGTGAAGTGAAAGTGCTACCCACTGAGCCACCATGCTGCCCTAGTTGATTAATTGATCAGTAATAATTGAAATAACAGTACTAGTAGTAAACAGTAATAAAGTCACTTAAAAACAGCTTGAATTGTTATTATTAGTTACAAGATAAGCACTTCTAAAGCATGTATTAATCTTAGCTCGTATTACTTTCAACTTTAGATTGAAGGCTTAGATTTACTTGATCGTAAAACTATACAGTATGCTGTTAAATTAAATTGAGCCATCATCAACCAACAATGCACCGCTGCATGTTTATTACTATCTGTTTACTGCTGCATGTTTAACTAACATTAAAGGGACAGTTCACGCAAAAAATGACAAATCTCCCATCATTTATTAACCTTCAGGTGGTTACAAACCTGTTTGCGCTTCTCATTTTTCTGTTCAACACAATAGAAGATGTTTTAAAGAATACTGAAAAACTATTGATTTACATAATATTGCTTTTCCTACTATGGATGTCACTTTCCAAGATTTCCATTCATGCTGTTTAAAGATAAAAGCAAATTCATAGCAAACTCTGAAAAAAGCAGGAGTCACTTCGTAGATGCCATACTTTGAAACTCGTGTTCAGATGAGGCTTTACGGCCTGTCTCTATCTCTCTCTCTTTCTCTCTTTTTCTCTCTCTCTCTCTCTCGCTATTCCTCATGATCCCTGTCTGTGTTTTCTCTTGGGAGAGCAGCAGTGGGCCAGCGTGTACTGCTATGAAAGCTGCTGCCAAAACATACCTTTGAAGCCCAGTTCAGAGCTGCTGCGCCGGTGACACACACGTGCCGGATGACGTAAATCAGACCACCGCCTTCCCTAAACCCCAGCGCTCGGCAGACAGACTAACAAGCAGAAAGAAAGACAGACAGATTGAAAGACTAATAGAGAGACAGACAGAGAGACAGACCGAAAGACAGACAAACAGACAGACTGTCTTCACCTGTAAGATTTCTCTTTCCCTCAAAGACAGCCAGGGTATAGTAAGCCATTTAGACATTTAATCCACAAAACATACTTGTTATGCCTCTTCTTCTTCTTCTTCTTCTTCTTCTTTGTGGTTTTTTTATTGGCGGTCGGCATTCAACTTTATGATGCATTTTCGCCATCTACTGGTTAGGAGTGTGGATCAGAATTGAAAGTTCTACCCTCTTATTCTTTAAATTCAAACTCTATTATACAGTCCAGTTTCTCTAAGAAACATTAATAATGCTTTCATTTCTTTATCTTCCACTTCACTACTTAAAACCCTATTAATATCTATATTTTCAATGTTTTTTCCAATGTCTATCATCATCATATCTCTTTCACTTTTATATAATGGGCATTGTAATGCCTCTTCACACTAGCAGCAACTTTGTAGCTGCCTGTGGCTCTGGGTGGAGAGAGCTGAAAGAGGATCACGTGAGCTCTACTGGTGCTCCTATTGGCTGTCGCTCAAGAAAGTAGCTCTTCATTTGCATAGAGTTGGAGGATTTTAAACTTTGCCACATCGCTCAACACACCCAGCTGGTCGCCAACAATCGCTGTCACTCGCGTAGACGGAGGTAGCCGAAAGTCGCTTGCTCTCTGTTGAAATGAACAGTCGCTTGTCGCTTAGCCGCTATGAGTCGCTCGTAGTGTTAATGAGGCTTAACTGTTTTATGCCACTAGTCTGTATTTTTAGATAGTAGTATCTTTATCATTACATAGACGACTAGTGCTCATTCATTACCTGTTAATGCTTTCATTTGAGTTACTATATTTTTGAAAGATACTACTAAGAACTAGTGCTTATTATGTTGTATTGCTTCATTTTTTTGTTACTAGTACTTTTTAAAAAGATACTAGTACTTTATTGTATGTATACTATAATAGCATAAATAAAAATACTAGTACTTTATTATAGTACTTTCATTAGATACTGGTGTTTTTTATTATATATTAGTTCTGATTTATTACATACTAGTACTTAGTAGACTCTAGTCGCCATAATGCAAATTCTGGGCCAAAATTCAAAGCTGGAAATTCGGAATTCACTTCTCCAAAAACGTTTTATTTAAAAATATATATATTTTAAATAATAATAAAAATAATAATAATAATAAATATATAGCCACAGCGACGCAGTGGTGCAGTGGGTACTGCTGTCACCTCACAGCAAGAAGGTTGCTGGTTCGAGCCTCAGCTGGGTCAGTTGGCATTTCTGTGTGGAGTTTGCATGTTCTCCTTGTGTTTGCGTGGTTTTCCTCCAAGTGCTCCGGTTTCCCCCACAAGTCCAAAGACATGCGGTATAGGTAAATTGGGTAGGCTAAAAGTGTCCGTAATGTATGTGGATGTTTCCCAGTGATGGGTTGCAGCTGGAAGGGCATGCGGTGGATAAGTTGGCGGTTCATTCAGCTGTGGCAACCCCAGTTTAATAAAGAGACTAAGCTGAAAAGAAAATGAATGAATGAATGTATAGCCACTGAGCATCGCCCTTTTTCTGATAAATTTCAGCAGCTGGAAATTTGGTGCATTTCTATTTTTTTCTAAAATTTATTTGTTGCCTGAAATGTGAGTGTTATTTATTTATTTATTTATTTATTTATTTATTTATTTATTTATTTA
>CAIGQZ010032594.1:18563904-18578917 GCA_903798205.1 Danio tinwini | reverse complement strand
AAGGTCGCTGGTTCAAGCCTTGGCTGAGTCAGTTGGCATTTCTGTGTGGAGTTTGCATGTTCTGCCTCTGTTCGCGTGGGTTTCCTTCAGGTGCTCTGGTATCCCCCACAAGTTTTTACACAGAAAAAGCAGTCAGATGTAGCCCTTTGCACATATTTCATGGTTCCCAAAAATGTAGCCCTGGTCATATGTTCCCAATGAGCCTGTTTTTTTTTTTTTTTTTTTTTTTTTGCATCCCTACAATGCTTGTAAAGTATACCTTGATGACAAAATGACATCAAATTGACATCTAAAATTGATGTCAAAAAATGTGGCAAATCAATTACAGGACAGTCAATTACAGTTAGTCAATTGACATCAAATAGATTAGCAATTTCGACATGCTTTTTGATGTTGTTTTGACATCAACATGTCTGCTGGGTTGTAATTATCATTACCTTACTCCTTAAGCAAATAATATTCCTCTAAAAGCACTGCCACAGACCTATGAAGATGATCAAATGATTTCTTCACTCATGACCGAATATATCTAACATTATCAAAGATGTATCTGGTTTCTCACTAATGTGCAGTGTACAAACCAATTCCCCTTACATTCATCATATTGAATAACATGACACTGAGATTGACCGTGATAAATCGCCGGCGCACATGAAGAAGCGTGGAGTTTGTTTTAGCTAATCAGCCAAATGAGAAAAGCCGGTGTTAAAGTGTGTACGCAGGTGAACGGCTCCCTTTGGGAAAAACCTTGGATGAGTGTAAGGCCCACCATGACTGAAGCCTGAACTGATCAGGGTTATTAAGCCACAGCGAAACCAAAGTGAGATCTGTAAGGGTTGGTTCACGGCTTTTCCAGATGCTACTGCTGACCAAGTAAATTGGATAAACCTCGCTCTATGTTTTTATTGCGCTGTGGTATAAATAAAGAGAAGCGTGTTCTTTGCTGAAAATGAAGGTGTTTAATGGATTTTTGTGTAATGAAGCTCTGAATCGTCGAACCCTGCTGCAGGGGAAGAACCGCCACACACAGACTCTATTGATCAATGATCAGAGTTCATAGAGAGACTGGAGGTAAATGAGATCCTGTCTGAAGGTAATTTAATACAGTTTGGGGGTTTTCAACACTAGTTTTGCTTGGGTGGATACAGAACCGCACAAAAGTGGGATTTGATTATATAAATATATGTGCTGTGTGTTTTAGAGTGAAGCGTGACAATTTTTCTAAACATGTAATGGGAATTAAGAATTCATAAATGATGCTTTTATATATACAGTTGAAGTCAGAATTATTAGCCCTCCTGAATTATTAAGGCTAGTTTATTCTTCTGCGCTGAGTGATCGCCATGACCCATGACGCAAGCCTTGCGTGTAGTCGTGCATTTATACTTCTGCACGCTCTTTGAGTTGCTCTGTAATAACACTTCCAAATTGCTACCTGGCAGTATGTTTTTATGTTCCTCTGTGTCGCGTTTCTTTGCAGGTGTTTTGTTTTTTCTGGACACTACCTTAATGTACAAGTAGCTAAAACCTGCTCATGCAGAGGCGGAAACCATGTAATAACTTTAATCATAAGGTAAACACATAGCAACAGTTTCCATCTAGAGCTACGTCATGGGACTAGACACTTGTAAACATTTGTTCCTACGTTTTTTTGGCTCTTGGTCCCGCCAACACAGCTACCAAGCTGACCAATCACAGAGCTTGCGCTACGTGTCGTTGTGATGTATAGTTACATTTTTTGATAAGTGCATGTCAGCCACGGCGAGGGCTATGTAGCCTTTAGCCCCCCTGTATGTCCCCCCCCCCAGCCTCCCTTAATTTCCCCCTATTTCAGACTCAATGCTTTTTTCCAAGACATCCCATAATTTCACAAAAAAAAAAAATCAACCATTTGGTAAAGGTTGATATGTTGGTTGATGGTAAAAGTACAAGAATTAATACATATACTGTGATAAATCTGAAAATATGAAGTGTAAGAGCAATTTATCTAAAAACATAACCAAAATAAATCATTTTTGAACACTAAATCATCTTTGTTTTTTGAAGTATGCCATAAAATATTTTAGATTCTGATTTAACGCTTTTCTTGTTTTATTTTTTTTACAATAAAAGCAAAATCAACTGTAGTTGTGCAACAGGATTATTATTGTTTGATTTTCTTGTAAACCCACAATGCTGTGTAGTGTAAACCATTATTTAAAGGTGCGGTATGTAAGTTTTTAACTCTTCTAAAGAATAAAAATATCATAATATGTTTGCAGATATTTAAGAAACATGCTAAGTGAACTTACTTGTTTATCTGAAAAACAATGCTGAAGTCAGATATTCTGCTTTGAAAATGTGGTTTCCGTGCCAGAACACTGTCTATGTTTATGTTCTTTTAACCAATGCCAGTTTAGCCAACTATATTTCAGTACTCTGGGTTGCCTTTGTGGAAAACCGTGTATTTCATTTATTCATTCAGAAACGCTCTGAAAGCGTGTGACCAAAATGCGACCGAAATGTGACCTCCGGTGGACAGTAGACTTCAAAATGAGACAGATTCAGTTTCACATTAGGTTATTAATTAGCAAATAATTTAAATATTACAAGCGTAAACATTAGGTGAGCAGGTTACATTGTAACCGCGTGTCCTAACAACACGCTTCATGACGAGATATGCAGTGATGAGCAATTTGGCTGTTTGCACCAGACGAAACATGACAGAAAATTAAATACAGCCATTCAGAGGCACAGAATATGCACTCACTCACAAAATGGTAAGGTTTATAATCTATTTAATACATATTAACCCTCTTTACCATTATTAAATGTAGATGCTGAATCACGTGTTTAGTTCTAAAGTTCAATTTCAAACTTTTTATTTTATTTTCAAGATCTGAGGTGAACTATCTGCTGCTGCTTTCAGTATATGGCAATAAATGTCATGTAAAATGGCATTCATACTCACATTGTTAGCATTTAGCACTGAATAAGCACATGAGGTTTACCTGAGGGGATCATTGTCATAGTTTCATCATTGTTTTCTGTTGTTCACCTGAAATAGAACCCGTTTCTAATATATCAGTTGGAGGTGTTGGTTTTGACAAAAACTCCTTTTAATATGGAAAATATTACTTTTATTGGGTGTCGTTGCTTTTATTCAGAACACGGTTTAAATCACTCGCTCCTGTCCTCAATCTGGCAACCCGCGCTTCAGTTTGTTTTGATTCAGGAGTGCAATACCTAGATCAACCACTGGGTGCCAAACTTACATACTGCACCTTTAAAACAGTTATTATTTAAAACAGTCAAAATATAGACAACCATTTGGTAGAGCAGACAGTTGGGTTACAAAATAATAGCTTTTACTCTAGCCAAAATGAAACAAAAATACTGTGAAAAATTCCTTGCTCTGTTAATCATTGATTGGGAAATATTTAAAAAAGAAAAAAAATCAAAGGAGGGCTAATAATTGTGCCTTCAACTGTACATTTTTAATTATTGTATACAAATAAATTTTTCTCTGTAAAATATATTTTCAATATTTAGCTGCAGTATACACATTTTTATCAAACCTGCAAACATCATTTAGAGGGTCATCATACCTGGAAATGTGTATTTAAGCTGGGGAATATAAGGAAAACATGACAAAGTCACCTTTGCCAGCAGTTGGCGCTGTATTTGTAACCGAAAGTGCATTTCTTTCAGACAGAAGACTTTTTAAACATATGGCAGATTGGAAATTGCATGACTTAAGTTATAACAACTTCCTGTTTCATGGTGAAACTACAACGTTTGCATGGTTGTCATGGACACACCATCCAATGAACGCTCCAACATCGCACAAATCTTCAGATTACACTGCCCAAATATGGTGTTGATCTAATTAAATCTCTAGGAGGAGTTCATTCAAATACAAGGCCTAAAAGTGACTCTAAAGAAAGGTAAAAATAACCACCTCTGTTTAAGGTTTTAGGTTTTGCTCCAGGATATTTTTTGTAGGTATTGGAACGTTCCATGAGTCTGTTTTGTGAATTTACGTAGCATTTTTATAAATAAAACTTAAAATAATACATAAAAATGGCACTCTAAGGCTAGTTATAAAATTACATGCAAATTATCACTAGGAAAAGCGCTGTGTAAGTTGGCTTTTATGTCACAAGATTAATGCTATGCAGGCACAGGACGTCAACATGACGTCATATTGACGTTGTACTCCAATGTACCCCAACGTTGTGGGGACGTTGGATTTTACTTGGAAATGAAAATTAGGTTGACGTCAATGTTCAACCAAAAATTAAACAAATATTAATGTCTAATCATGTTTCACCTTGAAGTTGTGTGGCCGTTACCACTTTGACATCTATCAGATATCGGATTTTGGTCACTTTACAATACAACCTAAAATCAACTAAATATCAACGTAATTTGACATCATTATTGGACGTCAAAATAATGTTGTCCTTAGACGCTGGCTAGACATTGACCAATTTTGGTCACCTGATGTCATGACCTAAATCCAACCTAATATTAACGTCTTGTGATGTTGTGTGCCTGTTGGGTGAAACCCACTTGTATTTTGCTTAAACCTATCTCTACTTTATTAATGATTATTTTAGGTTCAAGTGGTGTTTGTATGGAATTGGATGCAAGCAGAGTTTGGTTGTTTGTAAAGCATACAGCGACATCTGCTGTTAAAAACCTCAGAATCGATTCAAGAGACAATATCGATGCATTTTGAAAAACTCAGAATCCATGCAGAATCAGTTTCTCAAACGATTTTTCACCACAGCTCAAGTATTTCCATTTTAATTCAAATATTGCAGTCATAGTGGGATATGAATGGTTTTATGCATTTAGATTTATGTGTTTAATTTGTAATGAAAATTGCTTTCAGGCTTTTAAGGGCCAGCTAAATCTAAACCAAATAAAAAAAAAAAGAAATGTGATTTCCAAACTGCTAACTGAGTTTTTAAACATGCTAATGTTTTCAAAAGTTGAGCTAGCTAGCTGACTAACTATCACTGTCTTTTTTGCAGTCACTGCTGTAAGGAATGGAGATAAATAATGATTGAACTCTACATCAAAAGATGCATTTCTTGCACATCTCTATGTAGTTTACAGAGATTTTTGAAGATGCAAAGCTTTTCGGCGCTTTCAGATTGACTTGGCATAAGTTTAGCTACTTCATACTAAGATCCAGCCACTGCATTGACTGTCCATGTGAACTTTAGCCCCCAGCTGACATCATGCATTTCATTACAATGATTTAGATCAGCCAAGGGCCCCGTGCAAGACATGATTTACCAGAGTCCAATAAAAGCTGATAGACTACCAGGCTCTGGGCCATTGTGTTAGAGGTCAGAGAGCACTTCATTAATGCAATAAGTGGGAGGACCGTTTTTGGGTCACATTCTCAATTGCTTTGATTTGGTTCTGTTTCCCTCTTTGTGAACCTCATATGAGGATGTTCTTCAAAAAGATGAAAGTAAGTTGTAGGGGTTTGAAGTTAGCTCTGTAGTGGATAAGCATGACAGGCCACCCCCTCCCTTAAATGTTGAGCGATTGCCACACAGGGGGATCTATCCTGACCCCTGCTCTCCCCTTTTGGTATTTGTTTTCTATCTAGGGAGAACATGGACTTGCCATTTATGAAATGGAGGCTAGTGTCACTAGCTTTTTGAAAGATGTGAATTAAACTGCAAAACTGGAGAATTACTGTAAACATTTACGAATAAAGCGCCGTTTCCATTCCATTCCTGATAAACTGGAGTCAAATATCAAAAAGAAAAATGGAAATTTCGGAAGCAGGAGAAGCCCCTGTGGGCCTTTTTTATTATAAATAACTTGTGCTTCATAAGACGAAGATGAAACACCAACTTTTGGAGTCATGAGACCACTCTTTGGGAATGCAGCCACTCAAGACATTCTGGAAGGCAATAGACTTTGTCTAAGGGATTTTAAAATGACCAAAACAATATTTTGTCGATGTTTTACAGTGTGGTTGAACCAATGGTTTGCCCATTACAGTGGTCCCTCATTTTTAGGCGAATATGAGAAATCTGTGAAGAAGTAAACTTTATTTTTTTACAATTATTATAGATGTTTCAGGGCCGTAAAACCCCTCACTATGCACTTTATACATTCTTCTCAGACAGGCTTTAATATTTCACGCCTTTCTCCCTTGTTTAAACACTCTCAAAGTTTAAACCATCGAAAATTAAGTCCAGTATTACAGAATGAAACCAAAAATCTAAACCATGATCTTCTTTTATAGTCCGTAATGGTACCCTACACCCGCTTAACTTCTACCGTTCTTTAGCATGTCCAGAAGTCCAACTTTTTGTGCAATGGTTAGCATCTTCCTCTGCCTTTTAGGTACTACCGCAGGTGCCTTTGACAGTGCAGAACGTTTCGTCGACATTGTGGGGAGAGAACTGGCAAACATACAGTACAGCATTTCAGAATCATACTGCTAGCAATCGAAGATTTATGTAAATTTGGCAAGCTGAACGCATTCTGTACTGTACAGGAGATACAGCACAGAGGATATTGATTGACAATGGTCTACAGCCAGTCTGGAGGTAGAACACAATCAGGACGTAGAACACAATGTGCTGTAGAAAAAAAGCATGTCAAATTGCACAAAAAAAAAAAAAGCTGTGAGGCTGCGAAAAGTGAACCGTGTTATAGCAAGGGACCATAATGCCATGCCATTAGCATTCACTTTTGTTATTACATGATCTGTTAAAACAAAATGACATGAGTTTTTTTTTATACAAATGCAGGAATTCATTCTGTAAATGTGTTTCCATCTTAGTTTATGTAATTTGTTTTCTTTTTCGATAAAGCGTTTATCGTACTCAGTTCTGCACATCTGTTTTTTCATGTGTGTGTTCAAAATAGATGCACAACTTGCCATTTTCAAAGCCTTTTTTATGCATTATTCCAAAACGCACATAAAAATAGATGGATGGAAGCATGGCTGCTGATAATCCAGCAAGTTTATTGAGTACATTTTCATTTTTAGGGTGAACTGTGTCTTTAAAGCATTCGATGCTGGAACATGGCTCCAAATGGCACAATTTAAAGGACAAGCCAATTACCAGTCCAAACTCTTGATGCCGCCTTCAGCCTCCTTTTAAACGAACTGGCACGGCAAGTCAAAATCCATCTTCTTGTATCTAGGGAGTTGAAAACTTAGTGGAACAACAGACAAATGCCAGCCAGCAGCAAAACAACAACTCGGAAGCCGCAAAAGCGGGCGGAGCGTCTGAGGGAAACTTATAACATGCGGGAGCGAGGATTAGAAGAAAAGGGCAGGCAAACGAAGGGGGGAGAGATAATATGGAGAGAGCAGCTGTTGTGAGACCAGAGAGAAAGAAAACAAGGAGGGGAGCAAGGGATCTATGTTCTCCGCCGGGAGCCGAGGGCCAAGGGAAAGTGATTTCGTCCTTGCAGTTTCAATCCCAGACCCTGGCGGACTCTATCGGAAGCAATAGAAAGTAATAAATGAGCAGGAAGTTTTGCAATGACTGCGCTTGAGAGTGGCAGAGTCCGAGTGTATTGCTGAGGAAGACCTCAGCACAGTTGCGCATTGGCACTTTGGAACGTGAGGGGAATTTTTATTGGGTACTGAAAAAAAGCAGCCTGTGGTCTGGGTAGAAGGTTGGCGCTTTAGGTTAAATGTTATTTACCAAATAAAGCCACTGCTACTGTGTGTCCCCCATGGTAAGTTCAGAAAACTAACTTGTAGTTTGACGTTGGAAGCATGAAATGTTGAATTTGCTGCATTTCAGTGTCAACTTAGGATGCAATGAGTGGTATATATTGTAGAACACTATTTAGGCATAGTTAAAAGTCTGTTTGTTTGTGTGTCTCCCACCAGAATGACATAACAACAGTCACTTAGACAGTCAACAGTCACAACATTTGATAATCTATAGAAGAACAGATTTTGGGAAAAATGTCAGAGAACAATCGCATACCTGTCAACAATGGAATGTAAAAATATGAGATAAAATTTGTTGTGATTAAAAGAAAACCCACCAAGATCGACATGTTTAGATGTTATTATTATTAATTTTTTATTATTATTGTTATTATTGGTATTATTATTATTGTTATTATTATTATCAGGGCTTGACATTAACTTTTTTGATCACCAGCCACCGTGGCTAGTAGTTTTTCAACATTACTAGCCACTTGCCATTTTCACTAGCCACAGTTTTATTGTTGGGAAAATATATTTTATACACATAAATATGATTTGACATGCTAAAATTACTCGATTTAGATTTTGCGTTATCTCCACATGCCTCATTCATTTCACTTTTTGTGTGTCGTGTTTGAGCTTGCTAAATGTTCATGAGCAAATTGGTCATGGTTTCATAGTATTACAATTAGTTTTTATTTCACATAATTTTCAAAGCTCAAAATGAAGGATTTACCAAATTTATCTCTGACCACATCTGCTGTTTACTATACTTTCTATTTAACAAAACATATGCACAGTAATCTGTCCTGGCTAAAGGTCCCAGATTACCAGTTAACTACACATAAATAGGGAGTAATCTCCCATTAAAGCAATGGTATTGTAAAAAAATTATAATTAAACCACATTACGCAAAAGATAGCAGGTAAAAAACATACTGTGTGATAATGAAAAGATTGTAACGCACACGGTTAACGTTAGACCCATAAAAAATCTGTTCAAATAATGGTGAAAGTGAAAGCAACCGGTGCTGCTTACAAAAATACAAATCTGGAGCTCTTTTGTCTAGTCTATTTGAAAGAGAACTAATCACATCAGCTGTGTTTCTAGACACAGTTGCTCCATGCAAGGAAACGAGACACGTCGTGCGCATCACCTAGCTGTTAGCACGAGTGATCATCCTTTCATTCTGTATTCATCTGCTTTTTTATTGCTTGTGCGAACGAAATTATTTTTGTCAGTCGTGACTCGTGTTGCTTCTCAATTCTAAGATCGCCTTTGCATGCATATTGGACCATCCTTATTGTCAAACCCTGCTTTATGAATTATTATCCGGGAAAATTATTTTCAACCAGCCAAAGTGGCTAGTGGGAGTGTCTGTCTTACCCGCCACCACTGAAATCTACCGGTTGGTGGGTGTTAATGTAAAGCCCTGATTATTATTATTAATAATATAATTATTATTATTATTATTAATTTTTTTATTTTATTTATTTTTTTATTATTATTTGTTTATGTCTGTTCAAACACGCATCCAAAACCCAGAGTGTCGACTTTCTCCGCTTCAAATTGGGTGTACATAATCTGTTTGGGAAACAGCTTCTATTTATCACTATGGAGTGCGTCTAACAGTCACGCACCGCTACATGAACTGAAGGAGGGGCAATGGCGCCTGTAATAGAAAAGAAAAGAATATCGCCCTTTTTTATATTTATTTGAAAATTTCTTCATACCTAAATAAATTAAAGCACAGAACAAATTTACATTTAGGAGCAAGGGGCGTCCCCTGGTGGTTCGGCGGTATGGGTTGCCTATAGAGAGGATCGGCTCTTTAAAGTTTATTGCCACCCTTCATAAAAGATTCAAAAATACAGAAAAAGACCTTTACAGGATGATAGCGGGATAGAATTGTAAAATATGGGACAATCCTGGGAAAAATGGGAGGGTTGACAGGCATGTTTAAATTTGTCATTTGTTTGCCTTTCGTTTAGTGAAATGAGAGTTTTTACTCGTAAAATGTTTCTTACAATGCCAATTTGCTCTTTTTCTATACCAATCAATAAGACTTAAAAAGCAATCTTGCAGCCAGTCATGTGTACTTGGTAGCAGAACATATTTGACAACTAATAAAAAAGCAGGGCGTTTGGGGAAATCTGTTTGAAAACAGTCATTATTAGTTTTACTGCACATTTCAGCCTTGTCTAAGCATTTAGACACATGCGATTTGTGGAATAGTTTCATTAATATAAGGGTGGTTACAATGTTTGTTGGCTTTGTTACTTTATCTCAACAAGCATGACTTCACAACAGTCGCTTGGCCAATCATGTGCATTTGAAGGCGGAACTTACATTTTTGATCAACCAATAGGAAACAAAGAAGTTTGAACAAAGCAGTTTGAAATGAACACTTTCTTTCTTTCTTTCTTTCTTTCTTTCTTTCTTTCTTTCTTTCTTTTCTTTCTTTCTTTCTTTCTTTCTTTCTTTCTTTCTTTCGTTCTTTCTTAATTTACTCACCCTCAAGGTCTTATGTCATGTGCCATACATCAAATATTCAATCATTAGGCAGAAGTTAGTGATTTGAGTAAATATTACATCTACATTTCGCAGACACTTTCGTCCAAAGTGAGTTACAAAGGAGACATTCAGCAATTCAACAGGAAGAGGCAGTACACACAAGAAGTGTTAATTATACAAAGGAACGCTCAGAGAAATAAGTGCTAGAGCAAGGGGGAGTGTTTTTTTAATAGAGAGAGAGTTTCTACAGGTGGTTTGTCAAGCCCACTCACCTGTGTGAAGCACACTTTATAAATGCATAGTGTATTTTCTTTGTACAAAAACGTGTCTGGTGCAAATGCTGGTTAAAGTGTCAGAGAGATGAAAGATTAAGTGTTTTCTACAGGTGGTTTGTCAACCCCATTCTCCTGTGTGAGGCACGCAAATATTGAGTAATTATTCTTCAATAGCATGAATTTGGGGCAGATTCGAGGAAAGTGTTTGAATTTCTACTTGCTGAAAATACACACTTTAGCCTCAGCTAACCATTTGTACTCATACGCAGGCTATTTATGCTTTTTAAAGGACTGTTATGGTGACCTTATAAAATTATAAAGGTTATATGAGGTCTGTCTTACACAAATAACCCAAAACCTTTTCGGTTTATAAGGGCACCTCAAATCATGAAACCTTGTATGAAATACCTTCAGAAGCAGCAGCCCACTATTACCTTTTATTCTCTTTCTATTTCTATCTGAAAAAGCTTTAGCTGAAAATGTTTAAATGGTTCTACACATGCATGTAGGAGGGCAGGAGCAGTTTATGAAAGATACAGGACAGAAAAGCTTTTCGGACACCTTAGAAGAAATTTTTTAAAAGATCATCCAGTATATATTTATATAAAAAACAGCCCAGGTTGACATGAATAACGCATCCCACATTCAGCATGCCAGTCTTTGACAGACTTTCACCTCAGATCCAAAGCTAAATTTCAGCCAAAACTTGCTGTTGTTTAACAATTTTTGTTTACTTGATAAAATTGATGAATTTAAAATCAAAAGTATCCTTTTCACAAAAAAAGAAACGAAAATTATGTCCGAATTTCACTCTCATTCAGAATTTTCACCATCATGGCATTTCTGTCAAACCTTGTATTTCTTTAGAGGAAATAGCCTTGAATTTTATATACCAAGTTTTGTAACAAACATACTTTGAAATAAATATTGAAGTAATTAATTGATATTATATATATATATATATATATATATAATATATATTTATATTTATATTTATATTTTTTGTTATAATTTTCTATATTAGGCCTGACATTTATTTCATCAAAGAAAAAAAGATGCTCTTCATAAAAATTTTGAGGAGAACTTAAGAATTTTTTTTTAAGGCTGAACATTCTTACAAATTCTTTAGAATTTACCCTAAAGCATTTCTTAAGGTTTTAAGATGATTTACAGTATGTTAATCCTTGTACGTTTGTAAAAAATGAACTGCTATATTATATCAAAGCCTGTCATTTTTAACACAAAAAATAAGATGTTTTTAATCAAATGTTTGATGACTTCTTGAGAACTTTTTAAGAACTGAACATTCTTACAAAACTTGCCTCAGAATTCATTTGAAGAAATTTCTCAATGTTTTTTCACATGATTTCTTTCTACAAAACAAAAGTTTTTTTTTCTCACTATTGTTTTTCGAAAGCTGCCAAAAAAGTTAATGATCTTTTAAAAAAGGAGGATTTCTTAAGATCCTTTCAAGAATTGGTCATTCTGGCAAAGACCTCAGAATTTATTCTCAGAAATGGGTTTTAAATTATTTTTTATTCATAGAAATGTAATGTTTTAAAGATGAGTTAAACAATAATCTGGCTAAAATTTTTAATCTGGCTTGATTATTATATTGTACTATGCACCACAGACAGCGCAAAAAACTAAACAAATAAACCACAAAAATAGTTTTTGGTGACAACTGCTATGCAATCAAATAAATTCAATACGAGCTATGAACTATAGTTTATGTTTATATACTATTAGCCAAACAAAATTTATCAAAACGCTGTATATTAACACTAAGCACAATAAAATTCGAGTCAGATTTTACTAAGCAAAGGCATTTTATGAAACACAAGTCAGATTCGCAATGCATAACATGTTTCAAAATGACTATTTTATGCGAAATCCTTAGTTTTTGTTACTATTTACGAAAATATCTGAGGAAAATATCCTTAGAACTTTTTAAGAATTGACAGCCTGATCTCACGATGAAACGTAAGTATTTTACATTTTATCAGATAAGTGGCTAATTCGTACAAATTTTCTGAATGTTTGATTTTAAAAATGAGGCCTGGCACCAAACCCAAATCATCATTGGGGGATGAGAAAATTGTACTAAATTGTGTGAATGCGATCAAACAAATCAATATTATCCACTAAATCAAAAAGCTACGAATTGCTGTGAGTTAGCGTTGCAATTAAACATTTGACCGCAGGTACAGTAAATGTCTCTGATTGGTTAATTGCACAAGTGAGCGGCCCTTACTTTAGTTTACTGGTTCCTGTTGCTTTTAACGAGCTCATAAATGTTCACAGGAGCCATTTCCCCCCTCATCTTTTGCCCCTAATTACCAGCTTTGTCAGATTTGCAATGCATAACATGTTTTGAAACTAAAAGCATTCGAAAGCATTATTTTCATTACTATTTATAAAAATATCTGAGGACTTTTTTAGAACTCTTCAAGAATTGAACATTCCTTTTTAAGAATCGACAGCCTGATCTCACAAGGAAACGTGAATATTTTACATTTTGTCAGTGTAGTGGATAATTCGTATAAATTTTATGAATGTATGATTTTAAAAATAGGCGTGGCACCAAACCCTAACTGTCATTGGGGGGATAAGCAAATTGTACTAAATTGTATGATCAAATAAATCAATAGAAATTAGCCACTAAATCAAAAAGTTGCGAATTGCTGAGAGTTAGTGTTGGACTTTACATTCCAAGGTTTAATGAGCTCATAAATGTTCACAGGAGCCATTCCCCCCCTCATCTGTTGCCCCTAATTACCAGCTTGGTCAGATTTGCAATGCATAACATGTTTCGAAATGAAAAGCATTCGAAAGCATTATTTTCATTACTATTTACGAAAATATCTGAGGACTTTTTTAGAACTCTTCAAGAATTGAACATTCGGCCTTCATCCTATGAAGGTTTTCATAAACCTGACCATAGGTAAACGTCTCCGATTGGTTGACTGCACAAGTGGGCGGTCCTTACTTCAGTTTACTGGTTCCTGTTGCTTTTAATGAGCTCATTAATATTCACCAGAGCCATCCCCCCCTCCTCTTTAGCACCTAATTACCAGCTTTATTCAGCTTTGCACAGCTGTACTTCATGTATTATTTAGCGTTAATTGCAACTTCGATAGTCATTAATAAAGACTTGTGTTCCTCCTTCAGAGGAGATGACGCACTCACTGTGGAAGGCCGAGTCATTCTGTGTGCGTGTGTGTGTGTGTGTTGGGCCTCTGGTGCTGTGGATGATGATGGTGATGATGGTGATTATTATTATTTTGGGTGAATGTGCATTGCAGCAGTGTTCAACAGCTGTGGTAAAAGTGTGTGTGTGTGTGTCCTCTATTAAAAACGCTATTGAAATATTTGTTTGCACACCTCAATGGCATTTAATCTCCTGTTGTTCATCAGTTTCCACTTGATTTATTTCTTCACCTTTGCTTATTTATTGAATTTAATTACACACAAAGCCGAGGATGGCGGCTGCTTGTTTGTGTGCAGGTTTTTTCCCCCACGTTTCTTTTTTTTTGTACCTCCCTTCTCTCAACCATCGAAATTTATTCATTGCAGACTTGGGCGAATTGATATAAAACTCCCATTTGGCTGCCAACGGTGGCACTGGAATAAAGTTTCGCCCTGATAATTGTGTGATAATCGCCCGTATAGATGAGGCCTGAGGTTTGTGGTTTTTAGGACGGAGCGATTGGTGAACCTGCAGAACAAGGTCATCAGGTTGTTGAGTGATTTATAGATGAAGTGGATGCGTTGGAGATGTGTCTGTGGGTGACTAATTTTAGGGCAAGCTGCCCGCAGGCATTTGTGAAAGTGTGGCAGGGTTTGTGGGTTAATATATGCATGGTAGTGTGTGTGTGTGTGTGTGTGTGTGTGTGTGTGTGTGTGTGTGTGTGTGTGTGTGTGTGTGTGTGTGTGTGTGTGTGTGTGTGTGCGTGCGTGCGTGTGTGTGCGTGCTGAATATAGATAAAAAATGTCATATTTACTGTATATATTTGTAGTAATACTGCTTTGAATCGTGATTTTTTTTAATTAGTTTTTTTTATTATTTGGTATATTAACTTTAGCTACCATAGATTTCTTTTAAGACTTTTTTAATTTTTCTGTTTTTCTTTTCAAGACATTTCTGGGTCATTTTTATCTATGCACTAGTGCTACTAATATACTCTTATTTTATAATTATTTTACAAATCGTCCAGTTGTTATGGTTTTAGGCTCCTTAAAACAAATCCGAAGTTAAATTATTATTATTTTAAATAATATAATATTTCTGGATATAATTTTTGTATTCATCATGTTTTAATGTCTTATTACTGTCTTATTATTTTTGTTTCATGTTTTATACGATGTAGTGTTTGTTCAAAATATATATTTTTCCATTCAGTCTTTCAGTCTTAACTACTCATAGTTTAAATTACTCAATTTTTTATAATTTAATTTTTAACTATAATATCCACCCCAAAATATTATATTATATTATATTATATTATATTATATTATATTATATTAT
>CAIGQZ010032594.1:18517448-18557424 GCA_903798205.1 Danio tinwini | reverse complement strand
ACAAACAAACAAACAAACAAACAAACAAACAAACAAACAAACAAACAAACAAACAAACAAACAAACAAACAAACAAACAAACAAACAAACAAAAAATAACATGATGAAGCTAAAACTGTAATTGAGTAATTATGGATGTTTTTTTATTTTGTGTGGCCAACTGTGAAATATTTATATCAGGAAGATGGATATTAATTGCAAAACACCCTAATGTTGTGTTGGTCATACATACTGTACAATTGCTTGTCCTTGTTGAATAATACAGGAATTAATGAGTTTAAAAAAAGTGCATATTAAACTGCACAATATTAGTAAAAAAATATCCCTATTAGATTATTTTGTAAAATTGTTCAGCCCTAATTCTTCAGAAGATCACGTCTGCACATGTGCAATATACATGCATGACTGGTGGAGCCCTGCAGTATATAAGGTCCATGCAGCGCTATTAGATTGCTCAGCGGGTGCTGATTTACACTCCCTGTCATGGGACGGGGGCCTATTATTTTTTTTTTTTGTAGTGCCGTCATTTTCTCGGAACAACCAGGGCCCCTCCTAGAAAAAGACATTAAAACAAAACAGTGTATGAAGGGATGAGGAAGAGGAAAGCAGGGGTGAGAGCAGGGTCTTGAATATCATTTGATTAACACTCTGAATAAAGCCGAAGGGGAATTAGGAAATTAGCTGTGGCGAAAGCCCCCACGATTGGCACACGGAGACTTAGCGGTGTTGTGCCTGACCCAAAGATTTTTTTTGTTAGTTAGATGGAGTCTCACCACTGTTGAGAATAACGTTCTCTGCCCTTGCTCTATGGATAATGCTTGCAAGCATGCTCCAGCACATTCTGTTGTATCCAAAAGTGCAAATACAGGGATGTTATGTATAGCGCTAATGCTAGTTTTCGCCAAAATATTCCGACAAACTGTTCTCCCTCTGATTTTAGTAGTTTCCATTGTGGCCTTGCCGGAAAATGTGCTTTAAACTATAGCCTGAACTGCTCTCCTGGTCTTCAAGTCTAGTCTAGTCTAGTCAGAATTGTGTGTTTTGCTAGGTTTATACAAACAAATTTTACTTTGTGGTCTTGTGTACAACATTGCTAAAATAATACCCCTTCATATAGATCTACAAAAATAAAATAAATAAATCAAAAGTAATGTTGTATTCCAGGCCAGTAGGTGGCAGTGTCACTTTGTATAAAAAAAATATGTGCCTACAATACTGTAGTCCATTGTTGCTTTTATTTGTCAAGTACATTGCCTTCGTCACCGTTTCACAACATTACATTGTTGATTTTTACATTTCAGAATGGTACACTTTAATATTTATTTTCAAAGCTTTTTTTTTCAGGACCCTCAAACCACTGCTGTGTATATTAATGACCAAAACAAGCAACAAAAGTTTTTAGTTAAAAATGGTATCATGTAAACACCCCCTTGGAGGGTGTTTGAACGCAGCTGGTTAAGATTTGGAAAGCAGCTAAATTAGTTTCAGACAAGACGGACCAATTTCACTTGCTTTTACCAGATTAGCTCTTGGAGAAGTATTCTGGAGTGAGCTTCAGAATTTGTTCAGCCAATTTGTTCAGAATTTATTTTCAGCCACTTTTCTCAGCTTTTTTTTTCCTTTTTTTAAATCTAGGTTAAAGTGAGGAAGTTACCAAAAATGTAAATGGGGCCAATCCTTAAGAACCTTAGGTTAATAAAGCTTGTTGACAAGTTTTTAATGATTAAGGATGGATTTATGATGATTTGTTTCAATATTTTATCTTCATTTACAAGTAGCAGGGTATTTACAGCTACTGTATATTTCTGTTCCTTCGCATCCTGTTCCTTTGTGCCCCCTGGTGGCATATTCCCAATTTGCTGTTACACCTAAAAACATGTTCGATCCCTTAGTTCTGCGGTGGCACCACACACAGCGGTAATGGTCATTTTGAAGTGTCACTTACTGTATGTTAACATATTGACATTGTAATAGCCAAAAGGCAAAAATATGTGTCAGGGTTTTTGGTTAATTTTATTTATTTAAAATTTATTTTTATTTACTAAATGTCGTCATTTCAACTTTTTCTTTTTTGTGTTACCTTTAATCACAGAGATCAGTTTTGCATGTGCCTTGTGTAGTTAAGTCACTCTTCTTTCCTCTGTTCTTCGCTCGGTTATTGTGGGTTCAAGCCTATCACCTATACTTTGAGTTTTCCCTTCTTGTTATTTGAGCTTAGTTCTTATGCAGCAGTTATTCTTTGGGCAATTTTAATTAAAATATTTTCTGTTCTCAAGTTTTTACCTGTCTGAGTTGATGTATTTTTGGAACGCTGAAGTTCCCTGTATTTGTTAACTGTTTTTTCATCTTCTATTGAATATTTCTGTCTTATTGTTAGGTTCTTCAACTACCAGTTGCTTAGTAGTAACCAGACCACACGCACATGATGGACATCCGGGTTCCATCCCCGAGCCTGACAATATGCATGCTTAAATTGTTTTGGTGCGGGCAAAATTGCTTACTAAACATTTTTTCAATTATGCGTAACCCTGAAATAGCTGCTTTAACAGCTGTTCTTCTCGAGTAATACAGAACTTTTAATAGAAGAATAAATGTATTTTTCTAAAATTATGCTTTTAAATTTCCCAACTTGATTGTAAGCCTCTTAAAGTAACCACTTTTAAGAAAATGAGAAAATCTCAATAATTATTACTATTTTTATTATTTGTGTCCCTCTATGTGTGTGGCACTTAGCAATATGTCTTGAATGCCATCACCTCGCATCAAATAAATAAAATTGCTTTTATTTTTCTAAGGGGACTGTGAAAATGTGCAGGGAAGTGAAAATGTTACAATTGACTTGATTGTAAGCCTCTTAAAGTAACCGTCTTTAAGAAAATGAGAGAATCTCAATAATTAAATTAATAATAATTATTATTATTATTATTTATGTCTCTGTATGTGAATGATTATCAGCAATATGTCTTGAATGCCATCAACTCGCATCAAATGCAGAAAATTGCTTTCATTTTTCTAGGGGGAATGTGAAAATGTGCAGGGAAGATGCTAAACAACTGAAAAGGATTTCAAGAAATCAATGCAGGAAGTAAAACCTGCCTCTTTCTCTCACTGACTTTATTGTCGGGGACTCAGCTGGCCTAGTCTGAGTTTCATGGCTGTGCTAAATGTGATTAATTTGTGCAGTTGTTACACTACTCTGGTCACCTCTCAGAAGAACCATACAGTAGTCTGCTTGTTGCATTAACTGTGCTAGAAATCCGTAGCCATAAACCCACTATGTTTCAGATTCCTTTTAATAAAAGTTAGACTGTAATAACTATGGATGACATGATGCTCAGTATAATATTGAACCATTACAACCTCCACAGTTCAATACACAGGCAAATTTCATTTTACATTTTTGATTGAATGTAAAGTAACAGTAAAACATAAGTTCAACAATTATGTCAATGTACCCTACTACATAAGTATTAAAACGTTTGTGCCTAAAAACATAACCATTAACCCTCCTTTAATTTGTATGTAGTGTTACATTTGATTATATTATTACCAGGAAAGCCTTCTTTATTTTTATGTGATAGTGTCCTGTTTGGTTGCTGAACATATCATATACTGAACCATAGCAAAACCGTGACCATAAAACCGTGATACCATGAGCAATCTGTACCATTACATCCCTAGTAGTAACACAACCGAGTATGTTGTCGTCGTTGTATTTTCAGGAACAAATGGTAACCTTTTTCCCTTTTGTACCTTAATTCAGTTTCCTGGCTCATTTGTTGTTAACACAAGCTACTGAGCTTGACTGCTTCTACGGCTCATGTATTCCATCTCATGCTTGGCCCCCTGCATTGCCAGTACCAGTTTGCCAACAGAGAGCAAACGACCCGACCCCAGAGTTTCGAAAAGATGTGCCAGCATTACTCTCTATTACCGCCTGTGCTCATCGAGGGTTTCGTCACCCCTCCAAGCTCTTTGTTCTTCTTCTTTTATGCATTTGCAGATAAATAACCAGGTTCCATATTAGTCCTGACCTTTTTGTTCCTGTGCAGATGTACATGAGGTGTCCGACAGGACTGTTAAAGTCCAATTGCGTTGTGAATCTTCCGTGCTAACAAATGTCAGATGCATCGATCGACAGCAGCACGCCAAAATAACATGGAAGCAAACACTAGGATCCCTACACTCTGGTAAAAACGAGGGAGCTTTGTTGTTTGTGTGTGCGAGTGCATGTGTTAAGGGGCAATTGAAAATCCTACTCATTAACTCCCAACTCTGCAGCTCCAGGTTTTCATGGATTAATCAATGCTAACTTACTTTATCAGAGCCACTTATCTTCCCAATGCAAGAATCCATGCTTGTCCCTGACCAGCCACTTGATAACAGGAAATATTCAATGTTGTCCATGTTCCGCACCACCTAAATGCCAAACTCTCTCACACTCAGCCTTTCCCAAACATTCTTTGTACGTGTGTAGGAGCTTGTATTGGGGGAGAATTCAAACCATATTAGTTCAATTTGTCTATTTCTGTCATTTGTAGCCATACGTTACTAAAGGTGCAACAGGGGAATGTCTTTAGAAACTCTTTTTGTTGCTTGAAAGAATCTTCCCATCCAGAATGTAGTCATTAAATTAAGTTGTCCAAATTTATTTATATGTATTTTAATATTCTATAAAAGGTTTCCACCACAGTCCAAAAACATGCAGAATAGGTCAATTGGGTAAACAAAATTGGTCGTAGTGTGTGTCAAGGAGAGGGTGTATGGGTGTTTCACAGTACTGAGTGGTGATTTGAAGGGCTGCGTAAAACAAATGCCAGAATACTTGGTGGTTCATTCCACTGTGGCGACCCCTGATAAAGGAATGAATGAATGCAAGAATTAGCAACCTACCTTCTTTTTTAAGTTTGGTTTTGCAATGATTAACTGTACTATAAAGTTCTCTCTCTGGAGAATGTATTGTGGCAATGTTGTCTAATGCACTTTCATTCATTCAGGAGGTGTGGCTTTGGATGGCGGTTATGGTTGGACATAGGCTTTCAGTGCTGTCAGGCTAACATTAACATTTTCCAAGATCTCCTTTTGCACCTTTGAGACTGGTGTTTAATGAAGAACAAGGTAAGCTGCTCCACTCTTCAAGATCCATGCGAACCCAACGTACAGAAGTTACCAAGGCATGGGCCTACAGCCTGGCCCCAGCACAGCAGGTCATTTCTGCCTTGACTAACAGACTGAATCCCCGCTTCCTCACATCGTGTGGGTGAATAGTGCCGTTTGATCTTACTTCTTCAAATCAATCACTGGAGGCAGACATTTCCTCAGCCAATGGAGAAGGCTGTTTGCCCTCTCTTTTGGTGCTGCCTCAAGTACTGTCTCAGATGTGTCGACCTCATCTGATGAACTATTTATGTATGCGTTTATTTATGTATTTATTAAATGCGGTTGCTCAGCAGTCGTACCGCCCAGCCTACCTCTGGGGAAGGTTGCCCTACAGACCGACAGCCTACTTGACAAGTTATTTGATTCTGGCAGGGTCGTAATAACGCAAACGTTTGAGTTGTTAACAACCTACAACCCTTTCCCCTCCCTCTTTCCAGTTGCCCTCTTTGTTGTCTAAAGTAATAACCAGCTCATTATGGGATGTAAGAAATATCTACTAAGAGATTATGCTCGAAATAAAAGGCGTGAAAGCATAAAGGTGATGGGAAATGGACCCTTGCAGCATCTGTAATTAGCTAAGGGGATTGTGGACAATGCTCCCCAGAGAGTCTTTTGTACCGCCCCCACTCAACTCGACGGCTGCCACAGCAGTGCTGGGAGCCACATTGAGTGTGTAATTAATGTATTTACTGTATGTACCGCTGGCCTGCTCGGCTCCTCTTCAGTTAGAGGGCATTTACGACTGGGGGATAACAGGGGCACAAGGTTACAGCTGCTCCAGTTTCCCTGGCCCTCACTCTCGCCACCGTTTCTTTTTCACCTCTTGCTTACGTGATGTGTGTCACAACAGCTGCGCCATTAGACTTAACCTTTTTGCCAGTAGAAAAGCGTAAACTTATTTTGGCTTGTGCTGATTGCATTGTGTATATAGTCCCGTAGACTTTCTCACTCACTCTTTTCATCTTCACGGCGCTGCTTCAAAATCGTGATGGAGAATGTTAAAAGTGCTGAGTCATTTGTCTGATCGGCTAAGTGAAACACATTTGGAGCAAATGAGTCAGGAAAAGAAGTGATTGAAATAGAGGTGGAAATTTCCATGAGAGAAGAGCTAGAGTTTCTATAGAGGACTGTGTGGGCTGAGGCAGATGGAGACGAGGGTCTAATCCCCTCACACACACACATACACACACAGTGCCACAGGAACATTGAAGGGCAAATGTTTGAATCATTTAAAACTCAAGGGAACCGGATCTATTCCAGTGGCCAATGGCTTGCTAGAGATGAATGCGCGGCAATGACCCGCAGTGCTGCTTAATTAATGGACGGAAGACGGAGAGTCCAGAGACATGGAGATAGACAGGGAGAGAGGGATATATAGATGGGAGTGATAAAAAGGGATGGATGGTATTGGGAGGACTGATCTTTATCACGCCAGGTTTACTGGTACTGAAGGAGTAGTTAATTGGGGTTGGGGTGATTGCCCCACCTGTCTCCAACCTTTTACGTCGGTAGTAACTTTTATGCATGAGAAGTCAAACCGTAAAATGAAAAGTGCACCAGCTAGAATCCCAAGCAGAATGTCAGATGACTCGTAAGTCTGGAATGATCACTGGATTCTGCTAACATGCATTGCAGGACCTTCCCTATAGCCTAGTCCTTGAAGATATGACCCTGTTTCCTAAAGATAGGCTCACTGCCCAAAGCCTAGGAGATTTTGATGATATAGTGGTCCCTTATTTAATCAACTGGCAGCCTTTATTTGGTGTTTGTTACCCTCCTTTGACCTGTGGGGACTATTAAATGTCACTCTCCTTTAAGTGAGAAAGAGAGACAACTTTGCCCAACTTTGCTTCACCTTTAAAGGTCAGGTGTTGCCATGGTGACAATTGTACACCCCCCCACCCCACCACACACACACACACTCCACCCCTCTTTCAAACCAACCAATCTGTGTCAGCTTGCTTTTGGTTTCCCACTTGTTTTCACTCCTACATCTCCACCTATCTCTCTCCCTCTCACTTTCTCTCTCCAACCTTCTCGTCTTGCCTTGTCCTGACAGATTACAGGATGTTTTTCTTTAATGTTTGGCCACTGATACGGTGGCTGACGTTTTTATTAAAAGTACTAGTCATGAACGCGGGGGCTTAAGTGAAGGTGCAACAGGCAGGACGGACACGGCTGCACTCCCCCATACCACCACCATGGCCCATTGATGAGAATTAATGCAGTGGCCGATATGCAGAGAGGTAGGAGAAACCGGGAGGATTAGAACTTGAGCTTTCCAGTCACGGTACAGCAATTTATTAGAATTTGTTTGCTTGGCCCTGAAGTCTTCATTCCCCATCCCTGACGAAACAAGAAAGAGAGGCAGAAGCTGGAGGTGGGAAGAGTGCAGGAGAGGAGGGGCTTGGGGATTGCGATTCAGTGAAGACATAGTCTGCACAACATGACTTCAGGGGAATTTAGGCTACTTTGAGAGTCTCACTGTGTCCTGAACAGACTGAATAGAGAAATTATGTGGACCAATGTGTTTTTCTTCGCGGCTAAATAATTAGACACATTCTTAAATCAATCTTAGAAATAAAGGTACAACAGCTTTTTTACTTGGGTGGTACCTTTTCACAATTGTTCCTAAAGAGTCCATATTGGTAGCTCATTGGAACCTCAGTTCTTGTACCTTTATTTCTGAGAGTGTGTGAAAAAAAAGGTTATAACTTTCAAAGTACTGTAACATGAAGGCATGGGTTGTGTTTTAGTTTGAATGTAAGTTAGAATAATTTCGAATTATGATCAGAATGATGATGGTACTATGAGAAAGTGATAACATCAAATGCTAATACCACAATACTATTGTAGTTGTTGTACTTTTTTAAATGTTTTTTTTACCCCAAAGAACTTGAATTAATACCATAGCAAATTTCCAGAAGCGTCAAATGTATTCCGGTATTAAGCAATACTGTATATATACACGTTATAGCATTTTACAGTATTGACAGTAAGTCTGTAAGTAGTTATACAAAATATGATGTGGGTAGGTCAGCGCGGTGGTGCAGTGGGTAGCGCTGTCGCCTTACAGCAAAAAGGTCACTGGTTAGAGCCTTGGCTGGGTCATTTGACATTTCTGTGTGGAGTTTGCATGTTCTCCCTGTGTTTATGTGGATTTCCTCCAGGTGCTCCGGTTTGTCCCACAAGTCCAAAGACATGCGTTATAGTTGAATTGGGCAAGCTAAATTGTCCGTAGTGTATATGTGTGAATGAGAGTGTATAGGTGTTTCTCAGTGTTGGGTTGCCGCTGTGTAAAACATGTGCTGGATAGGATGGCGGTTCATTCCGCTGTGGCGACCACTGATTAATAAAGGAACTAAGCCAAAAAGAAAATAAATAAATAAATGAATGATGTGGGTAGACCAAGGTGTTCTCTGAGCCAGTTCTTGTCTCCAACTGAGTCAAAATTTATTTGAAGGACCTGCTGTCTGGGGTTAAGCTTTTAGTTTCGACAGAAGATGAATCAGACAACATGACTTTCAAAAATCTCTTTGTACAGTAGGTTTGTTAAATCGTACAGGTGATTTTGGTGCACCCACATCATCCTCCACAAAATCGAATTTGACTTAAAAGACAGGATGACAAAAAGAAGAGATGACAAGTACTAGGGAGAATCTCAATCAATTCAGTAAAATGTCAGAGAATGATTTGCCTCTCTATACTGATGCTGACACTTTAAAAGGATAGTCATTTTTTTCATTTTCTTCCAAATCTGTTTGAATATCTTTCTTCTGTAAAACAGGAAAGGAAAAATTCTGAAGGCTGCGCTAGCTGCTTTTTGGACATGCCGAATCTAACAAGCCCCAAAAAAACACCCAAAAGCACAAAAAATATTATAAATGTTCTATATTACAGACTTTATGATGGTATTTAATAACTTTTTGTGAGAAGTTTAGATTTTTGGATAAACTATTGTGCTAATTAGATATACAGGTATTTGATTTGGATTTGATTTATAATACGTAAAGCTAAAAACCTGAAATAATACAGATTTTGCAACTCCTTCCAAGTACAAAGGCTTTATTGAATTATTTATGAATGAATCAGCTTCACGAATAAGGTGTTCTGATAAATCTTTACGTTTTTATTTAAAAAGATGCTACATTAATCTTTATGAGCGGTATATGTATAACCTTGTCGACAAGAAGTGTGTATATCATGGGGAAAGTAGATAAAGTATAGCCTACATTGTTAGTGGGAAAGACAGAAACAAAGTTAGAGAAGAACTATAACGTTAAGTTGGTGTGATGCTGGGAAGTGGGTTACTATTCGATGTGACAGACATTGAGTCAGCTTCTGTTCTTCAGGGCCTGAGCTCAGCAGGAAAACATATCTTTGGCCATGCCTTCCCAGCATGCAGTGCGGATGCAGCTTTCCACCTTATCAACTGCAGCAGGAATTTAGATGCCAAGCTACGCCGCGAGAGTCTAAAAAATTAAGACGAGAATGCCTTGGAGAATTTTGAAGGGAAAGTGTTTTTATATCCGTCCACATTATTTAATACTCCAGATAAATAGGAAAGTTTAATATTAAATTAAAGGAGAAACAACACAACCGTGAATGCAAGAAAAACGGCCCTTATTAAAACAGATCATTCATATTCACAACATTGGTGAGGGAAAAATCTATTTTGCTGGCCTCTTTCACCAGATATGTGGCAGACGGATTTATCTCAACGATATAAATAATTTACTATGTCTAAATCCAAAATAATTCATGACTCGGAGAGCTGAATTATGCAATTTTAACATATTCCAGTGATAGGTTGGACATGAATTAATTGATAGCCGAATCGTCTAAAGATTTGAAAATTAAATCAATACATCTTCAATGGGCCAGGCTTATAAATAAGTCAGAGTACATAAACATAATAAGTCAGGATGCAAAATATACGGGAGGTTGTAACTCTTACAGAATCCTGTATCATTGATTGTCTATCTGAAATATCGATGTTAAATTTACGACTTGGCTTCCATTGTATGCCATGAGTAATCGTGTAAATGTAGTTGTGTTTGTTAGGGGACAATGATTAGCAGTTTCTTATTATTAAAGGTACACTTGATCATACATTGAGCTAAATTTGATGTAAACTTAAACTAAACATTCCGGAAACCCAACCCAGCATCAAAAATGCATCAAAAGGGAAAATTGAATTATGTCAATTGACTACCTTGATGTCAAAATCTAACTTGGGGTCAAAAAACACATCAGAAATCAATTAAAGGACAGTTTTTGATTTGTTTTTTGACACCAGTGTTATGCTGTGTTCACACCAGATGCGGCACGTGCTAATACATGGCGCTATTCATGGGTAAATAGATCCGTGAACATTTTGGGTGTACTCGATTCATTCGTGCGTCAATTTTGACTTTATTTGCGTGTCAAATTCACTTCACAATAGACACCTATCTGCGTCATGGGCAGGGCTTCTGTCTACCTGGTGACTTTCATTGCTAAATGGCTAACATAGATTTTATTGAGAGAGTAACTGTGCATTATGTGCTTTAGGAAGGGTGAAAAACAGCATAGATTTGTTCAGCGCCATGTCTTGATCCACTAGATCCTTTCAGGGGTGCACCCAGCCCCCCTCCCCCACCCCCTAGAAACTATACCTGGATGATGGAGGCTATCAGCTGTACTTCCGACTGAGTGAAGCCCAGTTTGATGAACTGTTGTCCGGTGTCGGCAAGAGGATTTCCCCTCGGGACACCAACAACAGGCACTATGTCATAATCACGCACCTACAAGGGCAAACTCATCATTGGTTAACGCAGCACGAATGTCTGCTGAAGTTCAGATTTTCCAACTCGAGTGGGGATCTGCGGATTCTGTGGATTTTTGCCGCTTCATTTACGCCGCCTCGTACGCGCGAATCGTTTCGCAGGATGTCGGTCCCACTTTGTGTCGCTTATACCTGTGAACTTACATGGTAACTAGATGTGTAAGTAGTATGTAACTACAGAGTATGTACATATAATTAACTTGTGTAATACTGGTGTAACTACACACATAACAGCCCACTGAATAGTATTTGTAAGTTCAGATGTGTAACAGGCCAATAATAACACAATTTTTGGTAAACTACCCCTTTAATGTGAATTACTGATGTGATTCTACAGTTTACCTTAAAACAACATATAAACATAAGGCATTTGTATATTTCTATATACACTTATACCTTTATGGCAGAAGTTTGCTGTTGTTAAACAGTTGCACAAAGGCTTAGGTTTTATATATTACACAGCAATTTGTGACCATTTTACGCTTTATATTAAGTGGACAGTTTCTGATGATTTACCCTGTAATTACACTGGTATCACAAGGTGAAACCTTCTAATGCAGTGTTAGTTCTGCCATTCTTATTCTAATACAGTGTTCAGAAGTACATGGTATGCAAACAGGGGTGGAAGTGGGATAACACCTGCAAGTATATCGTTGTTACAAAATGCACTTATGTAATTCTTGTTACAGATGTGTACTTTTTTTTGTGCTGTTACCAATGTCCTGTTACACATTTAAACTTACACATTCATATTCAGTGTGTTGTTACATGTGTGTAGTTAAATTACACAAGTAAATACTATGTACCAGTGTGTACATACACTGTAGTTACATACTACTTACACATCTAGTTACCATGTAAGTTCACAGGTATAACACTTAATATAAAGTGGGACTGGATGTCTATTTTTACGTCTTTGCATTGACTTAACATGTAAATCACTCACGCTTGATGCTTCATCTGCATCTGGTGTGAACACAGCATCAAGATGTCAATTTGATGTCACTTTGACGTCAAGGTAGTTTACATGCATTGAGAAAAAACTAAATCCAGTGTAAATTTGGAATTGAATCGTTCAGGGTAATAAAATGTATCTTTTATTTAAATACTTTTTTGTTTCGTTATTTTGGTGGCCAATAGGGCATCAATGTGTGGATGTCAATTGGATGTAAATGTTTTGAAATTAAATCGAGTTGCATTTTTGACGTTTTTTGTCAATTTGATATTGTTTTGACATCAAGGTTTCTGCATTTAAGTAAACTTTTAATACATGTCTAGTTTTTTTATCTAATAGGCAAAAGGATAATATGTATGCTAGTGAAGATATGTTGTTGTGCTATCTTAAGCACTGTTTATTTTAAACACGCAGTTTAGCAATGACAATTCTGATAGATGTGTGTCAGTACTGCTTGATATACTGGGTAAATATGAGGTGTGTGCGTATTTATGCTTTACAAGCATACCACAGAGAGCTAAGACAGGCTGGGTGGCAGCTAGCATGCTATTTGAGCGTATGTGTGTGCGAGTTCGTGTGACTGCATGCTGGCTTTACGGTGACGGGGGTCATTTACATATAAATGAAAGTTGCCGATCACACGCGGCTGACCCCATTTATTCTGTCGGACGGACAGGCTGGCCCGGCTAGCTTTAACGCACTGCCGAATTACTCCAAATTACCACATTTCCATCTCCACATCGGCCCTGTCAAACAAGTGCTCATCGTCACCACGTTTTCTCTTCCTTTTTACCTTGCTCTTTTTTTTCTCTAGCTTTTTCCACCAGAAGGAATAAGTGTAATTGGCAATGGAGAATTTAAAAGGGCTGTCATTGCCTGTGCTAGGCACCCGGACAGCAACCAACCCTATTGAATTAGAGAAAAAGAGAGAGTTCTGTGTCGGGTGTGAAACTTAGACAGTGCAGGAAATACCTTAGAGACTCTAGCCCATCAGGGACTTGGAATTGGAATAGCGAAAAATTGTTTTGTCATTTAGCTGTCAAGACTCTTTATCCAGCTAACACATTGTAGGACGGTCTCTTTCAGAACGAGAAAGGATATGTTTGTTTCATATTTGGTCCATTAATAATTATTTCTCTTTAATTTGACCTAACTGTAAGGGATAGGATTTAAAACTACTTTAAACAAGCCCAGCAAGCATTTTTGGTGTTTAAAAGAAGTCTAATAGACATCTAAACGTAGACTTCTTGGCTAAAACAAGGCCTTGTTTGGACTGCCAGTTAAAATCTAATAGACATCTAAGAACAGCCTAAAACTAGAAGAGTCATCAAGCTTACAGGAATGAATGACACATGTGAGGTCTTCCCATAAACATGTGAAGTCTGTCTAATCTGTTCATTTGATGATAAGTCAAGTTTTGGAGTATTCTTAAACTTCTGTTATTGTTTTTCTTACAACCCAAATTTAGCCTTGTTTAAGCCAAGCCGTCTATGTTTAGTCGTCTGTTAAACACAAAGTCAGTTGCTGTGCTATATCCAACATTCAATAATATATTTTTGTTTGTGTTCAACAGAAGAAAGAAATTCAGACAGGTACAAGTTGTAGGTGAGCTAATTCTGACAGATTTTAGATTTTTGGGTGAACTATTCATTTAATTGTATAGACAACACTGAAAAATCAGTTCTACGGAAATAATGAGAGTTTAGTTTTAACCCTAATAAAACACACTTGTACCTAATCAAGGTCTTCTCACTTACTAGAAACTTCCTTGCAAGTGTGTTGAACCTGGTTGAAGCTAATCTCTGAAGGACGGTTGCCCTCTAGGAGCAGGAGTATACACCCCTGCTTTAATGTGGTCAATTCTGACCAAAATTTCAGATTTCCTGCGAGTACAATCAATCCTGGCTAAGACTGGGAGCTGAGAAGCAGTGATACAGAAATATTGAAGTTGTTCCCTTACCTTGTCAAACCCAAGATAGAGAAATCTCAGCAGTAAAAACTTCCAAATACCATTTATTTGATATTCCGTGCACCTACTGTATCTATAATCTTGGGTCTCTTCAGAGCAAGGAGCAATCAGTAGCACCATGAAATCAATGGCGGGGACAATTATGAGTGAGCGCGGAGGTTAACTGGACGTGTATGTCCATTCCATTGCGATGCACCCTGTCAAATGATGGTTACCCATCTCCAGTAGGAATAGGTCAAGTGGTCACAGCATGACAGGACCAGGACGGTGACTCAAGACCTCTAAAACCTGAGGCTAACCTATCCAGTCAGTAATGTCATTGGTGACATTGGGATTCTATTAGTGGCCTTGGAAGAAGAGCTGGCCCAAAGCCCAGCGGTACAACCATAATTGATCTGTCAAAGAAGATGCCCCTGCAAACCTCCCTTGTGGCCCCAGCTGAATCCCCCAAAAGCCTGCTCCCCGCTCCTCCATCTCCACCTGGAGAATGAAGCCAGAAAGTGGCCTGAAGGTCACATTTAATGATGGAGGTGGAAAATAAAGAGGCCTGAGATGCTGGATACCGACCATAATTGCCAGTGAACAGTGGGGTTATTTGATATTGATTCTCAATGAGAGGAATCCATGATGTCTATACAGGCCGTTTACGTGTCTGCTCGATGACTGCAGGCCGGTCAATAGCGCTGCATAGCACCTGGGAACCCAACAAGACCCTCCACCCAGAGGCTCATTTGAATGGGTGAATAGTTATTAGTTTGCTCGCCCCTGCAGCCGCCGCATGGCCTCATTTGTATTTTTAGTGAATTATTCTGGTTGCACAACCTGAACCCACTTAAGCATGTCACTTAGCATTTGTTGAAGTTCCACCGCGGTGCGGGCCTCATCAGGTTTCAGCCTGGGAGTCTGCGGTTAAGTGGCCGCATGTCATGTTTATTTATTTCATTCTTTCTCTTTTTTGTGTTTTCATTTTGTAGCACAGGATTGCAAGGCCGATGGTGGCTGTCTAAGTTGTTTATGCTAGCATTTCTCAACCAGAGTTGTACTATCAATGCATTTCTTTCTTTTACCTTGTGCTGTTTACTTCGGTTTGTCTGAGAGTACTGAAATGTCAAGCAATTTATCCATGTTAGCATCTGGCTATTTTGATTAGCGTTGGTAAAAGTTGACTGATTTATGTAAGTTTTGATGTCAACACCAGTGTAAAAAGGGATTAAACCTGTTTTGGCCTACATTTTCTTGGATGTTACTAACCCCTCAGGACATTGGCCCTCTAAGAGCTGCAATGAGAGTTTTAAGGAGATGAGTTTTGACCAAAATATAGGATTTTCACAGTTGCCTAATTTGAGACTAAATAATAATTATTGTAACCCATTGTGGGAGCCTAAAATAAATTGTACAATGTATAAATAAGGCCTTGAGACGAAGAAGTCCATATTTTCAAATTTTGAGTCTAATACAATTGTTTTCACTTGGATTTTGAACATCATATTATATACTTTTATTTTACTTGATGATAGACAAACAAAAGCTTCTTAATTCTTAGGAGATAAAATTTTCTGATTTATATTTCTCAAATATGGAAGAACAGAGTATGCCCAGTTAGTGTGGAATAACAGTGTAACTCCAATTCATCATGTCACTTTAAACCACTAAAGATCTGATTCCTTTATCTTAATTCCTTATCTGATTCCTTATCTTATTATATAAGGTATGTGGTTTATTTTGATACTGTAGGTGTTTTTTTTTTGTTTTTTTGCTGTTTAGCAATCCTTGGTGCGTTCAGAGAGAGAAAGAGAGATTACATCACATATGCGCTTCTTCCACACATCTCTTTCTGTGGATTTTTGCTTTTTGTTCTCCTCTTTGATTCAAATATGTTTTTTCAGCATATTGTCACATGGTTGTTTCATTGTTTATTTTTTTGGACGTCGCACACTTGAATGATTTGTACATTTTGTAACTTTTTAAATGAGCTGCTAATTCGTATTAAGATATCATTTGTACATTTTAGTATGATTTGCTTATCTCCCATTGAGGGAAAGGGTTAGTGGTGGGGTTTGGTGGCACACTTCCTTTTTTAAAAAAAAAAAAAAAAAAATTTCATATGAATGATATCATATAAATTCGTACAAGTTAGCTACTTTTCTGACGACACATGAAATAGTAACATTTCTTCATGAGATGTTACATTGGCTGCATCAGAAATCGTATACTTCCATACTATATAGTACGCTAAAAACAGTAAGCGAGTTGAGTAGTATGTCTGCATTTATAGAATAAAAAAAATCAGTATGCGAGAAATACCCGGATGACCTACTACTTCTGGCGAGATTCTGACGTGCGCATTGGATGGACGCTATGCTATCCCATTATGCACCATGAGAAAATTCATGAATGGGACTGAAGCGACACAACTGACACGGATAGGTCACGTGATCATGAGAAAATGGCGGATGTAGTACGTCCGAGTTCCATTCATATTGCTCGCATTCATACTGTATAAAATGTACTTTTCTAATGGCTGAGTAGTACGTTCAAATTCAAACGCAGTACCTGAGTAGTAGGCGGTTTTGGACGCAGCCATTGTCAATATATGCTAGCATCTGGCTAATTTAACAAGCTACCAAGTGAGAGGAAAATTCACTTTAAAAGTACATTTTAAAAGTTGATGGCTAGTTTAGCATCGTGGCTGCCTTTAGCATTGTTTTCCCAATTCTGTCCACAGCACAATGACAACAGACTGGCACACTATTTTGGGTCACAACCTAGCAGCTTATTTAAACACAAGTAAAGGATAGAGAACAGGTGAAGGTGTCGCCATATGCGAGGTGGCGTAATCCTGCTAAGTCGTCATTAGATTACCTGCCGGTGTCAGTTAAACGCTGCAAATCCTCCAAACACTCATCCTGGCCTAACTTGAAAACATGTCGATGTTAAAGCCGCTATGTCTGATCCCAATTTGAATAATCTTAAATGTTTATATGTGGCGAGATGCCTAATCCTTGTGACTCACACTATAAAGGGAGCACTCTCTTGAACACGTGTGACATACTGGTGTGGAAGCACAAATGGCACTGAATATTAAAATCGCTCCCTAAGGCAATTGCTCATCCTTGTTCTATATCTTCCTTTTCCATGTCTCGTGTTTTTGTTTTGTTTTGACTCTTTCTCTCCTTCTGCAGGAGAGACTCTTCCTGGTGCCACTTTAGTATGCATGGAAAATCACTCACAAATCCACGATATACATTATAAATGAGGCATCTGATTCGGCACGCTTGTCATAAAGCAGAAATTTTTATGTGTCACCATTTTCCTGCTGGATTCACACACACCGAGTCAAGACGTCAAGGGTACAGTGGTGAAGCAAGTGATCATTGTGGGAATATGTTGAACCTTGTGCCCCCTGGCCACTCGTGTCGTTGATTCGTCTCCCCTGGACTTTTTATTGATTTATTTTAAACAAGGTGGAAAAAATACTTGAAAAATGAGAAGCCTGAGGTGATGAGAAAAGGAATAAAAAAAAGAAAGAAAGATGGAGGGAGTTGGGTAGGGAGAATGTAGAGCTGCAATTGCAAAAACTTTTTTTTATTGTTGTGGACACTTAATTTACACTAAAATATCTGTTAATTAATGGCTGCAGTGTACAGTAGCTTAAGATTCAAGTGTTTTCAGTTCATATGTGACTTTACAGGATTATAGGATCTTGATCTAGGTCCCATGAGACTAAAGTAAAAAAAAAAAAAAATAGATGCTAGTTTTAGTCTGTTACTTTTAAGAATATCTGTAAGCTAGTGCCCATTGGGTGAACAGCTAATATTTGATGTAACGGGTTGAATAATTATTCCCGTGTCATTTGCGATTCAGGTGCGGTTCGGTAATATACAGGCCCGGGTGGGATGTGGGTCCAGTAGTCAATCAGTGTGCAGAATTGTAGGCAATTGCGCGGCAACTGATGGACAGCAAGAACTCGACCCTATGCTCTTATCACAACTTGAATAAAGACTACAGTGTACTTTTAATGACATTTTGCACACTCTAAAAATGCTGGATTGTTTCAACCTAGTGGCTTGGGTTAAGTTGGGTTAAGTATGGAGAAAGTAATTGTATTAACTTTTTAAAAATTTAATTAAATGTAAATTATCTCTAAATTAAAGATCATTCTGTTCTGTTTAGTTTTTTGTTTTGTTACACTTGGATCCTGCTGTAGTGAGTTTGAATTTTTTGCAAGACTGCAATTACATACAGTTGAAGTCAGAATTATTAGCCCCCCTTTGAATTAGGTTTTCTTTTTTAAATATTTCCCAAATGATGTTTCACAGAGCAAGGAAATTTTCACAGTATCATTCATTCATTCATTCATTCATTCATTCATTCATTCATTCATTTTCTTTTCAGCTTAGTCTCTTTATTAATCTGGCTTCGCCAAAGCGGAATGAACCGCCAACTTATCCAGCACATGTTTTACGCAGCGGATGCCCTTCCAGCTGCAACCCATCTCTGGGAAACATCCATATATACTCATTCACACACATACACTACTAACAATTTAGCCTACCCAATTCACCTGTACGGCATGTCTTTGGACTGTGGGGGAAACCGGAGCACCCGGAGGAAACCCATGCGAACACGGGGAGAACATGCAAACTCCACACAGAAACGCCAACTGACCCAGCAGAGGCTCAAACCAGCGTCTTTCTTGCTGTGAGGCAACTGCACTACCAACAGCGCCACCATGTCGCCAATTTTTACAGTATGTCTGATAATATTTTTCTTTCTGAAAAAGTCTTGTTTGTTTTATTGTTAGAACAAAAGCAGTTTTAAATTTTTTAAGAATCATTTTAAGGTCAAAATTATAAGCTCCTTTAAGCAATTTTTTTTGCGATTGTCTACAGAACAAACCATTGTCACACAATAACTTGCCTAATTACCCTAACATGTCTACTTAACCTAATTAGCATAGTTAAGCCTTTAAATGTCACTTTAAGCTGTATAGAAGTGTCTTGAAAAATATCTAGTCAAATATTATTTACTGTCATAATGGCAAAGATAAAGTAAATCAGTTATTAGAGATAAGTTATTAAAACTATTATATTTAGAAATGTGATGAAAAAAACTTCTCTATGTTAAACAGAAATTGGGGGAAAAAATAAACAGGGGGGCTAATAAATCAAAAGAGGATTGTTGAGTGGATTACTTTATCTCTTTGATTTAATGTCCGGTCAATCTTTGTGGTCCAATTTAACTACAGGGACCTTTTTTCAAGAAAAATAACGTATTAAATGTAAAATGGGTTATTACATGAAACCTTATCTTCAACCTGATTTCTAGATGACGGAACTGTAAGTGGTAAAACTCTTTTCTGGGCTTTACCCTATAAAAATAAGTAGGAAGGATTCTAATCAGCCACTTGGGCAGAAAGTAGTACAAAACACTTATTGTTTTTTTTTTAACATATCATTTAGGGATGGAAAATCTGAAGAAGACCATAGCCCCAAAACAGATTTTAAAAATGATCCAAAAAAACTAAACATTCTGGATGCACCCGAACACCAAAATCGAAAACCCATTGTAATCAAAATCTATTATTTTGTTGAAAAATATCAAAGTCATTTTACTCGGCGGCCATCTTTGAAATGCCTCTCGGCTACACGGCCTGTACTAGAAGGCAGGTTATATTCACCACATAGAGACTGATGATTGGCTCCTTTATTAGAAAGCAGGTTTTATTCACCATATAGAGATTGATGATTGGCTTCTGTACTAGAAGGCAGGTTTTATTCACCATATTGACCATTACACTTTCCCCATTCAAAACGATACAAGTGACATGTCTTGTGTATTCTATAGTCTTTGAGAATATAAAGTACTTTTTAAAATTAAAGACATTTTAAATTTAATTCAGCAACTTACTGATTTAAAAACAAACAAGCACATCAGGTTACCAGCATTACCATGACAGGACAGTACCACTATTGCAAGCAGCAGGAACAAGTAATACTACATAGAAATATCCTTTTGGTGTGTTACTAGATCAGACTTTGAGTTTCTTTGAAACATATGTGGTTGCTGCTTAGATATGTACACGCCCAGCAAGCATGTTTTGTTTTTTAAAAGATGTCTAATAGACATCTAATAGACATCTTGTGCTTCTTGGCAAAAACAAGGCTAAATTTGGGCTGTCAGTGAAAATATAATAGACGTCTAAGAATAGGCCAAAACTAGACTAGTTGTCAAATTAACAGAATTGAATGACTACACATATAAAGTCTGTCTAATCTGTCTATTTGATGACTAGTTTTGGGATTTTCTTAGATGTCTAGTAGATTTTCACTGACAGCCCAAGTTTAGTCTTGTTTTAGCCAAGCAGTCCATGCTTAGATGTCTATTAGACATCTATTAAACACAAAATTGTTTGCTGGCCGGTTACACATCGATTTTTCAACTTTGATCACAGTTTTTTGTTTATTTTTTCGCACCATTTAGGAAGGAAAATCCGAAGTCGACCATAGCCCCAAAACATATGCAGATAAAAAAAAAAAAAAAAGATAGTATAAACAAAACCCAATAAAACTGGAAAACAGTTAGTTATATTAAGCACAAGAAAATTTTTAAATCAAAAATTCAAAAATGTAGAATGAATTTCAGAACAGAATTCAAAAAGAAAATTCTGTTGGTTGCTAAATAATCTCGCACAAAATTATCAAAAAATAAAAATGCCCAAATGTGAAACGCTACAGATCCTGCTCTAAAATCACTCCCTGCTTAGTAAACCCTAAGTTGTGCTCTACCTAATCGATTCCCCTCCTTAATTCTTCTCGGTTTGGTTTTTAACGGTACAAAACTGGAGTTTAGCACTTCACTGAAACCACCTGTTTCGAACGGGTCACCTTTATAAGTCTCGGGTCTGCATTGATTTTCAGCAGGACTTATTTCATGAAGCAGGTCTTTGGGACAGGACACAGATGAAGATGAACTAGGAGGCTAAATCACTTTTCTTTGGCCTCTTTTTTCCACTCACTCTCTCTCTCCCTCTTCCTTTCGCTTGAAATCCCTCTCGCCCTTTTCCATAATTCTCTGCTGTCATGTTTTCAGTGGAGTGCAGCCATGGCCGAGTTTCAGAAAAAAAGACACTTTTATTATTATTTTTGTGTGTGTGTGTGTGTGTGTGTGCACTTAACACCAAGATGGATACATCATCTGTCACGTCTGAGTTGGTTTATGTGAATTACTAGCACGTGTAAACACACTTTTGCAAGCGGTGGGTTAAAATATCGAGGGCGATGTGTACGTGCAAGATTGCTCAAGCATTAGCTAGAAGGCTAGCAACGAGGTTTGACTTGCTCAAATGTAAATGCTGCATGATTTAGCAGGTTTTGCGCTTCGGATATGGCGAGAGCGTGAACTTTATAAAAAATAATACATTATTAAACAAAGCAAAGCTTGTGGCAGGAGGCTAGAGTTCATGCAGAGTGCATTTGAGGGACTCGCGCTGTCTCTCTTTCATTCTGTCTCGCCTTCTTTCTTCCAGCATTATAGACATTGGTGTTGACACCTTTAAATGTGACGCTCCCCGTTGAATTAATGCCGGGGTAAAATAAATGTCCCTGGATGGCTGTGTGCATAGGTTGATGGGAAGCGAGCATCTGTCAGCATGGTGGGATGGACACAGGTGGCGGAAATGATTATGGAAATGTTTATGGAAAGGCCTTGTCTCGCGGTAGGACACGGCTTAAAGAAAAGGAAGGAAGTCGAGAGAGGTAAATCAACCCACAACCCTTGGGAATGCGTCGTAGCGACATCCCAAGTGGGAAAATGGATGTACATTAAGGGTTTCCTTGAATACTGTATTCCCTTATGTCTGTGTGACCCAGGACTGTAGGTACAGTACTGTATCTGCATCCATGTGTGTATTGAAGAAGTTTAGAGAAGTTTATCACATTCTTCCTTCTTGGTGTGCGTTTATTTAATGAAAAGTTTGGCTAATTTCATTCTTATTTCAGATACCAAAAGTTTAGTAATCTAACTTTTCTTGTTTAAATTACACAGATTGGTCCAACAAAATGTGTACTTAAAATGTGTAGAATTTTTTTTAAACAGCCTTTTTTTTGCATCTGGTTGATTCAAATAGTAAAAATAAATAAATAAAACAGTTGTTAATTAAGTATGGTTTTACTGTTGAACTAACAAATAAACACATTTATTGTTTTTCAACCATGAACTGACTAGAACAGGGGTTTTCAAACTGTGGGGCGCGCCCCACCAGGGGGGTGGCAGCACCTATTAAGGGGGAGCGTGAGAATTTGAGGTGTGCACTCAAGTAAATTATGATGAGGATTTTTATTCGTTCACTAGAGTGCATCTGATTAACGTTAGTTTTACAGCTAACTATCAGGCACCTGTAGAGTGAATGCGTTCAAGTAAAATATATGCAAATAAAATGGACTGGGTGCTTTTTAAAATTAATGATGGTGAATGAAAGTAAAACCGGTGACAAAGAAGTGCCCTTCTAACTCAAATCAGCAGAATGCCCTTCTTGATCATCACTTACTTTGAAGACATATTGACTACGTTTACACGGACATCAGTAATAGTTATTTGCCTTAATCTGAATAAGACAATAATATAATTAAAGTGTTATGTGAAATGCTTTTTGAATGTTGGGTCACCAGGCTATCCACGTTTCCTGCAGAGTCTCCTGTAATTTTTTTGGTGTTTCATCTTTTCATTTTTTGACTTTAACTGCAGTGTGGCAGTCAATTTCACTTATGAACTTTTCGTTTATGCCTCCATGACAAACTGGGGTATTAGACGCGAATATGAAGTTTTAATCAAATTTGATAACGCACGCAGAATGGAAAGAAAAAAAAACATTTTTTTGTGACATCATTTCACAAAATGAAGTCACAATGTCACAATATAACGGTAATAGTTTGATTTTGTTTACTTCAATAATGCCACTAATATATGCAATACTCCACATGTCCTAATTCCATTTCTGTTTAGTTCAATTATAACTTTTCAATTCTTAATCAGAGTATTGTCTTAATCGTAGTAAAATCGTATGAAAGTATTGTCGCCCATGTAACCGTACTTAATGTTTGACTCAACCACACCATCAGGGCTCTACGAACTTGGCTTTGCGAAGCAGCATTTTCTGTATGTAGGCTACTTACATTAAAAGCAAGTAGGCTATGGCTCATGCTTATTGACAGTGGAAGATGATTTACGGTTAGTCGTGTCAGGAATCTAACCACAGATTAGCATGTTGTCCTCACAGAAACAGGCTCGGCCATCACACTGAATCAGGTAAGCTGTATATTTATGTTTCAATGTAATTAATGCTACACATTTTAAATGCAGCAAGTAATATATGAAGGATGTTTGCAGAGGCATTATAATTTTGGCTTGAGGGAGTGGTGCCTGGGGGGTTTGGGAGTGTGTCCAAACTCGGTCCTGGAGGGCTGGTATCCTGCAAATCAAACACACCTGGGCTAGCTAATCAAGCTATAACTATAGGCTTTCTAGAAATCTAATGTTAAGGCAAGTTGAAGCTAAAATCTGCAGGACATTGGCCTTCTAATACCAAGTTTGGACATTCCTGGTCTAGAAAAACAAAAATCAGTCAATTAGCTGATTCTGTATTTGATGATTTACTGGTGTTTTCTGTTTATTTACAGTTATGAATTGCATTATTGAATCTTGATGTTGAAAAAAGGAAACTCTGCAATTTAACAGTGTGACTTTTATCGACATTTTAGTAAGTTTTAGTTAGTTTGAAACAATATACTTTATAAAAAAGGATATTTATAAAAAAAGGTTGTTAAATTTATAAGACCACAGATAAAAAAAGAGTGGATAAGAAAAACTCTGGCTTGTTGTGGGTGTAGCCTTGCATAAATGAAGCACATTTTGCAAACAAATTTGAAATCGTTTTTGTCTTGATAAAAAAATTGTATAAAATATTTTAAATGCTGTGTCATGTCACATTCAAATGTAGTTAATAAAAATACTGTTGTAGTTGATAATTCAATCCAATTCGTTATTCTTTCTATAGCGCTTTTACAATGCAGAATGTGTCAAAGCAGCTTAACATAGAAGTTTTAGTTAAATGAAACTGTCAGTCCAGTTTTCAGAGTTAAAGTTCAGTTTAGTTCTGTTCAGTGTGGTTTAATTTTCACTGCTGAAAGTCCAAACACCGAAGTGCAAATCCACCGATGCGCAGATCCATAAACCAAACCAAGAGAGCCAGTGGCGACAGTGGAGAGGAACAAACTTGACCAATTGACAAAAGTGAAGAAAAAAACTTGAGAGAAACCAGGCTCAGATGGGCACAACCATTTCTCTACTGGCAAAACGTCTTGCGCAGAGCTTCAGTCTTATCTTGTGCAGAGATAATTAATGTTTTAGTTAATAATGTGTGATGTAATGAGTTATGTAGTTTATAAGTTATAGTAATATGTTAAAATGTTGGCTGTGGTTGTGGCGCAGTGGATAGCACAATCGCCTCACAGCAAGAACAACGCTGGTTTGAGCCTCGGCTGGGTCAGTTGGTATTTCTGTGTGGAGTTTGCATGTTCTCCTCGTGTTCGCGTGTGCTCTGGTTTCCCCCACAAATCCAAAGATGTGGTATAGGTGAATTGGGTAAGCTAAGTGAAGTTTATGTATAAACAAATTTCGAGAGGATCACATGCTTACGATTGTTCTCAGCTGTTTCTGCATTAGCCTATGATCGATTATCCAATCAGACGACTCCTAACTCACTATAAATAACCAGAGTTTTCTTATCTCAATATCTTCGTCTTGAAGAACCCCCCCACCCACCTCTACTTTCCCTCATTTTTAGATGGGCGACACGGTGGCCCAGTGATTAGCACTGTTGCCTCACAGCAAGAATGCCGCTGGTTTAAGTCCCTACTAAATGAGACAACATTTCTGTGTGGAGTTTTGCTAGTTCCCGTGGGTTTTCCCCGGGTTCTCCGGTTTCCTTCCACAGTCCAAATACCACACACCCTAAGTAAATTGAACACACAAAATTGATACCATAGTCAAGCTCTAAGCAAGCACTCCTCTCCTCAGTCATCCATTTCCACCATTCAGCTAGAATAAGCCGGGGGAGTTTATCGAGATCTACCTGAGCTCAAACTCCCCTCTCGCCCTGTAAAAGGGAGCCCAGAACTTGAGGATCTTACAAACTCAATGGCTCTCTCCCAGGATAGCATGCCAAACAAGCTTTATTATCAAGCATCAGCTAAGTGTGAACTCTTGAAATTGTCTGTAGTGTATGTGTGTGAATGAGTGCCTATGGATGTTTCACAGTGATGGGTTACAGCTGTAAGGGCAACCGCTGCGTAGAACAGCTGCTGGATAAGTTGGCGGTTCATTCCGCTGTGGTGACCCCTAATTAATAAAGGGACTTAGGTGAAAAGAAAAAGAATGAATGAATTTTAAAATATTTTCACAGCATGCTTTCTCTGTATTCACTCTGGAAAATCTGCATAAATCTGTGCCTATTGTCTCAATTGAAATTATCATGTTTACATTGCATTTTTTGCCAACAGTTTGCTTTAATTTAACCATTGCTGCAAATGTCGGTTTTATCATAGAAACTAGTTTGATTACATAAATTTTCATCGGTAATTTAACCTTGACCGATGCATGTAAACAAGCCCTCCTCCTATCTAAAGGAGAAGAGAAACAGTCCGAGACTGACAAACACTTACCAGCATATTTTTCTGCATAACTGCACCGTGTTTTTAGGGCAGGATATGGAAAATGCTGGAGTTCATCTGCCTGTCAGTTCTGAGGTCACATTCAAGGTCTGAATCCGCAGTGTGTTTTATCTGTCTCCTCTCTGGATGAATAAATGGATGCTGGGAATGGTATACTGGAAGGAACATAAACTACTGAGGGAAAAGCTCATGGGGAAAAAAAGCCATGGGATTACAGAACAGCATGAGACTTGTTTACTTTTGGGGTGAATTATTATTTTATTAGTTATCAGTTGTGATATATTAGCTATTTTAAATCTTCTTTGATAAGCAACATGCATTTGTAGTGCATCTGTAAACACGTAGAGAGACCAAAAATGCAGGAGCAAAATGTTAATTCAGTTTAGTAACTTTTCATTATTCAATGAAACAGTGAAGCAGTTTAAATTTCATTTTCTCCTCTAATAATACAACAACCCAAAGTCTGACAAGGCAGAAAGAAAAGTTAATTCTGCTCTCTGAAGTTTTCCAATAAAAACCTTGAGCTTTACTGCAAATATTGCTAGATGTTTTTTCCTCATTTGAAAGTCATTTTGGACAGATATTGATCAAATGCAGCTTATGTTAAATTAAGGGACATTTTGAAAAATCTCGTTTCCTGCTGATTTGATATTTGTTTTGATTTGTGAACGTCTGAACAAATTTCTTCAAGTTTTAAATAAAAATGTTATCTAGAGGCCACTTAAAAAATGCTCATCATTTCCTCATTGCAAAATAACAGTAAAATGGGAGTGGTTAATAATAATGTGTCTGAACCAAATGACAATCAAAACTGACATCAACAAAGAAGTAACGCCATTCTAAAAGCAGAAACGAATGCTCAGACTTTGATCAAAGATAACCAAAACAACCTATTTTTCAGTAGATTAACTTGCATGGATTCATTTTCACCTAAAGAATAACAATGTGCAAAAAACAAACAAAAACAAAACATTACAGTATCAATTTAGATTTCACACAAACTTTAACATACAGTGCATCCTGAAAGTCTCATTCATAGCGCTTCACAGATTTTAGCAGCTTAATTGGAGTTCACCTGTAGTAAATTCAGTTGATTGGACATGATTTAAAAAGGGATACACCTGTCCAGAGTTGACAGTGCATGTCAAAGCACAAACCAAGCATGAAGACAAAGGAATTGTCTGTAGACCTCCGAGACAGGATTGTCTTGAGGCACAAGGCTGGGGAAGGTTACAGAAAAAATTCTGTTGCTCTGAAAGTTCCAATGAGCACAATGGCCTCCATCATCCGTATGTGGAAGATGTTTGGAACCACTAGGACTCTTCCTAGAGCTGGCCGGCCATCTAAGCTGAGTGATCGAGGGCGAGAAGAGCCTTAGTCACGGAGGTGATCAATAACCCGATGGTCACACTGCCTGAGCTCCAGCGTTCTTCTGTGGAGCGAGGTGAACCTTACCGAAGGACAACCATCTGTGCAGCAATCCACCAATCAGGCCTGTATGGTAGAGTGGCCAGACAGAAGTCACCAGCCCGCCTGAAATTTGGCAAAAGGCATCTGAAGGACTCTCAGACCATAAGAAACAAAATTCTCTGGTTTGATGAGACTAAAATTGAACTCTTTGGAATGAAAGGCATTACGTTTGGAGAAAACCAGGTACCGCTCATCACCAGGCTAATACCATCCCTACATTGAAGCGTGGTGGTGGCAGCATCATGTTGTGGGGATGTTTTTCAGCAGCAAGAACTGGAAGATTAGTCAGGATAGAGGGAAAGATGAATGCAGCAATGTACAGAGACATCCTGAGTGAAAACCTGCTTCAGAGTGCTCTTGACTCAGACTGGGGCGACGGTTTATCTTCCAGCAGGAAAATGACCCAAAGCACATCGCCAAAATATCAATGGAATATAAAAAAAAATGTGGAAAAAGTGAAGTGCTATGAATTCTTTCCGGATGCACTGTAACATCTGTTTGATATCATAATCAGCATTTTTTAAATTACATGTTATCAGTAATCAGTTCGATACTAGCCATAATCAGCATTTATTTTTAATTGCATCTATGTGTCTGATTGGACTGATAACGGAAGCAGATAATCATTGAAATTGTACACTCTTTATCTCTGCCAGAGTAAAGTCGTGTTATTGGAGTTGACTTGGACTGCAATGATAAACAGATGGACTAAGCATGCTGGATCCTCATTGAGCTCTAGTTCGTACAAACACACTCACAATGACAGACACAGAGGCACGCTGCCCTTCTGTAAAACAGTGAACACACAAAGATCTGCTGTTTCACTATCGACCGTTAAAGCAATGGCCATTTAGATCATGTGTGAGATAAGTGCACTGGAAACACTGGACAAAGGGGCTTTCTTGATAAAATACCAGTTTGATTTGACTCACTCCCTTTTTTAAAGAATACTGCAGTTTTAGATAACTTCTGAAAAGTGCAGTTTTTTGGACACGAAAAAACAGTTTTTTAAATATATTGCAGTATTACTGCAATACAACCAAAACAATACAATACAATACAACCAACTGCAGTACATCTACTGCAATACAACTGAAGTACTACTACAGTACAAATGCAGTACAACTAAAGCAATAGTACTGAACTGATACTACTACTATAATGCATTATAGTTGAACTGTGTTTATACCTTATTTTACTGCAGTTGAAGACTTTTATTGCATTGAATTTTGCCACAGTTATCCTTGTATACTGTATATAGGCTACTGCTATACTACTGTTCAGTTCACTGCAGTTATTTGTATTATACATTTTTGCAAATAAACTCTTAAAATTCTAATAAGAAAATTACTTGAATCCCCCCCCAAAAAAAACATCCCTGAAAAAAGTACAAAATACTCTTGGAAGATGTTAAAGAACAAACCCCTTAGAACACAAGTGCTGTACAGTTCTTACCACATCATTGGCATATTAGACTACAGCAGCACAAGTGCAGTTAAGACAGAATTTAGTTGTTTTTACACCAGTTTACTGCAACTTATATTGCTGTTGAACTTTATTGTACTTTATTTGCACTGTGTTTATACTTCATTGTATTGCAATTTTGCAAGTATACCTAATTTTGCTGCAGTTATACGTCTATATACTGCTGTTGTACTGCAGTTTTACTTCAGTTTACTGCAGTTATTTTTTTGTAAGGGACAGCTTTGGAAGTCAACAACTGATGGGATAGTTTGGCCAAAAATTTAAATTCAATCATTATTTACTCACTCTAGGCTTGTTTCATTGCCTTAAACACTATCTGGGAAGAAGAAATGTAACATGTCCATTTAATGGCAATGAAAAGAATCAAGCGTTAAACATTTTTTTTAAGATAAAAGAATGATAGATATCATATTTTTAACCACATAAGTGTTATGCTTTCACACCAAATGCGAGTTTAAGTATTTGCATGCAAATTAGTCTATATTTGTTTGTTTGCATTGACTTTAATCTATACATACAAAGCCATTGCAAACATAAGAATATAGAATTTTTTTTTCTTTTGTTAGGAGCTGCTAATGACAAAACATGTGCACTGTATTTATCGCAAACATGACACAAACCAATAATTAATTCCAGTTAAATAGTTCACCCTTAGCTGATGATTGATTATAGAGCGTGTTTGGCATGCTGTCCCAGGAGAGAGCCCTGAGCTCTTGAGATCCTCGAGCCTGAGGCTCCCTCCCGTTGTAGGGCGTGAGGAGAGTTTGAGCTCAGGTAAGTCTCGAGAACGCCCCTGCTTGTTATGGCAAATAGGAATAAGGAATTACTGTGGATAGATATACAACTGATTAAGTGCTTTTCTGGTGTCGATTTGGTTTGGTCAATTTACTTATGTCACATGTCTTGCCTGTGGGAGGAAACCGGGGAGCCCAGGGGAAACCCACGCGAGCATGGGGAGAACATGTAAACTCCACACAGAAATATCAACTTGGCCAGGTAAAGACTTGACCCAGTGACATTCTTGCTGTGAGACAACAGTGCTAATCACTGGGCCGCAGTGTCGCCCTGTCAAGGGAAAAGGGGGAGGAGTAGGGAGGTAAGGGGGAATTCTTCAACACAAAGATGGCTAAGGTAAGACACTCTGCTTATTTATAGTGAGTTAGGCTTCGTCTGATTGGTTGATCATACATTAGCTAATGCGGGACCAGCTGCGCTCAATCATAAGCACGAGCTCCTCTCGAAAATAGTTTATAAATAAACTTCATTTATTCTGTTGTGGTGATTCTACAGTTGCAAAAACTAAAGTATACTTTAGTATGTACTACAGTTTATCAGTTCATGATAGCTATTGCTACTGTATGATGTAGCATTAATTAACAAAGAGTTGTAAATATTATAATTTATACAGTATAATACACTTTATTATAGTAGGTTTAAAAACTACAACAATAGTGTTTACTGTAATTTACTGTAGTATTTTGTCATGTGGGATTTCTAATATAGACATTCTACCTTTTTTCTATTGAAGGCCATTATATGTAAGTGCTATGCAAGTGCTAATTCAACTTTTTAAAAAATAGGACATACCTGACAAAAGTCTTGTCATCAATCTCAGTTGTAAGAGCAAGAAATACCAACTTGATTTCTAGTTGATCATTTGGAAAAGTGGCAGGAGGTAGATTTTTCTGATGAATCATCTGTTAAACTGCATCCCAAACATCACAAATACTGCAGAAGACCTATTGCAACCTGCATGGAGCCAAGATTCTGACAGAAATCTGTCAAATATGGTGAAGGAAAAATCATGGTTTGGGGTTACATTCAGTATGGGGCATGCGAGAGATCTGCAGAGAGGCTGGCAACATGAACAGCCTGAGGTATCAAGACATTTGTGCTGCTCATTACATAAAAAAATACACAGGAGATGGCAAATTCTTCAGCAGGATAGCGCTCCTTCTGGTGTCACTTTATTTTGATGGTCCCTTTAACGCATTTTGTTGAATTTAAGTTACATTGCATCTACATGCCAACTTATTCTCAATAGATTATAAGTAGACTGTTAGGTTGGGGCTAGGGTTAGTGTAAGTTGACATGTACTTGCAACGTTTCTTATAGTCAGATAAATGTGTTGAAGGAGCAGTATCAGCAGATATTAAGCAGACAGTCTACTAATACTCAAATGAGAAGTAATTGGCATGTAGTTGCAATGCAACTTTTAGTCAACAAAATATGAAATAGGGACGATCAAAACAAAGTCCTTCTCATCCTTCAGCCTCCACATCAAAGTTCCTGGAAGCAAATAAAGTCAAGTTGCTCCAGGATTGGCCAGCCCAGTCACCAGACATGAACATTATTGAGCATGTCTGGGGTAAGATAAAGGAGGAGGAATAGGAGATGAATCCAAAGAAACTTGAGGAACTCTGGGAGTCCTGCAAAAACGCTTTCTTTGCCATTCCAGATGATTTAATTAATACGTTATTTGAGTCAATGCAGAGATGTTTGGATGCAGTCGTCCAAGAGTCATACACAATATTAATTTATTTTCCACTGCACCATAACTTTATATTCTATACTGTACATTATTACTGTTAAGTGACAAGACTAATTAAATAATTAAAAATCAAGCGTAATATAGAGGCCTTTGCCTTTCATTTAAGCCACTTCTGATAAAAATTGGATAGGCGACATGACTTGTCAGGTAGTGTAGTTTGCCAGGACTAACTATACCTTTAGGTCATCTATTTCTATTTCGGTTAGCTGCATTTTTTTTTTTTAGCATTTGCATTTGGTGTAGTTTTTTTTTCTTCACGCTGTCCAAACCCTGTCAGAATCCACCAGCGCCCCATTTTTGCATCGCGACCCACCGGTTGCGAACGGCTGCGGTCGGCTGCATTACCATTATTGCATCATTTCTCATGGCAGATAGGTGAATGAATGGCTTTGAGCAAATGCCACTTCTGGCTCCAGGTCTTTCTCTTTTTCCCTTTCCATCTGTCTATCCCAGTCATTCCCTTCGGCTTCTTTTTCTATTTTTTTTTTCTATTTTTTGTCCACACCTGACACTCGGTTTGCTTGCATGACTGCCTCTCTCTCTATCTCTCTGCCCCTTCTCTTTCTGTTGGGCTGTTGTCGTTCCCTCAGGACTACGAGGTGGAGAGAGGTTATACGTGGCATGGAAGGGTGCACGGTGGCTTAAAAAAAGAAAAGAAAGCAAAAAACTGCAAGCTGTGGTGAATTGCTAATAGGCTATCATAGCGCTGAGAAGGCGTTGGCTCGCCGGAGGTCTGTAACCCATTAAAGAAACGTCAACTCGGCATAGGTATACCGGGAATTATGGGTCAGTGACCGGGAAGCGGTGCTGGCCATCCATTGGTCAGAGGATTGCCCTGTAATCTGTCTGAAATCCTGGAGAGCCAGTGACAGCACAGGGAGCTTCCCTGCTTTGTTCCGACACTGTGGAGCGAAGCGAGAACAGAACATAAACCGTGAACATTTTTGAACGCCATTTGCACATGCTAGTGGATCATATAAACAAAAATGCTATGGTTACTCTGTGTTGGGTTTATAGTTTATTTGGTAACACCTAAGATTAGGTCACAGTTCATGCTATTAACTACTGGCCTATCTCCAGCCTATTATTAAGATATCAACTGTTCATTAGTATTAAAAAATGTGATCTTATTCTGCATCTCTAATCCTATCCAAAACCTAAAGCCAACCTCTACCTTACGAGCTACTGATTAACAGCTAATTAGTAGTTTAAGCTAAAGTAGTAGTGCTAGTTAATGCTGTTTGTTAATACCCTGAATTATGAGCTATTTAATAAATACAGAAAATTAATCTAGTAAGATAAAGAAGGCAAAAACTTTGATCTTATATCAGCTTTATAACATATAGATATCTACAAACCTGCTGCATTATAAACAAATGATAGAAAATGTTTAATTCTGAGTGGGAAGGGTTCTTATTATCCTGTTTTCTTGATTGCAAAATAAAATAGCTTTGTTCAGAAATTTTCTCTGGGCCATTTAGTCGACATCAAGAAAACAAATCTGTTGTTTTTGCCATGTGATTATAATAAGAAAATCAATTTGTGATTTTGAAAACAAAAGTTTCATGTTGAAATACTGAAAACTTTTGAGCAGGCACAGTAGGATGTCCACAACAGTGAAATCGCTGTATTAAATAAATAAATAAGTAAACTTTTGTCAGGATGATGAGAAAATAATTTTTATGTTGAGAAAATTAAAGTCAGTGTCTTGATTTTCTCTAAAATTCTGAACAAAAAAGTATTTCATTTTTATGAAAAGTACATTTTGTGTCCTATGGCAACATTGGAATAATCAAGTGTAAAATAAATAATAAATTAATAAATAGATCTCAAGAACTTATTCATTCATTTATTTTCCTTTCGGCTTAGTCCCTTTATTAATCTGGGGTCGCCACAGCGAAAAAAAAAACACTATCTTATCCAGCACATGTTTTATGCAGCGGATACCCTTCCAGCTGCAACCCATCTCTGGGAAACATCCATACACATTAATTCACTACGGACAATTTAGCTTACCCAATTTACCTCTACTGCATGTCTTAGGACTGTAAGGGCAACCGGAGCACCCGGAGGAAACCCACGCAAACGCAGGGAGAACATGCAAACTCCACACAGAAATCCAACTGACCCAGCCGAGGCTCGAACCAGCGACCTTCTTGCTGTGAGGCAACACCACTACCTACTGCACCACCGCGTCACATCTCAAGAACTCAGTAAACATCATTTCATTCACTCATTTTCCTTCTGCTTAGTCACCACAGCAGAATGAACCGCCAACTTATCTAGCATATGTTTTCTTCAGCGGATGTCCTTCCAGCAGCATCCCAGCGCTGGGAAACATCCATACATTCTCGCATTGACACACATACACTACGGCCAATTTAGTTTATCCAATTCACCTATAGCGACTGTAAACCGAAGGAAAATCTAAGGAACCAATGCGAACATGGGAAGAACATGCAAACTCTACACAGAAATGCCAACTGGCCTAGCTGTAACTCGAACCACTGAGCTACTGTGACGCCCCATATTTTACAGTATTTTTGATGAAATGTGGAGTTTTTACCTTTAAATTGCAAGAAAAATTCATGACAATAAAAAATACACTAATAAAATATTTAATGGCACCATATTTACATATTTATATTTAAGGACATATTTACTAAATGGGGTAAATTGGTAATGGAACAATCTGATAAAAGTACCAATGGGAGTGGAATGTTCTGCGAATGATTTATTGACAATGTGCAAATTAAACACTACAGCTCATTTTTATAATATCCAACCTAGTGCAAATAATAGTTCAAATTAGGTCACAAACAAGCAGTGCCAAATACTCTCCTCCCCTAAATTTTCCATCTTTACAATTACGTATGCAGTAAGGTCAGATGTGAAAAATAACTTTATTCACACTTTTCCAGTGCTAACATTTCACAGCATGACTAGTAAATCCTGTCAGTAAAAAAGAGGGTTTGATATGGTGCAAGCTGTTAGTAAATCTGGCCCCAAGAGTATATCATCTTAATTATTCATGAGAAGGTGTGGCCAAATCATCCGCAGAGGAACATTTCAACCATTTAAAAGCATTGTTTGTAAGTGCTTCCTTCTGTGAAGTGACTGGAACCATTACCATCTGACATCCCCCTGCTTTAAAACTGTCATCCCGAGACTTTGAAGACATAAGAGTTGCTAAATGCGATTGCCAACATTTTGACATGAAACGGCACCAATTGCTCTTCAAATGGGTTAGACGAGACAAGGCTGGAAACGAAATTGAGAATAGAAAGAGATCAAAACAAACACCATGGCACTCCTTAGGAATTTGTTGACAGATTTTTTTTTTCTTCTTCACGTATCTCTGTCTCTCCAGAAAGCGATGGCTTCTTTGAGCTCCAACGCCTTCACCAGAGATGTCTGGGAAAGATGCCCTTCCCCTGATAAAAGACCACGGCTGCTGTGAAGTCAGGGAATCTCTCTTGTGCACTACCTTTCTCTCTTTATCTCACTTTGACACTCCGGTGACTGGCTTGTGAGCGTTTGTAGGATTAGAGACTTTTTATCGTTTTTTTTCCCATATTTGTTCTTGTTGGGTTTTTTTAGCGTGGACCTTTCATCCACTTCCAGGTAAAGCCATGTTAAATCTGAGTTCGCTCCAGGAGCCGTTGTACACGCTCATAAAAACAGTGTCTTCCTGACGCTCTTCTGGAGGATCCCGGTTGTAGAGCTGTGAAAGGTCAGCAGCCACGTCTTGTGGTGAGAACTTGGGAGGCCGAGGAACATTAAGGGGGAAAAGATTTAATCTGGACTGCTGACCTTTTGAGGGACGTCAGGCTGAGAGCACACGCTTGATGTGGCGTAAGATAACTTGACACTAGCTGGACTGCAGTGTAAGACAATTTCAGAGCGCTGTAGACATTTCCAGAAAGTGCGATGTCAACGGTCGAAGGGACCCGAGCTACATCCGACCTCTGGTATTGTGCAGTTCTGAGAGAAACTATTGGAGTTTTCGACTTGAGACGCTTGCAATTGACAAGTCGGTGCAGTCGATACTCTTATCAGGGCTTCCGCAGAGGTGCTGGGAGCAAAGTACCTCACACGCACACTCGCTGGCAGATACTTCTTCACCTCACGCTCCCTCATCCATTTTCTGTCTTGTTTTCTTCCTCCAAGAGACTTTTAAAGTCATTTTAAAAGAGTAGTTTGAGTCAAAATGCTAATTTTGTCATTTATTTACTCTCTTGTTTTTTAAAACTTGTTGTTTTGAAACTTTTCCAATATCTCAGCTGCTCTGTTTCTATATAGCATGAATAAATGTGGTCTGGCAAGCTTTTAAATGTGCTTTAGTTCATCTTGGAATTAAAATCTTGGAGTTCAAATTTAAAAGACCTCTGTATATCTTTAAAACACAAAAGGTCTGAGCCAGTAGATTTGTGGGCAGTTCTACTACATGAAGCACAACTGCACTTTAAGGGTGCTTTCACACTTGGTTCAATTGCCTGGACCGTACCCAAGTTCGATTGTCCACCCCTTGCCACCTTCTCTTTTGGTTTGTGTTCACACTGTCTTGTTTTCCAGCGTCATTGAGCTGCTGTTGTGTGTACGGCTGTTGCTTGGTGACGGACATGAAAGCAAATCACCAAAATGGAAAGACGTCTGCACATCGCTGTCATTCTGCTTTTACTGAATCTTTTGGTTTTGGACATACAGAAAGTGACTCACGTCTGTCTGTCGCAAAAATATTCTAAACGTTCAGAACATAACGCGATGTCTGCATAAGTTGTTTTTGTAGGAGACAAGGAGATGTTATCACTGTGTTTGCCCTGGGTCAGTCCCGCTTGTCACCAAGGTACAGTACGTGATACACAGACCCACACATACACACATAGAATTAACATTATGAAAATGATAGTTTGCTGTACTGTTGGCGGTTTACTTCTGTTATTTGGTATGATTGCATTTATACCAGGAGTGAACCAGACCAGAGTTCGCGTGAACCGTACCCCAGACCACCTCTTCCCGGAGGACTCAAGTACGGTTCTTGGGTGCGCACCCGAGTTCAGAAGACACGTTCACACTAGCTAAACATACCGTACTCTGACATTAAACGAACCTGGGTGCGGACCAGAAGTGCTAGTGTGAAAGCACCCTAAATGTCCTGAGTTCAAATCCCGACTCATGAATCTTTCCTGATCGCTCCTCTATCTCTTTAACTTTGCTTTCTGTCAAAATAAATGTGCTCTCAAAATAAAGGCAAACACCCCAAAAACATCAATCTTACAACACAAAAGAAGCTGCATTTCCCAAATGTTCACCCAAAACTCTGATGCTTCAGAAAGATCAGACACAATTGTTTTTAATGATGAATAAATGTACTTTTCACTTCTATTCACATATAAACACTGAATAATGTTACAGCATTTATATTTGATCATGAAAGCTCAAGCATTCTTGGTTTATTCTAGGTTCATTCCTGAGTGCCAATGAGCTTCTTCTAAAACCAATGAGGGTTAACTTCCATTTAACCCAATGAGGTTCATTTTAGTGCCACATTTGAGCTTCTGCAAGAACCAATGAGGATAATTTTTACATCCCCCAGGCTCTTTGGAAATACATGCCTCAGTAAGCATTTTTGCGAAATGTAAAATACATTGCTCTGGGTGTGTTTCATTGCTCATTTTACATGACAAATCCACTAGAGGGTGCTGTCTACATTTTAGCAAATCTGAAACCAATTACTTAGGGTAAGTTTTGCTGTATGTTTCAGACATACGTCCTTCTTTGTACACATCCACAAAAATGTGGGGCTTTTCTTAGAGATCGCCTATCCAGTGGTGTAAAGCAACAAATTACAACTACTCAAATTACTGTAATTGAGTATTTGTTCTAAGAACTTGTAATTTACTGAATAGTTTTAAAAATGTGTACTTGTACTTTCCCTTGAGTACATTTTTACTGCAGTATTGGTACTTTTACTTTACTACTTTGCTTTATCCTAAAATCGCTACTTTATTTTTTCTTGTCTATGGGGATTCCTTTTAGAAACCAGTCCTATAATTCCTGTCCAATCAAATCGCACATAGAAGGTAAATCGCATTATAGTGAACTTAAGACAAGGGCGATTTATAACTTATAATTGCTATTATATAATATATCTGTTTGGAAGCATTAAAAGTGTCCAAGAGAATGTCCAAAATCTTTACGCGCATTGACCAAGAAACTGTTTAGATGCATGTCACTGATGAGAAGGTGATAGATGTTTACTGTCTGATGACCAAAATAGCCTTAAACACCCAGCAGCGTTGTGGAGACATTGCATTTTGTTTGGAAATGAAAATCGTGTTGACGCCAGAACACATCGTCAGGTCGACCTCAACGTCCAACCTAAAATCAACCAAATATTAACGTATGACGATGTTAGAGCTTCAACGTTGTGTGGACGTTACAACTATGACATCTATCAGATGTTGGATTTTGGTTGCCATACCTGATGATTAAATGTCAATGTTTAACATGTTTAAGATGTTGGATTTTGGTCACTTTCTAACACAACCTAAAATCAACCAAATATCAAGGTCATTTGACCTCATTATTGGATGTCAAAATAACGTTGTCCTTAGACGCTAACTAAACATAGCATTTTGGTCACCTGACATCACAACCTAAAGCTAACCTAATATTAATGTCTTATGACATTGTGTGCCTGCTGAGCAATAACCACATACACTACAGAATGTTAAGTTTACACACATCCTCAAATTACATGTAAATGCATCAGCTCTTTACAGCGCAACACTCACTACTCTTAAGTAATTTTGAAAGGTCTACTTTTTACTAATCCTTTGGGTAATATTTACAACAGATACTTTTACTTAAGTATGATTTTTCAGTACTCTTTCCACCACTGCGCCTATAGCAAACCACTGAGCAAAACCCTTCCCTAAACCCAACCAATGGTGTTTTTTAAAAGGATACATAAGAGAAAAGTGCACTGCGATAACACAGTTTTACCTTGATCTGTTTTGTGGAAGTGATCCTATGTTGTTTGGTGGTATTTATTTGCCGTTGTGCAAAAAAAAAACACTTTCATTCCTTTATTTGTTGATCATATGCCCCTGTGAATATCATTAGTATGGTTCAATTCAATTTAATTCAATTCACCTTTATTTCTATAGCGCTTTTACAATGTAGATTGTGTCAAAGCAGCTTCACATAGAAGATTATAGTAAATTGAAACAGTGTCAGTTCAGTTTTGAGTGTTTAAGTTCAGTTCAGTTTAGCTCAGTTCAGTGTGGTTTAATAATTATTACTGAGAGTCCAAATACTGAAGAGCAATTCCATCAATGCGCAGCTCTACAGATCCTGAACCTTGCAAGCCAGTGGCGACAGCGGCGAGAAAAAAAACTTCACCAATTGGCGAAAGTGAAGAATTTAAAAATCTTGAGAGAAACCAGGCTCAGTTGGGCACAACCATTTCTCCTGTGGCCAAACGTCTTGTGCAGAGCTGCAGTCTAGGTGCCAGAGGCTGGAGAATGCTCTACCTCAGCGAAGACTCATCTGTCCTTGGAGCGTCACAGGAATCAGTCTCATGCTCTTCACTCCTCTATGACCACCACAGCAGCTGCTCAGGATAAGGCATGGTCCAGGATTATGAAAACATTGGGATCATCTCGTCGCTGGTCTTGGATCGCATCAGTGGTGCTGCATAGTCTGAGGGCCTCGGGATGAAAATAGAGAATAAAGAGAATAATTAGCGTAGCTGCTGTTCATAGTGTATATAAACGAGATGCAAAAAACCTGCTTGGGGCACACTCATGCATCATACTGCTAAGTGATGCTCTGAGGGTAAGCTTTGCTAAAAAGATAGGTTTTTAATCTAGTTTTGAATTGCGAGAGTGTGTCTGAGCCTCAGACATTATCTTTAAGGCTACTCCAGAGTTTAGGGGGCCATTAATGAGAAGGCTCAACCTCCTTTACTCGACTGCTTTACCTTTAGTGTGAAAAGGAACCAATTTGTTGGTGTCATACTGCCCTATTGTAATTCATTTTCAATAAACTGCAGTCAAGCATACGTTGAAGTGTGTTTTTGCCGTTACACAAAAAGTTAATTTATGCTTTCGAACATTCAACAGCAAATCTACCTTTTAATCTCTTTTCAATCATTTTGATGAGTTGCACTTTTGGGTGAACAAACTTTTAATGGGGGGACATAAAATTTTCGTTTGTGTTTTAAAGATAAACAAAAAAAAGGGGGGGGGGGGGCTTCCAAAAAACGAAGATAATGAATGGAGTTTAGGAAGGGTATTTATTGTAGTTTTAGAATGATCTGATAGGCTAGCTAATGATTAGCGATGAGGATCAGCTGTAGTTGATCATATCACGTGCTCCTCTCAAAGTTAGTTTGTGAAACTTTATTTAATAGAACTAGTGCGTAATTGTACTATGTATAACAAACAGTGCAGCGTCTTTAAGTGGAAATCATAAAAACTGCAGACTGCTGTGGATGTAAGAATAGCTCTCGCTCGCTCTGTCCCGATCTCTTCTGCTCTCAGCTTCCTGTACGGTAGATTTATTAGGCGAGTTGAGGCCCAAGGCTGTCACCACACAGCACACTTTCAAATCAATAATTGGAAATATTAATTATCACAGCCGGGATGCTCCAGTCAAAAGGTGTTTATTTCCCTATTAGGAATAACAGAGGAGAAGGGGCTTTGATGGCCTGCTAATGCTAAATAATGATCAGGGAATAGGCTGTTATCTCACTGTTAAACTCCAGCCAAACTCATACACACACACACACACACACACACACACACACACACACACACACACA
>CAIGQZ010032594.1:18494086-18504581 GCA_903798205.1 Danio tinwini | reverse complement strand
CTCTCTCTCTCTCTCTCTCTCTCTCTCTCTCTCTCTCTCTCTCTCTCATGGCTGCCTCCACTTTAATTGTTGTTGCATTTCACTTCCTCCTTGCCACCATCACTAGACACTTTAACCAAGCGCGGACTGTTTAGAAAACACAAAAATTATTTGCTGATGAGACATATTAACGAAGAAAATGGACTATAAGCTAAATCCGCTACTTTTATTATATCACAGTTGTAGTATTTCAGTCCTGATTTGGAATGTATAGAAGGATACTTTTAGTCAAACATTGTAGTAGATGAAAGATGGTATGTGCAGTAGGGTTGTCACGATACTGGAATTCGGTACGAATCGATACTTAAATCGATACAGAAATTTTTAAAACGTCCATTTCCCGCTAATATTTGATCGCTGTTGAGCTCGTTTAGTAAACAGTGGTGAGTTCGGTGAACTTATGACCTTCACAGCCAATTACAGTCATTTCTGTTGAGCATGTGAACACAATGGCACATCAGCTGTGTTTAAGAACGTGCTCCACAATGCTCAATTTTTTTCGAGAAATGGATGTTTCTAAAGTTTCAGTACAGATTGGTATAGAATTCCAGTATCGAATTCCGGTATACCCTAATGTGCAGCAGCTTGAGATATTATGTGTTATGGTCAGAGAGTGAGGGTTGGTTATTGGATTTTGTCCCAAGGTTTGCACAAAAACCAGGCTGTACTCCAAACTGAAGTGCTCAAATCTGGCCACTTGGAAGGGCCCTTTTTTGATTTTGAAGGATGCAACTGATGAACACTTCAGGCCATGATCCTTTGACCAGGGAAGTTGTTTGGTGTCACACACTGCATTCAGTTTGGAAGAGCTCATCCCTATGCACTAATCCCTTCAGAGGGACCCTGTGAAGAGATTAGGGCACAGGGATGAGCCCTTCCAAATGGAACCCAGTGAAAAAGTTATTTAAATGCATATGTAATCAATGCACACACATGATATTTGTAAGTACTTCGATTTCCTACGGAGAAAATAAAGTGTCTGGAGTAGCTGTGCTGTGTACCAGAATCAGAATTAGGGTGTGAGTCAGCTGGAGGCATGCTTGTACAAATCAGCACTGTATATTGTGTTTAGGGGATGCCGAGTACCCTGTTGATCTTTGCATCTGATCACAACTCAGACAGGATTGTTTTGTGTTGGACAAAGGCTCAACAGTTTCAGGCCGTAGGCTTATTATTGTGGTGACAGCGGTCGACTGTGCCTGAACTAACCCCTTGTCTGTACTGGTTTTCTTCTTTCAGATGACTCGACCCATCCAGGTGAAGCCAGCTGACAGCGAGAGCCGTGGAGGTATTTGTCTTGTTTTTTTTTTCTTTCCATGAACTTCACTACTTTATTTGCCTTTCTTTGTGCTGAAAAGACCAGCACAATGTATTACAACCATTTGTGCTGTAGATGCTGGTACTCAGCATGATCTGATCTCCCCACCAGGCTTCTAGATTTTTTTTTCCGGTCAATTAGCTTCAGAATGTTCATGTTGGTTGAGAACAGATCCACCAGCTAAACCAGCATAACCCTGCATGTACATTAGTAGTGCTGGTCTTTTCAGCAGGGCTTTTACTCCTGTACCTTCCTATCTTCAGAATTCTCTTTCTCTGACTCTCTTTGTCTATCTGATGAATGCTTAGATTATTCATTTTAATTAAGGAGGCCGTGGTGCTAGTGAACGGAAGGGAAGCGGCTTCTGCTGCCTGTCTAACCTTGCTCCCCCTGCCAAACCCATTAATGACACAGTGTAAATTAAAAAGTAATTAGCTTAGATATTGGAACGGGAGCCCTGAGCCCCAAGCCCCCAACTTGATGTCTGGTCAAATCAAGGGGAATATTATAAACAAAAGGTGTAAATGCCATAGGGGTAAATGTTGGGGAAGGGAGAGATGGTCGGGGGTGTTGTAGAGCAAGGTTGGCTCAGGATGCACAACTTGCCTAACAATCAATTATATTGCAGGACAATTGCCAAGATCCTTAACTCTTGGTCTTTAATATGTGATCTGCTGTTTACTGTAAATCCATTTGTCTATTGAAATCACCCACACAGCCACCCCATATTGTACTTGCAAAGGTTCAAATGCAGATTTAACTAGGTGTAAACATGTTCTATATTTTGCTTATGCCCAATCAATGTCCCTAGATTTAACTTCAAACACTAATCAAAGATATCTAAACAAATCTTTCAGAATACTTACTTAATAGGTGTATATGAATAGTTTGTGAATAGACTGTTCCTGTAATAAATGGAGAACTGGGGGGTATATTCCTTTGCCACTCCAAAGATCCTTTTAATATAAATAAATGCAAACCTCTGTACAGACAAAATAATCTTTTAGGAAGCAAGATAGACCATCACGGATGGGACAACAAAATCCCAGAAAGCCTTCTATGGCAACTTTTGGAAATGGTGACTGTCAAAGTCGCACATCCAAATGGTTCATCCCAGCAGTAGACAAGCAGACCTTTGTAGAGGAGATTGATGCCTCATAAAGTCTCATTGATTTTGCCATTGTAGAGGTGTGTGTTCGCATTGACTCTGACACTTTGCTGTCTTTGGGCTTCCCTGTGAGTGGCCAGCCTTAGCGCTCCCTAGGCGCCTATTGGGTTTCCATGGGTCCCTTATTGCCTTCCTCTTGGTGGCCATGTTGGAGATGGAGAGTGTGCTTAGGTCAGGCCCAATAGTTGCACATCATCCTAAATGAACAGCTCAGAGTAGCACCCCAGGAGCAATCCAACACCATTGTGACTTTAATGGTTGCCGGGGATTTCTTTCCCCAACCCTAGGCCAATCCTAAAGTGTCCAGCATTGACAGGCTTGCTATTGCTCTAGGCACTGCTTTCTGACTGTGTGTGCTAATGCTTCATTTTCTTCATGGGCACGTCCTCCAATCCCTAGGTAGCAGGATCCATGCATTAGGACTTAATTATGTTACTCTCTCTAATTCCGAGGTGGCACCCAAATGGACACTGGTTATTCTCTTGAGTTCAAGGGGGGTTGACTGTAGGGAGCCATGGTGGCTTCAGTTCTAATTACTCTTGTAATCTCATTAAGTGGTTGAAAGGTCACCACACCTGTTCAAAGAAAAACAAAGGAAGAGACCTTCTAAACCTCAAGGAACCTTCTCCACAAGGGCTTTCTGTCAGTGGTTATTAAGTCTATACAGCTAATGTGATTAAATAGTTCTTCTAGATGCTTTTTAATCATTTCAATCTGCATGTGGTCATGGATTAGAAAACTTCTCCTGGATGGATTGCCTGATTGACGGGTACTAGGTAAATTTATATTGTGATGGCTTATCATTTAAAAAAGCAGTTTGCTACCTGGTGAAAGATGCATTTTATATTCGTCATTTATGATGATGACATAAAAAAATTTGTAAGCATTGTCAGTAAAAATATTCTTTGTCTTGCTGTTTGAGTATTTCTTGTATCAAGGCTATTTTGTTCGCTGGAATTTGAAGGACTTCTGCCCAAGTAAGTGTGTCCATGCTGAGCAGAAAAGGCAGGGAATTTGAAAATACAAATTAAAGTATGTTTGATTGACAACTCCCTCTGTACCATCCGAGCCTTTTTATATTAGTCCTCATCTCCAGATAACAGCATGTTTGCCTTATTGAACACTTTTCTATCCTTGCTCTGTTATGCAGCATGTGTCATTAAAAAGAGCTTTGGGGACAGATTGTACACTCACATACACTCTCTCTCTCCTTCTCCCTTGGTATCTTCGATATGAAACAGATTGATTTTGCTTCACAGGCAAGCCTGATGACTGGCACAGGCTGGATATAAAGGTGGCTGCTATTGCTTTTTGAAGGGCTGTTCAATGCCTCTCAGAGGCATTTGAGCCCTAACACAGGATAAATCAGCTTTAGTCGCTTTGATCTTCTACCCCCCAAAGTCCCACCCCCCTGAGCAGATACCCCAACGCCAACCATCTTGTCCTTTTTCAGAGGAGAATCATCACAATGACAGGTTTCATCTCTTAATTTTCCCTCCTAGCCTAGAAATAATATAGAATTATTCTGCACAGACCTGTCAGCATGGTATATAGATTTTACAAAGTTAGTTCAAGGAAGTTGTCTAAATGCTTTGTGATGCTCCTGTCCTTGTTTAGGGGTTGCTCAGTAAAATAAAATAATGCAGTGTATTAGTATTAATAACTGTCTGGCTTTTCTTGCCATGTACTTGTGGATTCAGTGCCATATTTAAAATCCTTCAAAAAAGATTTTTGATGTTTGGAGGTTCAGTCCCAATTTGCAACAAATGTGCTTTAACACATTGAAAAAAATAAAAAAATAAAACATGCACATACTGAACCTCTCAACTAAAATGGAACGGGTCAATTTTCCCCTCAGCGCCTTGACTAACTGCTAGGTTCCACTCACGGTTAAGATTTAGCTGCACTTCACTATGCTTGCATTATCTCCAGTCTAAAGGATAGTGTGCATGATTGCATGAATTTGCTCGGATGTGGCAGTCAGGGGTAGATGTGGAGTGTGTCAGTGAGTGGGGTGAGCACTGTTGAATAATGAGTTCATCGGAAGGAAACCTCTTACAGCATGTACATGCATGCAAGCTAAAAGAAGTTATTGCCGGAATAAGCCTGTAATGAACACAGGACAACAAGTACAGCAGTAATTGTAGCTTTTCCTCAAGAATAGGGAAAAAGGACCACATTACGCCTTTCAATTACACTTGGCTGATCCAAACATCTGAAAACTATATGCTAATCCTTTTCACACATGCAGAGACTAAGTCACATGTTTAAAACCTTATTTGTCCTGGAGAAAGAATGAAGATTTGAATAAGAATAAAGCTTAAAGAGTTATCCACATAGCTGTAACAGAGAACATTTATGGTAGCATTAGCATTAGCAGCTACATGTGGTAACAAGGTAGCTACAATATATTAAACACAATGTTTGTTTAGGTAATTTTCAAAAGTACACACATCCTTTACTCAAGTACAAGTACAGATACTCATGTTTAAAACGACTCTGGTAAAAGTTGAAGGGCTGACTACACTTGTACTCAAATAAAAGTAAAAAGTATGGCCCCAAAAAGGTACTTAAGTAAAAGTTTACATTGCTACTTCCCATTTTGGTTTCTCGCTGGCAACTAGACCTCACATCATATCGAAACATTTATACAAAATAACAGACATTTCTGATTTTAATGTAAAAATTGTTGCTAGTTTTCAGCAGGAAAATAGCCAAGCAACATCACACTTTGCAATATTGCAAAATAACACTGCTCAAAAATCTGTGTATTGTCATCCTGACACAAACTCACAGCGTTCAGTATGTAGTTTTGCTGCTTTTAGATCAAGAACTGCCATTAATGTCCATTTATACACTCTAAAAATGAGACCTTTACAAATAATAAACGTCTTCAGTTAACACTTAATTTTCTCCAAAACATTTTTTTTACTATAATAAATACTTCATATGTTGTGCTATTTTGGGCATTTGGCTAAAACTGCTTAATTATCTTTTTTTTATTACCTCTTTATTACCCCCTCATTACCCCTTTATTAATCTGGGGTCGCCACAGCGGAATGAATCACCAACTTATCCAGCATATGTTTACACAGCGGATGCCCTTCCAGCTGCAACCCATCACTAGCAAACATCCACACACACCCATTTACACACATACACTACGGAAAATTTAGCCTGCCCAAATCACCAAATCACTGCATGTCTTTGGACTTGTGGGGGAAGCCGGAGCACCCGGAGGAAACCCACGCGAACATGGGGAGAAAATGCAAACTACACACAGAAACACCAACTGACCCAGCCGATGCTCGAACCAGTGACCTTCTTGCTGTAAGGCAAACATGCTACCCACTGCGCCACCGTGCAGCCCCTGCATCATTGTTTTCAAAACTAAAATCAAAACATCCCATGTTGAGTATTGTGGATATATTCTTTCATGGATATAGTCATTAATGCTGTTAATACTTTTATTCAAAAAGCAGCACACACAGGCACAATTACAGCCTTCAACACTTTTTGGATAAACCTTTTTTTTCACGTGATAAATTCCTGATGCTTTTCCCTGTAATTGTATTCATAAATAACCCAGTGTGAATAATTTTGATGTAAAAATGTTTGCTAAACTAATTTAAATGAAGACAACGGTCTAATTTAAACGAAGGCAATGGTAAAACAGTATAAATTTTGTATTAGAAAATAGGAACTCATTAAAAAAAGAAATAAATCTCAATGCATACAGCATTCATAAATAACTTAACTGTTTTAGTACTAACTGTAAAAATGTTGACAAAAAAAGCACATGATTGTTAAAAAAAAGATTTCACTGTATTAGATTAAAAGATCAGAAAAGCCTGTATAGTAAACCATGGTCAGAAGTGGAAAAAGACAGAAATTTGAACGCCAATCAAACACAGCTTATTACCCGATGTAAGCAGGGCAGCTTACATCGCCAACTCCCTCTGCCTTTCTTATGGTAAGCTTCACAAGGTAGCCTGCGTACATGCGTGATCAACATGGGTTGAATAAGCCATGCATAGATTTACTGAATCAAAAAGGCGTTCATTTTGCGCCATGACAAAAAATAATATAGATCGCAACACCAAAGACATGAAAATGAAAGTAACGAACCTGATTTAAAAATGTAAGGAGTAGAAAGTACAGATATTCATGTAAAAATGTAAGTAAAAGTAAAAAGTTGTCAGAAAATTAACTGTGCGTTCACAACGAAGGCGGTGAGAGCGTCAAAGGTCGCTCTGGCTGCCCTAATGACAACGCTGTCTGCCTTCAGCTTTGGTGGCCATAACGTCAGAATTCACTACATTGATCTCATATTTAAAAGGACCTTTGCAGCATATCATATCAGTTACATTCCCGCATGTTGACTTGAATTCAACTCTCCTCGACGCCCATACCGACGAAGACGCGCCGCGCTGCTCCTCGCCGCTTATCGCCGCCAGCTCCCATTGAAAACGAATGACTTCCGGCTACTTTGACGCCCTTGCGCTTTCTGTGTGAACGTACAGTGAGTAGTGGAGTTAAGTGCCGATAACAGAAAAATCTACTTAAGTACAATAACAAACTATTTGCACTTTGTTACTTCCCAAAGGCTGGTAATCTTCAATCAAAGTCTGCGCATTTGGTTCAGCGTTTGGAGTGGGGGTCCATCTCTGTTGACGTCAGTTTGACTGCTTCAGCCACAATTTTTTTAACCACGCCCCTCTTACCATTAGTTTGCTACAAGGGAATGATGCATAAAAGAGAGCCCTGTCCCTACCCTATATTCTATTTCAGTCATCAACATACAAAATTAAATGTCTAAGCTATTTCCGGTTTGCACACACTTTAAAAACACCATATAGAGACAATTAAGCTTCAATTAACATTTCAAGCTAGAGGCTTCCAGACAGAGGACGGCAACTGAAGCAACATCTTTCAACCGCTGATTCTCTCGTCATTCTCAGCCCTCAACATGCACGTAATCGCACGAGCAGCGGTCGGGAATTCATTTCAGCCCGTCTGTGCAAGCGGACCACCAAAGGTTACTGTTGAACACAAGAAGTAAAGGTCAGAAATCATGTTTAGTTTTCCTCCAGCTGCGAGGTAATTCCAGCCAGCAGATTGTGTCCCCGCCGAGGCAAAGCAGAGGAGCCTGGCGCAGAAGGGCGAGCAGGCACAAGGTTATCCAGTCAGTACTGCCTCCACGGCCCCTCCGCTGTCACCCCTAATAAGAACTGCTCCCTTATCACTGCTACAATCACCTTGAGAAACAAACTCTTCTTGCTTTTTTTCCCCTTAGCGAAAAGCATAGACAAAGGTGACAGGGTTTCAGCCTGCCATTCTCATAATGGTTTATCTGCTTGCATCAAGCCGGGAGACTGAGGATAGATTGATGAAACTTGTTTTCCTCAATGCTAGACTAAGGGTTTGGAAAATACAAGTCAGATTGTATAGTGTGGATGATGCTCTTTACTTTTGCTTTTGTATCACACCTAGTAATAACCCGACATAGAATTCTTACTTCTAGGTATAGCACAGCAATCCCCTTGGAAAATAAAGATTTTTCTTATCCTCATGTTGCTCTAGTCCATATGCACTTGTGAAGTGCAAAATATAAAGATTGCAGGATATGATTTTTGAATATCCTTTAAAAGTGCCATGAACACAGGGGTGGGTGATTTGGCAAAAATGCAATCTCGATAATTAGTTTTCATATTGAATGATAGCGATATATATTTCGATATAAGTTGCTAATGCTTTCAGATTTAAAAGAGTACCCCAACAATGACTGAAGCTACACAAATTAGAGGGTCTATTAACTGGCATAACATTTTCAGCTGATACATTTTCTGTGGCTGATACATCTAACATTAGTGTTTTAGATTACCATTGTTGCACATTTCTGCTGTGTGATTGGCTCTTAGATCAATATAGAGTATAAGAGTCCAGAGCTTATCATTGTTATTGACATAAATTTAATCGCAATTCGATATATTATCAATTATCGACCCAGCCCTACTTAAAGATATGAACTTTTTTTGATATATTTATTTACATTTCTGTATCAGCCAGGCATTTAATTCAATAATAATTATAACTTTATATTGTGTCCCTTATACCTGTGAATGTACATCGTAGCTACATGTGTTACAGTATGTACCGCAAACGCAGTTGATTGGCACAATAGTATTTTTTCATTCACAGATTCAAATGAAATGTGTTCATGAAATTGGAATTATGCGTAAAACATTTGTGAATAAATCACCGCTTCCATCCAATGAGCCAAACAGAACAGAATCGTCACTTCCAGTGAAACTAACACCATATATCAAAAATATTAATACACCATATTCAGTAGGTTGTTACAAGGGAGTAGTTACGAATTTGGATAATATATACCAATGTGTTTACTGTGGTTATATACTTACACATCGAGTTACTATGTTATTTCACAGATATAAGAGACACTTAATATAAATTGGGACCATTACCAAATGACTATATTAGCATTTACACCAACAGCATGTCCTATAATTTGTATATACTATGCGTTATATATAAAGACACAATGTGTATAGTATTATTTTTTTTATTGAAACAAAACCAAAACAATGCAAGAGTATCTAGATTGCATCTCTGAGAGACACAATGCACTCAATGGAGCTAATGACATCACTGTAAGGGGTAGGGGTAGGAGTGGGGTTAGGTGAGCATTGCATTAAAAAGCATTGCATGCAGCTCAGATTGCATCTGCACAGAGTCTGCAGCCAGACCACTTTCAAACAATGTTATACATGTTGTCAATGTTTGTACTTATACATCCAACTACTGTATGTTTAAATCCAGCAAAATCTGCAGTTTTAATTAGTAATACAATTTCTCTACAATGGTAACACAACTTAAAATAACTTTAAAAAGACATCCTGAAAATAACTCAACATTCAAAGGGCTCAAAAAGATTTGGGGACAAGTGGAGTGGTAAAACGAGGATTAATATTGACTTCTCCAAGATGGAGAAAGATTTGACCACTGAGAGAGATAGATCTGATCTTGGATGCTTCATTACTGGCAAGCAGCTGTTTGGATACCTGTATATGATAGGCTAATATTGATCTAGCCTGCTCAAATATGCAATAAGTGTCTTAAAGCAGCTACCAAGCTAATACAGTAACATCATAACATTATACACCACGACAAACTACATATTGCTATTGTTTTAAATTATACCTACAGTATAGCTCTAACTTTACACACTTGGGTGGATTTAGAATGACTGTAAAGTTTTTGTCAGTCACCACTAGGAAAACAATGTTTGTGATACATAGTTACAGTTACCATAATTGGTGTGGGTGGCTCTTTCATTATACATTTTATTAACTCGCCATGAGCAATGAGCTAATAACATTCATGTTGCTATTGCCATTTACATCTGCTTAAGCTTGTGTTTGCATTTTTTTTATTTGCTTAGCCATTTTGGGACCAAAATACATTATAAAAGTGCAGCATGAACATTCGCCTAAACATCTTATTTTGTGATCTTTGAAATTAAGGGTGTACAAGTTGAAGAATTCACATTTAAATGCTTTCCAACATTCTTAAATCAAAAGGCTATCAAATTACAGAAAATACTGCATAAAAGCATTTTTTTTTACATTTTTTTTCTGGTGACGCTTCAGATTTGGGGGACCAATTTATACTAATAAATAACTATGACTATTAACTATGACTTTTGCCTGAAATACAAATCCAATTTGCTGCTTATTAATAATTAGTAAGTTGCTGTTATGTTTAGGCATCACATACGTTTAAGGGTTATGAAATATGGTAATATTTTAGTAATATTCTGCAGTTAATGGACTTAATTCCCAAAGTGAAGTGTTACCCTTTAAAAATATATATAATATAATAAATAAATAAATAAATATGTAAATAAATAAATAAATAAATAAATAAATAAATAAATAAATAAATAA
>CAIGQZ010032594.1:18438680-18460257 GCA_903798205.1 Danio tinwini | reverse complement strand
ATATATATATATATATATACAGTACTTCAATAATGTGACTGAAAGTGTAATCCTCCACCTGTCTTAATCTGTCCTAAAGTTTGACTTTAGTGAAATTAAGGTAATGTTGTTAACCATGCTAGTTTCTTAATCAAAGTGCTGTCTTAATGATGTTAATATCCGAAAACTGTTGTCCACCTAAAAGTACTGAACGTTTCTAGGCCTAGCGATGGCTTTACAACTCGACATGGAGCTCACGTACATCAGCGTGATCTTTTCAACCTCTCGCTGTTCTATATTTTCGTTCCTCCGTCGGCCTCCCAAAACGCATTCAGTGCTTTTGCATGCATTGTTAAATAGGACTGATGGAAGCGCCCTGACCATTATTCACTGTGTCGCCTGGTTAATTTGTGTGCTCTTACAAGTACAAAGATGTCAGGATGGAGCGGCGTGCTTTACCTTGGCTTCCCATGGGACCATTAATCCTTTGGCTTCTGTCATCTCCTCCATGCCTAGCGGTGCTGCCAGGAAACTGCTGTTTGGGCCCTTTTCCATCCACTTTCTCGGCTATATTTATTCTTTGTTCCAGTCAGCTGTCATCAGCCGAGGAGAAGAAGCGTAATGTAATAAACGATGCTTTTGTGATGAAATAACAGGTGAAGCCGGTAACGGTTCTAGTCAAACATTAGGATCTCGCTTGGGACACAATAATAATAAGGAGGGGACTTAAAGAGGATTTAACGATCCGCTCGGAAGGTTTGATGGAGTGTTTAACGTAAATAGGTGCTGTTTGTTATGAAATATTCATGTTCTAATGTGATTTGATGCTTTTTAGCAGCAATATTTGTCAGTCCTAAAAATGGTTCAACGTTGCCGTATTTGGGTGAATTGAAATATGGGCGGAAGCTTTTAAGTAGTTTATAAGTATAGCAACATTGGGTATGATATTTCTGAAAATACTGAATATAATTAAAGAGCTTTTAAAAAGTCTTAAGATAAATTGACGTACATCACTGGTAAATGAGTTTAACTTATTGTTTGAACACGATCAGGAATCCCTTGTGTGTCATTATGGACGATTTATTTTGTTTTGTTTAATTTTTGTCCTCATTTTGATTAATACTATTTATTAAATACAAATCAAATATATCCATAAAAATGTTTCACAATAAATTAAGACAAAAAAAACATTTGTAAATTGGATCTAACAACCCAAATTATACACTGCAGGCCCGTAGCCAGGCTGGGTTCAGGTGGTTCAAGAGACCCACCCCTCACTGACAAAGGTCCAGAATTTGTCCCATACATGAGCTCATTTGTCCTATTTTGATTGCTATACCATCCTAAATAGTGAAAATAATCCATCGAAAAAGACTTTAAGACCAGCAATCCTCTGATGGCTGCCACTTTGGTGTGACTTCAGCTAATCAGTTTTGGCCAATGCAAACACTTATTTTTTTATAATTCCAACATCCATCTCTGCAAGAAAACATACAATCTGATGTAAGTGAAGTCATCTTTCGCTACTGTATTGTTTTTAAATAGAGACAACATTTAACAAGTAACTTTTATTATAAATCTTGGACCTTACTCTTGAAACAAATAACTATTTGTTCTTGTGATCCATTCATTTTCAAGTGTACATTATTACAAGAGAGGCTATAAAAATGCAGTATTTAAATAGAATATGAGGCGTATAACTGAAAAAAGTCCACCGCTTCAAAAAAAGAAGCACCCCTTTCACTAGGCTGGCTACGGACCTGCATTGCTGCATGTATTAGGGCAACAACATAAACAACATAAAATGTTTCCAATCAATATTTATTGAAGTTCTAGGCAAAGTGTTACATTCAAAAGCTGGTCAAGTCTTATTGTTGTCCATTTTATTTACTGGGATTTGACTGGACTGTGAAAAGTGGTCTTTATATGACAGGCTGCTGGGAGGGAGGGGTTTAAAAAGTTAGGGCTTGGTGATGTTGCATAAAAAGGAGAGTCATTTCATAGGTTGAGGAAGTTTACTGAAAGACTTGGAATTTTTCTTCACCAATGAATTACAGTATGACCAGGGTCATTTGTTATGTTCTGTAAGTGAACTCAGTCTCTATGTTAACAAGTATTTAAAGTTAAAAATTCCCCTAATTGCAAAACCGAACCATATAGAGGCTTAACCTGGCACTTACACAAAGCTGTAGGTTTTTGGCACAGGGACAGTGGCTGGTTCTACATACTGATCCCGTGGCTTTGGCCTTGGCCTGTTGATAAGTTGTGATGTGATCACGATTGGAGGAAGGTTGGGGAGGATGGTGTGTGTGTGTGTGTTGGGGGGGGGACAGGGAAGTGAGATAAATGTGATTGGATCGCTGGCCGACCGCAGCCTCTCCCATCTGTCTCAGAGTCTGCCATCCCATCTCGCAGGCGGCAGGAGGTAATTGGGTTCATTGTTCTCACCGCAGGATCCCCTGGATTGAAAGCTTCATTATCTGGATAACCATGAATGTAAATGAGCCCCACGTATGCAGCTCAGATAATGGGGAAAAAATAGATCATTGCCTGCAAACACACGCCCCTCCCCCAATTCCTATTTGTACTTTTTCAACAAACCCTTAAATACTTTTCTCCATGAACACAAACCACCCAATCCTCTTCATGTACTTTCTTCCACTTAAGGAGGAGTAAAGTCTTTATAACATGTTATTTGAAGAATCTGTCTTCTTGATTAACTTTTGTTAGTTATTTGCAAAAACAATGCATGGACCATTATAGAACTGACAAGGAAGTTTAAAGGTGCAATAGAATGCACTTATACAAATAGTTTAAAATGTTCTCTGATATCAACATAGAAGGTATAGGTAAGCGCAAAAACTCCAGAAAGGGTTTCACAAGTCCATCCATTTACAATCCTAGGAATTGGCCCAAAAAATAAATGCTCTCTTTTGACCTTATTTGGAAGGGTCCTGAACATTAATGAGCTCTGCTCATTAATGCTCCTGTGGCTCATGTCAGTGACATTTACACAGGGTTGTGTACTTGATTCATTCATTCATTCATTCATTTTCTTTTTGGCTTAGTCCCTTCCAACCGCAACCCATCTCTGGGAAGTGTGTACTTTGAAATACACAAAAATAATCCTACTTCAGTTGTCAAATGTATTTTAACAAATTGAACAGATGTCTTGTCAAATCGTTTCAACTGAAGTGGGGGAGAAAGTTAAACTTTCTATGAAGAAGGGAGCTATGTAAGCAACCAGAGTTAAGTGTTGTGAATGAATTATAAGATAAATTATAACTCTACCTGCCAGAGGGATGTATTTATTACAGTTGTATTTTGTTAATTTAAGGTAGATGAAAACACAGAATGGAATTATTATCAACCTCTGCATGAACAGATAATTACATTATTACCACTTAATATGAACAATTACCAAAAAGGTTTTTTGCCACTCTTTCAATACAGAAAATTTTCTGTAAAGGCTAAATTATAGGGAACAATGCATGCTTATGCATTAAACACTTATTCAACAGTTCACAAGTGTCTGTTGCCTCATTTCAAATGTACATAGCAGATTTCACAATATACATGTTAAAGTAACAATTAGGGTTGTCACAATACTGGAATTCAATACCAATCGGTACTGACATTTTAAAAACGTCCATTTCCCACGAACATGTCAGCGCTGTGGCATACGTTCTTAAACAGCGATGATTTGCCATTGTGTTCACATGCTCAACAGAAATGACTGTGATTGGTCTTAAAGGTCATCGATTTACCGAACTCACCACTGTTTACTGTATGTAACCAGAGATACGTGGACACTTGAGCATTTTAAAGCCGCGATTCATCATTGGATTGCGTGATTTTGAAACACTCCAGTTTGCTTGTATCTGTGGTTACACTCAGTAAACAGCGGTGAGTTCGGTGAACTGATGACCTTCACGGCCAAACACAGTCATTTCTGTTGAGCATATGAGCACAATGGCAAATCAGCACTGTTTAAGAACATGCTCCACAGTGCTCAAATGTTCACAGGAAATTCACGTTTTTAAAAGTCCAGTACCGATTGGTATCAAATTCCAGTATCGTGACAACCATAGTAACAATAGATACAGTTAAGCAAACACTTTGCATAGTTTGGCATATTTTTACTCTTGTACCATTCTGATGAGCTGTGATGAGGTGCTATGTACCAGTTGTATTAATGTTGCCCAGAGCTGTCCTGCTTGTACTGTTTTCAAAATAAGAGTCCCACATGCATATAAAATATAGTTAAACTTAGAAAACATGGAAAGATTGTCATAATTGTAGATATTTAATTAGGAAACATTGTGACCAATCATTAGCTACAGGGGGTGTGCATAATAATGATACCAAGTGTTATGCAGCAGTTGGCATTATACTCTAATTTGTGTATTTTTCTCAAGCAACATTATTTAAGAAAAAGGAAACTATGTTTTTGTGAGGCTCACTGTATGTCATTTCCATGTAATTAACTGTTTTTATTCAACTATGCCTAGATATATACAGTTGTTCATTCTAAGACAACTTTAGAATAAGTGACAGGGAAAAAGTCTGGGACATAACCCAAGCCAGCTTTAAATCCTGATCCTCAAAAGTACAATAATGCATGCTCGGAGTCTCTCCCACCAACTGGCATGAATATCACCAGCCCCACTCTTCTTATGTTGAGAATGTTCTGCATTGAGGGAAATGCTGTCTGTTATGCCAGATCACTCTATTTTGAACCATGAACCCATATCGTCAGATAACAGCAAACACAGCGCATGTAAAAATGCAGTTGTCAGCTAGTTACTATTCCACAAAAGCGGCGGTATATCTGACCCATTTCACAGACTGCCATGCCTCCTTCTCCATTTCACTTACGAGTGCACTCTGAGGTGGCCGGCAATCCGCTCTATACAGGCGACAACAATATGCCCGCTGTACTCCGGCAACCATTGCATTATTCATGCAAAACCAACATGCACACTGGAGAGCAGGCACAAACATTGTAATTATGTACAGGCCTGGGGAAGTGTCTGGAGATACTTTGACAAGCAGGTCACTACTGATCAGCCCCTTTCCTCAAAAGAGCGGGCTACTGATGAAGAACACTCCCCGCTATCAAACCACCTCTCTATGGGCTAAATCAACACGAGTACACACTGGAACGAGCCGCTCTCAGATCCTCTAGCAAATCCATCAATTAGCCGCAGATGTGATCTGCATAGGAGATTACAGCAATTTAAGCATGTTGGGAGAAAAGGGCCTAATCCCGTCTCCGATGGGCGCACTGCTTTTTTTCAATTTTCTCTCTGGTGGGAACAGGAATCAAGACTTACGTGGGGGAGGGGTGGAAAGTTTAGCATGTGCTACCTTTGGCTCTTTGATAAGAGGATTTTAAGAGTGGCAATCCAAAAATGGCAGCCAACCAAACCGATGAATAAACAGAGACAAAAGAAACAGGTAATCCCGAGCTAAGGGACGCTATTAAAGTGTATGAGGTAAGCAGGATGGAAAGTGCTAATGCTAATGGGAAAATGATATCTGATTCTTCATGGCCTCGGTCAGCTCGATTCTTCTGAAGGACGTGATGTTTATTCAGAGTTAGGAGAAAGGCCTGTTTATGAAGAATCCCATCTTCAATGGAAAACAAAAAACAGGCACAGTTCAGGTTAAATCTTTGGTTCAAATAAACGTAGATGGCAGCACAAATCAGTCATATTTCTAAACTTTAAGAGATGCACTCCTAAGCTTTTATTAATAATAATAATAATAATAATAATAATAATAATAATAATAATAATAACAATTCTCTACATTTATATATGTTTTTTTTCTGGACACTCAAATCACTTTGCACATTTTTAGGGGGAATCTCCTCATCCACCACCAGTGTGCAGCATCCACCTGGATGACGCAACTGCAGCCATATTGCGCCAGACTGCACACCCCACACCAGCAGTGAAGAGGAAGCCAGTTATGATATGGGGATGGATATGTCCATGATGGACAGAAGCCAGTGGGCGAATTTGGCCAGGATGCAGGAGTTAAACACCTACTCTTTTTCGAAGGACATCCTGAGATATTTAATGACCACAGGACCTCAGATTAATGTCACATCCGATATAGATAGTATAGAGTTTTCTTCACTATACTGGGGCGTTAGGATCCACACAGACCACAGGTTTGCTGGTCACACTAACACCACTTCCAGCAGCAATCTGGCTTTTCCATGTGGTCTCCCATCCAGGTACTGACAGGGCGCAGCCCTGCTTAGCTTCAGTGGGCGACCATGTGAGAGTTGCAGAGAGCTATAGCTTTTGTGCTTTCTGTTTGAAAATGCTGATGTAATGAGACCACACAAAGCTGAAATTGGTCCCAGATCTCTTTATATATCCACACCTTTGTTAAATACAGAAAATATCTTTGTCTTGCACACTAAGATGTTTTTTTGGGAGTACAAACCTTTCTGAAATTTGAAAAGTCATCATTAGGAAGGAAAGACTGGGCTTTTGCCTAAAGGAGTGATGACCTTATGTTGCAAAGATATATAAGCAAAACTGCTGCTCTTTTGTTTGGCACTCAGACTGCTAAGTCGGTTTCTGGGCTTTTGTTGACTTAAGAGAAAAAAAGTGTATGAAAATGGATGAATCCAGACTGGCTGCATAGCTAATGTCATGACTTCAGCTTGGCAGATGGCAGGAACAGTTAGGGATCTCATTAGACCAACCAAGCGGAGGATGCATCGTTGCAAAAGCTTTCATTAAAGTTCCATGGCTGGAATAGTATGCCGCCTTAGTATCGGTCAAAGTCAAGACAGGAGAAACAAGTGTTGCTAAGGGTTTGTGGGACGTAAATGCGCGAAAGACTCGATGATGTATTTGCACTACTCTAGTAAATATTCAGGTCCCTGCTGAGCATGGTAAAAAGGATTTAAAAGGTCTAGGGAGCATTTTAAACATTTTGCTTTGTAATTAACTGAAATTTGTTCAGCACTAATGCAGTGTGATATGTGGGAATATGAAGAAGGAAAAAAAATTCCTTGAAAGGGCATGCTTATCGATGGACCGGGTGTACATGCCTGTGAGAGGAATTAGCTACTCCTTCTTGTTGGTATTTATTTAATTTTGTGTTATCTTTAATGACATGAAAGCTAAATGGACCCTATTTCAAATGGATGAACAGAATGACTTAATTTAGCAGCCCCGAGTCAATATGAATATGTTAGGACAGTTGGTTTTTGTTCAGATGCAGTAGAAGTAATTATATTTATGGCTCAGTAATAATGCACTATTTGTATTATTTTTAGTTATGATTAGTGCTTTTGGCCCAAATGTAATGAGTATTCATTTGACAGTGAATTACTTACACAATGACAATTCAAGAGGTCATTTGGGCTATGAAGCTTTTTAGTCTTATAAAGAAATTATCTCATTATCATTGCTATGCTCATGACCTACATTTTTAAATAAATGTTTGTCTGACTTTCCCAAATCAATTATGTACACACAGTGTTAACTTGTTGTTCAGAGTCTTGATCTGTTCTAGCCCAAGCTCTGCTGTGCTTTGAAGCAGCAACGATTTGGATTCCAAGCTACTGATCGACACTGTTGCAAAGTAATCGTCAGGTCTATTATGTGAGGCGATTTTTCCCGTGGCACCTCTGAGTGATCGCAGCACGCAGGCAGGAGAGGAGGAGGCTGGAATGAATTTCGCATGGTGCCTGAGCCCTGAAAGCCAAACTATTTACAGGGAGCAGCAGCCTCAGAACCCGTGTTTTTGCCTCCGGGTGCAAACTACTTGAAAGTAAGCAGTGGGTCTCTTTGATGTTTGCTCCAAATCTAAACGCGTTTCAAGTATTGCTGCCCATGAGTCAAGGACAAGCCTAAATTGTATCATAGTAAGGAGGAATTTCAGGATGTAGACTTTGATTTAAATTTCAATATCAAATATCTTTTTGGTGGGTGTTGAAAATGTCTCCATAATGCACATCTGGATTAAGATCTTAATGGCACACATGGGCAACATGCTGTCTTGAGTGGCGTAAGGCCAGTGACTGTTCTTGTCGAATTCATTTCAGAATCGGGGGTTAATGTTTCATAGGGAAACAAGTTCTACTTGACAAGGTTGATGCCATGAAAGAAAGGGCTTCAAAATCATTCTGTAGATGGCTCTTATAGCTGTCTCTATGGGCCATTTGGTTTTGGTCTTAGAGTGTTCTCTACAGCAGTCTGCTATTGTATCCCAGCAACAGTTATTCTTTGAAGTCACTTTGGTATCTGAGACAGCGGTGTGCCTCTCAAGGCTGAGATGCTGCCGATTAGTAACAGTAGGGATCCACCTAATGCAAGCATGCACACACACATGTATTCACTCTCAAGTCTACTTAGACATGTTCTTGCATTCTTTTATGCAAAAAACAAAGCATCTAAGGTAATATGACATCCTTGAAAAGTTAGTTGCCTTGAACTCGTACAAAAGGAGAAGACAACAAAGACCTTTGGAGGCCAATGGCAAGTCTCTCAATGTCTTTATTTAGAGAAGACAACTCTCTGAACCTCATACCGGAGAAGGTCTGGTTATTCTAGTAAGGTTCCAGGCAACTTTAGGAAGAACGAGAAATAAACACACGCAAAAAAATAATATTGCACAATCCTGAGCCTTTCATTTACTTTTTTCTGTGAGTGTTTTTATTTATTTATTTTATAAAAGGAAGCAAATCCCAATCCTTTCATGCTTTAGAACTGTGGCCCTTCTGCTGTTCATTCTCAATCTTATGCCTTCTTGTGAATTTCCCTCCACTTTTCTTTACTGCCACTTTAGAGCCAGGGGTCTCTCGACTCTGACCGCCTCAGACAACAGACGTTTGAAAGCCTTGTTTGAAGATAAAAGTGACAGACAGAAGAATCCATATTTAGACTGAGCCAATTCTGCCACACTATGCAGCCTCCAAACCATCCCTTTTTTCTTTTCTACTGCTGAGGCCCTTTAAATGCCCCCGAGGGTTTTAATGCCTCTGTCACCTGCCCTAGTGATGAATGTACATACACTCAAAGTTTGAGCATGTATAAACAGTGACGACCTTCATATATGCCCTCTGGTTAGCGTGAAACTTTTCAAGGTAAGCAGTCTACTCGGAAACTTATGGAGATGTACCATACGCATCCCACAGACCGATTCTGCTCATTAAAAACAGTGGTCTACGTTTTTGCGAACAAGGCCCCATTAGGCTAGCTTGCTCTGTAGACGCTCTCATCATTAGCCGATGTACATCAACCATCTCCTGCACTGATTCGCAGACCCCCTGGGCTTCAAGTTTCATCTCATCAACCCAGGGTGTATAGATTTAAGAGCAACATCTCGCCTTCTTGCCTCATACTTTCAGCTTATTGCTACATCTCGAGCCAGCCTGCACTCTTGCGGCCCATAAACCAGGCTACTCATCTGACAGGGGCATTTAATGAACTGATTAAAGTGTGGATTGGAGCCCTGCTAGTCAGTCTTCGTTTTCTTCTGAAGGGCAGGAAGATCTGCTCTTCTAGCCCCTGTCAAGAAGGGTCAGTCGGGAATTACCCCACCCTTTTGTTCCCATCTGAACTGCAGCAGTGTGGGATCAATCAAGGCTTTCACACCTCTTGCTCTCATGGAGCATATATTAATCACAGGTAACTCCACGGTTCAAAGGTTTAATTTACGCTCAAAGAGGATGTGGCGCATCGGGATCAGACAAGCAGGATTGTCACTTTGACATTGCAGGCTGATGGATGCGCTGTGGCTTAAAGAGAAGGGCCTGCCTCTTCCCCCTGCACGCCCAATCCTTCCCCCCCCCCCCTCCCCTCCAACTCGCATTGATTTCCTCTCCTTACCTCAGGTCACTGGCTGGAAATTGAATTGGAAATAGTAGGAAACAGAGGTCTATTATTTCTTGTTCTGGTGGCATTTATTTTTTTTTCATCACCTCCTCCCCCCTACCACCCTTACAAATCCCTCCTGCCCCAACTACCCCACACACACGCTCCCAGTGCCAACATTTCAACAGACAGTAGAGGAACTAATGGGAATAGCAGTTACCGTCAGGACACACTTAAACGACTGCGCTGACTTTGCCTCGTCTAATAACGCTGTCCTCCGAAGCGAAAGGTTACGCTCACCCCTGCGGTTTTAGAGCGCATCATTATGCCTTTATAGAAGTCTAGCTCCTCTCCCCTCTCCCCCTCATGGGAGCCTCACCACTTCTGAGTGAAGGGGGAAAAATATTGGTGATATTGAGTTGAGCGGCTTGCTGAGCTATAAAGCAAATATAGAGAAAGGGCATCCGTTGCTTACCAAACTAGTGAGAGCAGGGAATGCAAGAATGAATGACCATGTTGCCCTTTCTAATTTTGAAAGGTGACTTTTTTTCTCCTTTTACCTTTTGTTTTACCATTTTGATTGTTGGACTACTCTAATATGAAGCTCTTCAGTCGATGCATAGCTTCTCATATTCAAGTACATGGGTGTCCAAGCCTGTTCTTGAAGGGTCACTTTTACACATTGTGGCACAGCTGCGGATACTTGGGCATTGCATAAATTTTTGTGACACTGATGAACATTTACTGTTTTTACGTAACTGTGAGGGGTAGGTTCCAGGTTGGGATATGGGTCGACATTAATAAAGCTTAATGTAATGGGTAAATTAATCAATGATATTCAATTCATGTTTATTTCTATAGCGCTTTTACAATGTAGATGGTGTCAAAGCAGCTTAACATATAAGTTCTAGTAAATTAAAACTGTGTCAGTCCAGTTTTCAGAGGTAACGTTCAGTTTAGTTCAGTCCAGTGTGGTTTAATTTTCACTGCTGAAAGTCCAAACACTGAAGAGTAAATCCATCAATGCGCAGCTCCACAAGTCCCAAACAAAGCAAGCCAGTGACAACAGTGGCGAGGAGCAAAACTTTACCAATTGACAAAAGTGAAAGAAAAAGCTAGAGAGAAACCAGGCTCAGTTGGGAGCGAACATTTCTCCAATGGCTAAAGGGGGCTTCAGGGGGCTGGAGAACACTGGACGTCTATCATGGAGAAGCAGCAGGTGTGAGTAGGTGTGTACAGGCTGGCCCACGAGATCAATGCAGAGACTCGTCTGTCACTGGGGTCTTTCAGGAATCAGTCTCATGCTCTTCACTCCTCCATGACTGCCACAGCATCTGCTCAGGATACGGCCTGGTCCAGGGTTATGGAGACCTCTAGAAGTAATCTATGGTTGGCATCATCTCTTTACAGGACTTGGATTACATCAAGAATATAAATTATTCTTGTTAACTTCCGGCTGGAGCTGTATTCCTTCTAGCAACAACACTGTCCTTGATGCTGTGTTCACACCAGACATGGCTAAAGTGTTAAGCGTGAGTGATTTACATGTTAAGTCAATGCAAAGACGCGAATAGACATCCTGTGGTGCTATTTGCGAGAACGAGGCGGCACGAAAGATGCGATTCGTGCGAGTGAAGCCTCGCTAGTTGTTCGTTTTGCTCTTTTGACACGTTTTAATCGCTTGAGTTAGAAAATCTGAACTTTGGCAGACATTCGCACTACATTAACCAATCAGGAGCCTTCTCTTGAAGTGGCGTGATTATGACATAGCGCCTGTAGTTGGTGTCCCGAGGGGAAATCCTCTTGCCACAGAGCTGGGTGCACCTCTAAAAGGATCTAGTGCACTCAGAAGAATATATGCTATTTTTCAGCCTTCATAAAGCACATAAACACAGCTATTCTCTCAATTAAATCCACGTTAGCTATTTAGCAAAGAAGCCAGAGTCACCAGGCAGACAGAAGCCCTGCCCATGACACAATTCCACCTCTATTGGGAAGTAAATTTGACACACGAATGAAGCGAGTAAACTCAATGTTCAAATGTCCATTTACAGCGTTCCTCGTCTGGTGTGAATGCAGCATTAGAGTTTAGCTACATTCCTAAATAAAAACACCTGAACTAGCTAATCAAGGTCTTCAGACAAATGTCCAGCAAAGTAAATCGAGGCAGGTAAGACGGCGGGCCTTGAGGATCGAGAAATTGTATCTTACGTAATACTATTCTTTAGAAAGGAACATTCATCTCTTTTCATTGTAAATTTATGTAGTTAATTCAGTGAGTAATCATTATTCTTTTGTTACTAGCTTTTAGTGTCACTGACTATATTAAAACTACATAAGGGGGCAATATCTTTTGCAGAATGTTTTGAGCTTTGTTTGAATTGCAAGCTGTATTATTGCCTGGTTTAAAATTTTTAAATATATTTCCCCCCTTGTGTAGCGTCAGCGGAGTTGGCTATTTTTCACTACTTATAGTGTAACTAAACTGAAGCTGCGCAATGTTCAACTTATTTATTTCATCTGTTCGCTCGACTGTGTTTTTTTTTGTTTTGTTTTTTTGTGCCACAGTTATTTTTGGGGGACAAATCTTGTTATAAAATGTGTTATTTTGACTTCAGTGGCTGTCATGCTACTGAAAAAAATCTTAGCTCAGTGAGTAGAACTAATATTTTTTTCAGCAACACTTGTGGATGCTAAAGATGCACTTGTTATGTAACTGTAAACTGCTAAAGTATGTGGTACATTATGTGTATATAAATGCAATCTCTTCAGCATTATTTTGGAAATGTAATTTAAATTCATGTACACCCTGCCAAAAGAGTTTCTCCTCACCTTTTGGAAACAGGATGTAAATGAGAAAAAAAATCTCAGTTCTACTATTCTAGTGCTCTCTCTCTCTCTCACTCTCTCTCTCAGTCCCCGTATTTTCTCTGTGTTTTATGACAGCCTGTTCTATGTGCTGCTCTCCAGGGAGCTTTAATTGACAAGTGTGTACAATAACTAATCAGCAGTAGAGGGACTGCCCTTTGTAATGATGAATTGACTGAACTAATTTCAGATAATCCCTCACGTTACCCGGCAACGCTGACGCCGCCAATTGATATTTGAAATACAAGACGCCCCTCGTTCTGCTCGCTGTCAGTCATCTCAGTATCGCTTCCGCAGCTAAAGAGGTGCAATTCGTAATGAGGCGCTGACTGTGCGCTGCAAAGATTAAAACTTTCCTCAAGCCATTACCATGCAACAAACCTCCACACATCCCGCACACACATAGAAAGTAATAGATCATTGTTAAAGGGCAAGCTAAGTGTTTGCTTTTTTTTTTTTGCATTAGCCTTTTCACATAATTATTTGTATTTTTACAGCAGTTTAGCATTTTTAAGTCCTACAGCTCTAATAATGTGAAACTTTTCCCCCTGAGGCTAATGGGCAATGAGCTATCGGACAGTGAGTTTTTTTTCTAGCCCAATTTAGCCAGCTTTCACGCTGCAGAGATGTTGAATATCTGACTTTTATTGGATATTAGGACTTTAATCAGAATTTCTGGGAACACTGAAGGACAATATCAATAAAAAAGAGGCCCTAGAGGCTCAGCAGTTGAAAATCCCAGGCAAATATGTAAAATTAGATGAGCAATATCCACTGGGCAGATGCATAATCACTGTTTCTAATCCTAAAGTACGCTATATTCGAAGAATTTCCCTGTTATTTCATCATATGCTTATTGAACCCTACTCGTAATGACCTGGACAGTGCTATTATGAGAATCAGCTGAGCTTGCTATGAGCGATTGCAAATCATGGTATGTTAAGGTTGGAGGAGACTTAAGAACTACAGTTGCGGAAAATTATAGTATTATGCAAGCATATTCTAGTTGTTCCCAGAGATACATTTCACTCATTGTTTTTTGAACAAAAAAATCAAATGTTGATTTTTTTAAGTTTCTAAAAAAATTCCTTCTTGCTTTAGCAAATTTCTTATTAAATTAGGAAGATATTGTCAGGGGGCTGTTCATCACAGCCTCAAATGTTTGTTTTCTGCTTGCTAATTAGTTGCAGGTGGTATTAGGGGCAACATAGGCTCATTCTGAAAACGTAGCTGTATATACATTTCTGGAGACCGCGAATTATGTAGCCAGAAGTACGTATGGCTGCATTTCATTTTTAAAACGAATGCTAGGAGGCGGTATGACGCTGTTCCTTTTCACGCTTACCAGCTGACCACTTACCTCCATATGGACAGTTTTCCTGCTGTTATCAGTTTGCCCAGTTAGCTCACCATGTACGTTGGGGGACTTGAGATGCAGACAGGATTTGACCTCGACGACGGGGTTTGAGTTCGGTGAAGAACGGTTCCAGAAAATAGGTAAGACAAAAACAGAATTCAAAAAATAAAATAAACAAGTAAATAAGAGGGTGAAAAAGTGGTAAAATCTGAAAACGTAGGTGGACGGGTCAGTTGGTGGTTTTGAAGATACTATTGATTGGGTTTAGGGAAAGAGGAGGGTGGGTCAGTCATTCAATCAGTCATTCAGTCAGTCCAACAGTCAGTCGTCAACGGCCTCTGGTGGATTTACACAAGAAGAGCAGGTGCGAATAGCACTTGCGAGAAAATTTGCAATCTCAAAAAGGGTACACATCGGCCTCTGATGCATTCGCGAAAACAAAAGCTGCAAAAAATGAAGCTCCTTGGACGTATTTGGCGCTCTTCAGAAAGGTATATAGAGGTATATTTTTAGAATTAACCTGGGTTGATTAGGTTGACATGGCATTCTAGACAGCTTTTGATTGGATAAAAAAATGTGTAGTGCAGGATGAGTCATCACTAGACCTACAGAATTTATTTATTTACTTATTTTTATTATATATATATATATATTTATTTTTTTACAAAATTCATCATAGAAATGGCCAAAAAAATCCACACGTCCGACATTACTATTTTTGTTGGCATTGAACTCATAAAAAGTGATAGACCTTATTACTTTTACAAAACATTTCAAATGAATGCTTTGGAATGTAATTTCTGCTTGTTTCAAGGCTGCAGAATTAGTAGCAGGAAACGTATTTAACATTTTAATTGTTATTTGTTACATTGTCTTCATTGTAAAAGCTCTTAAAGTTTGGTTTAATATAATTTTCCCTCAAGAGCACATACTGCCTGACCTCATAAGAAAACATAAGTATTTTACGTTTTGTCAGTTTAGTGGCTAATTCGTACAAATTCGTGTTCAGTCGTATGAAAATGTAAGATTTTAAAAAGGAGGCATGGCACCCACTCCCGCCTTTAAACCTAACCGTCATTGGGTGATGAGCAAATCATACTAAATTGTATGAATTAGATTGTACGAATTCATATGAATTAGCCACTAAATCAAAAAGTTCCAAATTCCTGTGAGATTGCGTTGGTAAATCAGGGGTGTCAAACTAAAAAGGGGTGTTCCTTTTGTTCCAACCCTGCTTCAACACATTTACCTGTAGGTTTCAAAAAAACCTAAAGGACTCAATTAGTTTTATCAGGTGTGTTTAATTAGGGTTGGAACTAAACTGTGCAGAGCTGCGGCCCTCCAGGAACTGAGTTTGACACCTGTGCTGTACATCATATGTGAAAAAAGGTAATAAAGCTGATCATTTGAAGGTGATTTGACACACCATTCTCCTCTTTTATCACAGAGAAAAAAAAAAATACTGCAATATTTAATTAACATGGATCGCATTTTCAGCTGCATCAGAAATTGTAATGACAGTTGGTTATGAGAAAATATTTTCCCATATTAAATCAAATTGCCAAATGAGGCTCAAAGGCAAAGCAGGAGCAGGGGAATGACAGCCGATGGACAATTATAGCCACCTTGCCCAACGTTTTAGTCAATGTATAGATAGTTAGAGTATTTCATTAAGCATCAAGCACACCATCTTAAAAATCAAAACAAATGGGCCTGTCAAAGCTTGCAGATAAAGCCTAGGAAGAGGAGAGGGAGAGAGAGAGTATCGCTCTCAAATCTATTTTTAATAAGTGTTAGGGGAAGGGCAGGCCTGGAGCAGTGGGATTGAAGCTCCACTCTTGCTAGTTAAAACCCCACAAGACTGAGGCAGCAAAGAAGCACTCCACCATAACCTAGCTAGTGTAAAGACCAAAGCTTGGAGTCCAACTGTTTGAAGTTTAAAGTTATGATGTTTGGCACATATTTTGTGGAAAATGCTCTGAATACGTGAATATGCTCCCCACATACATTTGAAAGAAAAGAATGCAAAAGTTTCACATACAGATGATCCCCCTTGACGCGGATCTATCTAAAATTGCAAAAATTTCATTGTGTTATGCATGCCAGGCCAGTAGATAGCAATGTCTCCCTGTAAGAACACACTACACATCTGCATACATTCACACTGTATTCCATTCGGAAGGGCTTATCCCTTTGCCCTTAGCAAGGGGTGTTCAAAATCGTTCCTAGAGGGCCAGTGTCGTGCAAAGTTTAGTTCCAACCCTAATCAGACACACTGGGGCTAGCTAATCAAGCTCTTACTAGGCTAAGCAAGCTCGTACTAGGCTTTCTAGAAACATCCTTGCAGAGGTTGAGGAAAGTTGGAGCTAAAATCTGCAGGACACCAGCCCTCCATGTCTGAGTTTGGACATCCCTGCCCTGTCACTTTGGGTACAGAGATGAGCCCTTCCAAAATGGAATGCAGTGTGCACTGCTAATCAACCCTGCGTAAAAGATGATGGGGCTCCAAAGTGTCTATCAGTTGTACTCTTTGAAATCCTTCATTCTGAAGATACCTTGGAAGTTGCCAGTTCTGAGCACTTCGGTTTGGAACGACGCTTCAATTTGGCAGCTATGATTGTTTTCACACAAAAAAGTGCCCTTTGGAGGGTGATAGATCCTGTTTGAAATGAACCGACAGTCCTGTAACCCACCATTGTTTGGTTGTCAAGCACTCATTTATGCCTGTCAGCTGAACTTGTCATGATCTTAACAGTTTCACAAAATCACAGTTTTATAATTTACATAAAGGGTGGCATGGTGGCTCAGTGGTTAACACTGTCACCTCACAGCAAGATGGTCACTGGTTTGAGTCCCAGATGGTCTAGTTGGCATTTCTGTGTGGAGTTTGCATGTTCTCCCCGTGTTCACGTGGGTTTCCTCCAGGTGCTCCGGTTTTCCTCAGAGTTCAAAGACATACGCTATAGGTGAATTGGGTAAACAAAATTGGCTGTAGTGTATGAGTGCATGTGTGAATGCGAGAGTGTATGGCTGTTTTCCAGTGCTGGGTTGCGGCTGAAAGGGCATCCGCTGCATAAAACATATGCTGGAACACAGTTCATTCCATTGTGGCAACCCCTGATAAGTAAGGGACCAAGCTGAAGGAAAATAAATGAATGAATAAACGAATTTACATCGTAATGTTTACATTACGTCATGTGATCGTAATGTTTGCATTTTGAAACGTGCTTTTGAAATGTTGTATTCCCCAAAACATCTTCTTCATGTAAATGGAGGAAAAAGTCTTTGAAATGACATTTTGTAAATTTTCTGTAGCTTTATTTTTTAAACCAGTAGGTGGCATGAGTTCAAAAACACTCATTCAGGAATGCAAATTTGCAACCTCCCCTAACCCTAAATCAGAACTGGGTCACAGCCCAGTACCAGGTTGTGTAATGCCGAGTTCAGATTGCACGATTTTAAAAGTAGTCATGTCACAGATGTTTTCACACTGCATGACTATCTGGGGTAGCATACCGTCAGTGCTGTGTTTACACTGCAGGATGGATCGGCGACACTCCATGACTTTACAATAGGAGGAATCGCCGACAACTTTGTACAAACTACATTTCACAACCTAAGACATGCGAGAAACACAAACGAGCACCAATTGGCCATTGATTTCAGGCATTTGTCTACAGTTTCTTAAAACCTGTTGGCGAGTCAAAATCAGGGCTAAAATCATGCAGTCTGAACTCGGCATTAGAGTTTCTATCAGGCAGCAAGAACACAAACTGAATATACAGATGAGATTTTACTTTAATGTGAGTTTAATCTTTAAGGATTAATAGCCATATATTGCAGAACATACACCAGAAAAGCCACACTGCTCCACTACTAGAATTCTAAAAATGTAGTTTTCTACGAGGGTACGAACCAGGTAGGAACACAGTCGCTGCTATTCGCCATCTGTTCGAGTGGCTAAGCAACATATAGTAAACACTTTAAAGATGGGCACCGCACCTGTCTTTATTAGATTCAGCATAAGTGGGAAACATACATCTCTATCTATTATGGTGAGTTTTATCCACTGAAATCATCCACTGAAATGTCAATGCTCATTAGCTCTGTTTTGAAGTTGACCTCTTGCTCAAACTTACCCTGTTTCTTAAATCTGGCCCTTGGTGTTGTCCATTTTTAGTTTTTTTCATAAAAACATCACAAGTGTCAGGCGGCACGGTGACTTGGTCGCTGGTTCGAGTCCCGGCTAGGTAAGTTGGCATTTCTGTGTAGAGTTTGCATGTTCGCGTGGGTTTCCTCTGGGCACTTCGTTTTCCCCTAGAGTCCAAAGACATTTGGTACAGGTGAATTAAATAAACTAAATCGGCCATAGTGTATGTGTGTGAATGAGTGTGTATAGATGTTTCCCAGTACTGGGTTGCAGCTGGAAGGGCATGCGCTGTGTAAAACATGTGTTGGATAAGTTGATGCTTCATTCCGCTGTGGCGACCCCTGATAAATAAAGGGACTAAGTCGAAGGAAAATGAATGAATGAATTACAAACACCACGCTCCTCATAATTGACTCATACTCTAAAAATACAATTCTTGATTTATTTGATCTGTTTAAGATTCCCTCGGGTTACATTAGACGTCTGTCTAACCACCCAGAAATGTTCATCTTCTATTTTTGGACTTGATCCTAATAAGCTTTAAATGGTGTAACGGAGTCCGGATGTTTCCGTCAAGCTGAGCTCTCCTATTTACTTCTATATTACACACCCCACACGGAGAGTGAAGATGTACCTGCTCAAAGTCAATGGCAGGCCTACGGGTCTCTCAGCTACTGCGCTATCCCGAGCCAATTTCCTACAGTCTCCTCCGGACTGCATTAAACAGCATGACAATGAGAGAGGAGGTGAGGAGTTCAAGGTTTATCAGTTTGCAGCACACTGTAATTTTAGCCTGTATACTGTATGGAGGAAATCAACCTACATTATTATGAAATCACCGAGATATAGGACTAGCTTTGGGGCGGCTTATGTTTTTATTTATGTATTTTGCCACTTTACCTTATCCAGCATTTTCCCCCCATCTGTAACTGTTAACTCTGCAGATTTGGAAGTCAAAGCTGTGCGCGGGGCAGCTCAGGAACACACACTGAGATTAGAGAATACATATGGATTAGGAAATCCATACGGGAAGCTCTGAGCTCATGTGTAATGATGACTGTGAAAACTTAGTACCACCTCCTGATCTGATTGGCCCTTATGTACAATGTTTATTACAGATTGATTGGCAAATTTCTCTACTTTTGTATGCAAATTCTACAAAACATGTAAGGGTGCATTGAAATGTATAACATGACTGTATTTTATTTGATTATTATTATTATTTTTGTAATATGATGTATTTGTTTTAACTTTGAAATTGCATAATTTTGGAGTAGGCAACACATTTGACAAGAACAAACATTGTGGTTGAATTTGCATGCTGTTGTTTTATCATTAACTTTGCGACAAAAATGATATGCTGTCAGAGTTGGTTCTAGATCTAATGAGAAATAAACCTCATGACTGAAATTGCTTATTGTCAGAGTAGGCACTACATTTGATGAGGAATTACCCAGCAGACACACAACACCATAAGACAATAATATTAGGTTAGATTTAGGTCACCAGCATCTAAGCGCAACGTTATTTTGACATCTAATAATAACGTTTTAATAACGTAAAATGACGTTCATATTTTGGTTAGGGTTCATAAAATTCTGTGATTTTTCCATGACTTTCAAGTAAATTTTCATAACCTAATGTTTCATGCAATGTCTACATATGTGTGGTAGAAAGCAATACATGTGAAAATGTAATACAGCATATCGTAAAACACACAACAATCTATTTAGTTTCAATTTATATTTATTTATTCATTTTCTTTTCGGCTTAGTCCCTTTATTAATCTGGGGTCGCCACAGCGGAATGAACCGCCAACTTATCCAGCATTTTTATTTTTTTTTATGCAGCAGATGTCCTTCCAGCTGCAACCCATCACTGGAAAACATCCATACACACTTATTCACACACATACACTACAGACGATTTTAGCTTACCCAATTCACCTACAGCACATGTCTTTGGACTGTTAGGGAAACCGGAGCACCCAGAGGAAACCCACGCCAACACGGGAAGAACTTGCAAACTCCACACAGAAATGCCAACTGACCCAGCCAAGGCTCGAACCAGCAACCTTTTTGCTGTGAGGTGATTGTGCTACTCACTGCGCCACAATGCTATGTGAAATTTATTTAGATAACGCTTACAGCGCACTAATAATGTGAGAGTATGTGATTGGCCAAGGACAGAAATTATGTAAAGACAACTAACCTATATTCAAGTATACAGATATCTGTTTTCCATGACTTTTCCAAAACTTTGTGGGTTTTTCTGATTTTCCCAAAATTTTTCCAGGTTTGAAAATGCCATGTCAAAATTCCATGATTTTTCCAGGATTTCCATTACCGAATGAACCCTGTTTGTTGATTTTAGGTTGTGTTAGTGTTTACATCTTAAACCAACGTCATATTGATGTCAATTACTGACATTTATTCATCAGGTATGGCAACTAAAATTCAATGTCTGGTAGAGGTCATATTAGTAACGTCCACACAACATCAAGCTGTAACATCATTGGATGTTGATATTTTGTTGATTTTAGGTTGTGTTGGAAAGTGACTAAAGTCCAATGTTTAGCCAACATCTTAAACCAATGTCATATTGACATCAAATACTATTTATTTGTCAGGTATAGCAACCATAATCCAACGTCTGATAGACGTCATATTGGTAACGTCCACACAACGTCAATCTGTAACATCATTAGACGTTGGTATTATATTGTTTTTAGGCTGCATTGGAAAGTAACCAAAATGCAACGTCGGCCTGACGTTGGGTTCTGACGTCAACCCCATTTTAATTTCCAAACAAAATGCAACATCCCTCGATGGTGCAACATCAATCTGGCATCATGTTGATGTCCTGTGTCTGCTGGATAACTTCAGGACCAAAAATCACAAAAGTTATGAGTAGAAAATTTTTAGCCAAAATTGCAAACCTAGGTACAACTAAAAAAGCTAATTCTGCATTAGGTACTACATTTGATGATGAAGTACTACATTTGCTGAACATTGTGAATATTAAAGACTATGTTCTGTATAACATGAATCTTCTTTTTGTCAAATGATAACACAGCTTTAGGTTTAAGTCTGTTTTAGGACTACTACAAATTTGAACATAAACACTTCCCCCCTATTCACCCCCCCCCCCTTAGTTTTTTGTTCAATCCATTTAAATTTGTAAAAGCAATTGATTTAACTTAATTTGTGTTGTGACAACATGAAGGAATTGTGTGAAACCCAGCATTATTACAGTGTGGTTGGGAAGTAGACATGCTGTGTTTGGACACAGGCATAGTATATATGATTTGCAAACTGTAAAATGTAAGAGCAAGTCAATTCTGACTGTAAGTTCAATCGATAATATATATATATA
>CAIGQZ010032594.1:18422686-18433680 GCA_903798205.1 Danio tinwini | reverse complement strand
ATGACCTATTAGAACCTGCATGGGCCCCAGATTCTCACAGAAATCAGTCAAGTTTGGTGAAGGAAAAGTCAAGGTTATATTCAGTATAGGGCATGCGAGAAATCTGCAAAGTGGACAAATCACAGGAAAAGGCAAATTCTTCAGCAGGATATCGCTCCTTCTCATACTTCAGCCTCCGCATCAAAGTTCCTGAAAGAAAAGAAGGTCAAGGTGCTTCAGGATTGGCCAGCCCAGTCACCAGAGATGAACATTATTGAGTATGTCTGGGATAAAATAAAGGAGGACGCATTGAAGATGAATCCAAAGTATCTTGATGATCTCTAGGAGTCCTGCAAGAACGCTTTCTTTGCCATTCCAGATTACTTTATTAAGTTATTTGAGTCATTGCAAAGATGCATGGATGCAGTCCTCTAAGCTCATGAGAGTCATACACAATATTCTTTTTGCACTGCACCATGACTTTATATTCTATACTGTACATTATTTCTGTTAAGTGACAAGACTTTTGTCTAAGCAAAGTCAAAGCTTACTGTCCTAATTAAATAATTATAAATCAAGGCATGATCATATTTTATTTTGGTAAAATAAGCGTAATCTAGAGGCCTTTGTCTTTCAAATAAGCCACTTCTGATACAAAATATTCAACTAGAAGTCAAGTTATTTATTGTACCTAAAACTTAGGCATCAAGACTATATTATATTGTAAAAATCTGTATAACTTTTTATAAATAGTATAAACAAAAAAAAAATACAATGTGACAACAAGCCAAAAAGTCTTGCAAGCAAAAGTCTTGCAAAAATGTAGTCAAAACTGTCCAAGCAAGCCTGCTTGGCCGGATGAACAAACTCCTTGCGATATTTAGCAAGCCAAAGTTACATAAACTGTTTAGCTTTACATAACTCTGGCACGCAGTGTTATGGAAATGAAGTTGTTGACTTCTTTTTTACTTCCCTTGATCAAATTTTGATGCCCATCTGTTTGCTAAAAACTGCCAAACGTCTAGGCTCGATGTAGATTAATCTATTTGGCCAAACCCTTGGTGAACTAATCCGAGGCTGATTGTTTCAGATTAACTCACGGGAGGTGAAACTCGAAGACGCGTCTCAAAATCAACAGCAGCCAAAAGACCTCAAAGCCCCCGATCATCTGCGCCAGATAGAGATCCCGACGGATGCGCATATTCCTACAAAACAAGATATGTTATATATAATGAATTGGATCCAAATCTACTGGGTTTGTTCTGTAGGTTAATTACTTTAACCCTCTTTGTCTGTTTGTTGAGCTTGTGTTTTGTTACATGCGGTAATTGTTGTGTTGTTTTTAATTAGTGTTTGGGGCCGCGCGCCGCTTTCAAAGGCTCAATTCTGGTCTGCCAAGTGGAAATGGCAGCAAAATCTATCTCGGCCCCGTTCTATCAGTCTACATCGCTTATCTGCACGCTAAACCAACACTTTTCTTTGGGTTTGCTCACTCTATGCATGAATAATTGCCCACCCGGTAATTCTCCGCTAATGTGTTTGTTCATTCGTATGTTGCTTTTTATCAAGATGCTAATATTGTTCATCATTTCTCCTTATCGCCGCCTCAGACAATGGGATTTACTCACGGATGCCTGACAGCAGATTTAAGAAATGACCCCCCACCCTATTTAGGCTTGACTGACAGGTAGTCCATTGACTCTCAAAAAAAGAATGGGAAAAGTGATGATTCACTATCGTTCGTCTCTCTCTCTCTCTCTCTCTCTCTCTCTCTCTCTCTCTCTCTCTCTCAGGACAGTGATTTACAAACTCGACCGTTCACCTCACGGCTTATCAGAAGCTGCAGGATCTGCTCTTGTGAGCCAGGATACTGTCTGCATGTTTGCAGACACGCTTCTTGCAGACTAAACAACAACAGGGATCTAAATTGTAAAAACGTGATTGCAGTTTAGCAGCGTGTTTATAGGTTTTATATGTTTAGTAGTAGATCGGGATAACAACCTGCTGCAGTGGGTTCATGTCTTTTATTCTGAACAATTGATATCTGTGTAATGAGTTTATGTGAAATATTATGATTGTTTGTGTAAGTCAGATGGGCCTGAATTTTTCGGTTTATTATTTCGGTACACTGTTATATTCTAATAAAGCACAAGAAAGCATTTAGCATTTTTTTTGCCTTTTCATAATCATTACAAATGAATAACATCAGCTGTCATCTATAAATAAAAACTTAAGTTAACTAATGTAATGTAGCCTTATTGTACAGTGCTATCCCAAATCTTTTTTGCATAGTTAATTATTCATTCATTCATTCATTCATTTTCTTTTCGGCTTAGTCCCTTTATTAATCCGGGGTCACCACAGCGGAAAGAACCGCCAACTTATCCAGCACATGTTTTACGCAGCAGATGCCCTTCCAGTCGCTGTCCTGAAACATCCATTCACACTTATTTACTATGGACAATTTAGCCTACCCAATTCACCTGTACTAAATGTCTTTGGACTGTGGGGGAAACCGGAGCACCCAGAGGAAAACCATGCGAACACAGAGAGAACATGTACACACAGAAACGCCAACTGACCCAGCCGAGGCTCGAACCAGCGATCTTCTTGCTGTGAGGCGACAGCACTACCTACTGTGCCACTGTGTCACCATAGTTAAATATCATTGTCTATATAACTTCTTGTCTATATAATGATAACATTGCTTGTCACAGGTATAAATAGGTCTTTATAATTTAGATATCAGGATCATCATATTTCAAGTCCTTGGCATAAACATTTTAAACCCCTCTAGGCTGTTATATCTCCTTTATTTAATGTGTGAGAAATTTAGAAGTAAACAAGCTGCTGTATATAGTCAAGGCCTACAGTAATAGTTATTTTTGCAGTCTAGACGCATTCCTCCTATTATGAAGATAACAAAAATCAGTCATGATATTAAACAAATACGGATTTGCTCCCAGTCATATCACAAGGACGTAAATTCCCTTAGACATGGAGCTAGCAGTCTTGTTCTCGCCTTGTCATTTTGTCGCTTAATTTGTGATGTATTAAACAAAACTCTTTCCAGCCGCTGAAGTTGATGAAGCTTGATAGGAGTAATTTTTGGAGGCAGCATCACAGCTGGTGGGGCCGGACCAAGTATGAAGGACACACGGGAGTAAAGTATGCAAATATCAAGAGCGCTAATCAATTAAACGTGCGATGAGAACGCTGGAGCACCATGATGTCACTGTAGTGATTAAACAGCAAGCCAGATGCATTGTCACTTTTTGCAATACTCGCAAAACACGTACCTGTGTATACAGATCACTGCAGTTCTCATGAAAGAGGCTCTAGAGTCAGTAAAACACAAACATAAATTCCTTCCAAATGTAGGAGCTGTTGATGAGCTGTTTTAAAACATGTTAAAGTTGCTGAGACTTGATTAAGTGGTTAAGAATATTGTAGCTGAAGTTGTTAAACTAATGTCAACCCAGAAGGACCACCACTCACTATACCCTCACTAGACATTTTACTTTGAAACTCCCACAAGGCATAGAGGAAAAATAATAAAACATTTGCAAAATTGTCACCACCATGTTTTGATGGATAAACCCCAATCACAGTGGGGTGACTACAACCAGACTGGTTACATTGGTGCCATGACAGATGGACCTGGATTTAGGAAGAAGACTGAAATAGCTTTAAGAGGTGTGCTGGCAACTGATGCTACATAATGTGAAGCACCCTTGCTAACACATTCCCCTCATTTGCCGGAAACACACTGGGTTAGTACAACTGCTGGGTAACTGTTGTGCCGTGATCCTGGTGGAGGTAAGGTTAGATTTATAGAGATCAGCTTGTAAGTGTTGTGTGGGTAAATGCTACTCTGTCCTTTAGAGGCTGACCAGAAATGCTTGTTTGAATCCCTCTCAGAGTAAGGCGAGCACAACAATTCAGGTTAAATTTGTCAGAGGTTTACTTGCACATCTATTAGGAGCTAGCCTTAGTTACACTTGTCACCCTTGTCCTTGCTCCGGTCAGGTAAATCTCACTTCTCTGGCCTCAAGAGCTGCACAGGAGCTGCACAGGAGTTGTGATTTTTACCTCCAACTGCTTCCCATGCCACAAATCTGTACAAATTTGATTTGTCCTGAGAAATGCCTCTTTGAATCCTGTGCTGCAGTGAGGTAAATAGTACCCAAAATTGTTACATTGGTGCCATGACCCGGGTGAGTGTGAGGCCTCTTTTGTAGGAGTAGGGTTTACATGTATCTCTTTGTAGGTGACTCATACTCTGTCTTATTTGGCCACGATTTGGTTGTCTGAGACGAAGTTTAGAAATCTTAAAGATTCCCATTATTCTAGACTAAAAATGAGTGGTCTTTGATTATTGGTTTAACATGTACACAGACAGCCGATTTATGGCTGTTGTGATCAAAATTAACCTCCCGGTAGTGTCAAAAGATTTGAGACACTTTCCTGTAGTGTGACTTCTCCGCCAACCATGACAATGCAATTCAAATCACTGCTAGGAAACTTTGCAAGTTTTTTTATCAAGGCATATAAGCTTGCTTGTTTTTGCTGTTAGGTACCATTTCAGGATGCGTGTTGCTGAATGTGTCATGGTTGGATGACATCAAACTCCAGATGGGTCTTCTTTGGCGTGTCTTGATTGTCATGCAGTCTGACATTATGACAACTGAGATCTTACACTGTGACATGGGGATCAGGTTCATACAGTCTGACAAGCTACAATCATAAAGGACTATTAAAGATTGCACAGGGTAAGCCTGGTTTTGGCCATGCACACAACCCTAACCTAGCCTCACATCTTAGTCATGGCAACAATGTGCAGATAAAACTCAATCCCATGGCTTCAAGAGGTTCATTAGAGGCTGAGATCTTTAGCTTCCTTTTTAGCACCCCATACCTCCCATGTCAAAAATGCTGTTCAAATCCCATTGCTGGTCTAGTAAGGCCATTTAAGGGCCAGGTGATTCCTGATAGTTAGAGAATTTGACTTGTGATCCAAAGGTTGTCCCTGCACCAGCAGGGATTGTATGTGGGGTACTTTTGCAGGGATGTCTCGATTGATCAGAGGCACGTTGAGCTGTTAACTTGATTATCCTCAAGGTCAGATATTCTCTTCTCCACCTTGATGACCCTCTTGATCATACTGTCTAACTTGCCTGATATCTTGGAAATTGGATCGCGTGAAACTTATTTTCAAGGACAATCGACACATTTTTGACTATAGAGTTAACTGTGTCATCCGATAACATAGTTTCGTTTGCCCGGATTATCACCATCTTGCTCGGCAATAGTGCTTTTGTTTTGGCGTTTATTTCTTCTAGCTTGTTTACTATTCGAATCTGATTGCGACCAAAAGGCATCGAGAGCCATCTTGATCACTTTCTCTTCTATTCTGTTCACTCTTAAAGTAATTAGGATGACTGTTTAGTAAAGGATTCAGCTATATGGTGAGGAGTTCTTTCAGACACATTTTGTCGCTTTCAAAGCATAACGTGATTCCACACGTGGGGGGAGTAAACAACCAGCACCCTCTTCCACCCTTAATACCACAGCTGAGGTATTGCTCTCTGGGCTGCCCACTGTCTTCGGTGTGTGTTCATGGGTAAAATTGCTTTGGATAAAAGCATCTGCTAAAATGTAAATGTTTAGCATTTAGAGTTCAGTTCCAAGAAGGCCAGTACTAGTCCTGCTCAGAGCAGAGCAGTCTTTTAAACACACATTTTTCATGGGCCTAAGCTGCTGAACAGTTTATCACGGTGTGCATTATATATAAATAAACATGATACTGTACAGCATGTTATACTTCAATGCCTTTTAATGAATCTGTTGTGGTCATGCTGTCGATAAACTCACTTTGCCTGCTTATTTATAGACAGCTGCTGCATTATTGACTACAGTCAACTCTCATAACCTTTTGTTGTCTGAGTAAACAGAAAAAGTTGAATTATAAGAGACTGCCGCACACTTACCTATACCGAGTGTAATATAATGCAGTCTGCATTGTATTGTGTTTGTGCGAGTCTTTTGTCTCAAAATGTAATGTCAGTAGCGGTGTCTGTTTTTATTTTCTTATGGCGGCCCTGTGGTGATGCTTTATCCCTCATCCCTGTCAAAAAGAGTGATGAAAACATTCTCTGGCTGATTTATTTTATAAATCCCTTGGAGGTTCTCAAAACTTTCTCTTTTTATTGAACCTGGGGAGAACAGCTAAAGTGCTAAATAAAATATCCAGAGACTCAAAGGAAACCACATTAAAGACATCTTTCACCGTAAAAATCTAAATTCTGCCCTCGTTTTTTCACCTTTACATAGTTTAAAAACTGCATCATGTTTATTTGGTATAACACAAAAAGAGAAATTGTGGAAGGGCTTCAGTGAGGACGGAAAAAAGCAATAAAAGTGGAACGAGTGCCAACACAGATCAAAGACGTGTAAACAAATTGTAAATTAAAAAGGATTTGATAGATTTTTTTATAACTCAGAAAAAATTTCAAGACAAGTTATTTTTATATATAGGATTAATTATTCAGATTGTCTTTTATGTTTCATTGAAAAGATTTCAGAAATCACACTATTTGACTTTTTAATCAGATAAATTATTTAAATGGGTTTTGTGATTTAAATTAAATTTAGTTTTTAATCAAATTAATTAATTTTTGTTCACAAATCAGACAAAAATTGAACTATTGTTTTTTAATAACACTTTAGAATAATGGTCAATTAGTAGTTAATGAATTTACTAACATTATCTAAGTATGAATGCTCTTGTAAAGCATTAATTGCATTATTAAAATCTAAAGTTGTGCTTTTGTGTTAACATCAGGGGTGTGCAAACTCTGTCCTGGAGGGCCTGTGTCCTGCATATTTTAGTTCCAACCCCAATTAAACACACCTGAACCAGCCATCTCTTTCTAGGTATGCTAGAAACTTCCAGGGAGGTGTGTTGAAGGAAGTTAGAGCTAAACTATGCAGGACACTGGTCCTCCAGGACCGAGTTTGGACACCCCTGCTTAACATGAAGTAATATTATTTAACCTTACTAACATTAACAAACTTGAGTAAATACTGTAATAAATGTATTATGACTAGTTTGTTCATGTTAAAGCAGTAACTAACATTAACTAATGGACTTATATTACACAAATAAGACAAATTAAACACATTCATGTTCATGTTTACCACAAAAATGTATTTCAGACATGAATCATCATGAAAGCGCCAATGACATATAGCCAGTGTTTTCACGAAATAGGAACTAGCATACACTTTTCTGCCTTGTGTGAGTTTAGAAATCTTTAAATAAGTTGCACATGACATATGAATAACAGTATAATGAATTCCTAATGCATTTATGTCAATTTTTAATGATGAACTTTGTTCCTCGCCACTGTCGCCACTGGCTTGCTTGGTTTGGGATTTGTGGAGCTGCACATCAATGGATTTGCTTTTCAGTGTTTGGACTTCCAGCAGTGAAAATTAAACCACACGGAACTGAACTAAACTAATGTTAAGCTGCTTTGACACAATCTACATTGTGAAAGTGCTATGGAAATAGACATGAATTAAATTGAATTCTAAGTGATTGTAAACTTGTGAAAAATAGTGAATCTTCAAAAAAATTAAAAACGATCCAACTCCAAATGTGCAAATATGTCCATTCTGAGTTATAGTGTGCATTACTGTTACACTGTTTCCGCCTATAAGTATTATTCCATTCAGCTGTCAACCATCGGACAGCCGCAAGGGTGTATTTTAAAGCATGCTACCACAGCAGCGCTCATGGCATAAATATTGAGGTGAAGCACACGCAGTATTAAATTCATACAGGTCAGCTACGTACATTAATCCTGTCCACTCAGACTCCCCCACCAGTTCAAACATCACAAGAAGCACAGAAGGACCTCAAGGCCACGTCCATGCGAGTGTGCTTGTGAATCCGTCCAGGAACGTTATACCAGCCCACCTTTGGATCGGAAGATTCCCTGCAGGCGTTGTTAAAGGCCCATCCTGCCCTTTTATTTTCCAGTTTAGGGCCTTCTTTTTTTGCAGATAAATGCTCTCTGATGTAACGTGACAGATGTCACAATGCATCGCCTCTATTTTGATACATACCCTCTGATCCTGCCACAAACGATAAAGAGCGTGTACGGGGCCCAGACAACATGCTGACACTCGTGATTATTTTAGAGCGAGTCACAACTGTGGTGAGCCAGCCAGGTTCCTGAGTAGATGAGGGAATATCAATACGTGCGGGTCAGAGTCACTGAGACTAAGAGATTCTCAATAGACACATCCATCCCAATGACATATATTCAAAAAGATCAATGCAGTGATAAAGTTGTATAGTTGGCTTGAAGTCGGCCTCATGTCTCTTTTTCCACCTGATATTCATCGGGATTTGTTTATATTTAAACCCAGCGGGTACCTTGATGTTGAAACGACTTCAGATTGGTGTGAGATAAAAAAAACACATGCTAATCGATTTGGGCCCTAACCCAATTCTATTTTTGTACCCCTACCCCTTCCCCTTTACCTTTGAAACAAAGTGTGAAGGGGAAGGGCTTCAAAATGTACCCCTAATAAATGGGACACCCATACAGCACCTGCACACATCATCATATGTCATCGCGATATCTTGCTTCATATGAGATCGACGATCATGACTGCTGTAGTTATTCCAGTAGCGTTATTTTTTGGTATTTATCTTCAGGAAATCACTGAAGGCAATGATGTCATGTTATTATAATGATATAATGTAGCAATAAGCTCTTAACTGTACTGTGCATTTACACCGTGGCCATATATCATCTATGTAAACACACGAAAACAACAATAACATTATACCAGACACTGTAAAAAGATAATTCTCAGTCACCAGGGTATTCGAGTAGTCGAGGGTATTCGAATGTCATTGAGTTATTATTATGGATTGTAGATAACGAAGTTCATCTTTTTTAAAATTTATCATTTTTTTTAAAGCATGACGGAAAAACATGGAAGCCGTTATGGATGTATTAAAAATGTATGCTTATTTTTTGTAAAAATTTGTAATAATGACAAAAAATACAAATTTGTGGATCTTACTTCCGTGTGCAACCAAGCTGCCGTTGTAGCTGGTGTATTCTGGGAAATTTCCGTACCCCTTGGTTTCAAGTGTGGTCCTGAAAAATCTCAGTTTAAGGGCTATCTAGCCCTTCCCCTTAAGGTGGATTTATACTTCTGCATCAAGTACACGCGTATGTTATGGCACAGTCTGCGCGTGGACGCATAGCCCTCTCCGTGGCCGACGCTGACACGCACCTTTTAAAAAATATAACTATATGTTGCAACGACACGTAGAGCAAGTTCTGTGATTGGTCGGCTTGGTAGCGCTGACAAGTGTGGGCGGGACCAAGAGCCATGCGAACGCGTTGGAACGAGTGTTTACAAGTGTTGAGTCCCGTGAAAGAGGTCCAGGTGGAAAATTTTTGGTTTGTGTTTACCTTATGATTAAAGTTGTTGCACGTTTGTCGGTTCCTGCCTCAAAATGAGCGAGTTTGAGCTACTTCTACATTAAGGTAGCGTTCAGAAAAAACAAAACACCAGCAAAGAAACTCGACACATGAGAACATAAAAACCTCACTGCCAGCTAGTGTTTCGGAAGTGTTATTGCAGAGCAACACAAACAGCACACAGAAGTATAAATGCACGACAATGTGCAAGGCATGCGGCGTGAGTCAAAACGATCACTGCCCGCAGAAGTATAAACCAGGTTTTAGCCCTACGCCTTCAAGCTAAAGCGAATTGGGACACCCCTACCCCTTCACGTGAATGCACAAAACGAGGGGCAAGGGGAAGGGCTAAAAACATTGACGTTCATTGGACATTCACACATTGATGCCCGTTTGACCACTAAAATAACAACACAAAAACTATTATAATATATAAAGTTGAGTTAATCTAAAAGCTTAAATGACAAATTTACACTGGATTTTGTTTTCTTACAATGCATGTAAACTAGCTTGATGTCAAAACAACATCAAATTGACATCTAATATTAGCATCAAAGTCAATTACAAAACCGACCGGCCTGTAATCGTGTTTTTTGATGCCAATGTTTTTGACATCAAGGTAGGCAATTGACATCATATCAATTTGACATTTTTTGTGTTATTTTAAGTCATATTGACATCAAGGTGCCCATTGGGAAGTCTGTCTGAAATCAAAATGTATAATATTATTTGGCAATTGCACATTGTTGTTCTGTGCATGTCAATACACTAAAAAAAGTGTTAAATCTAAGTCTGAGCATTTGCTTCTGCGTATAAAGTGATGGCCCTCCCCTGTTGACGTCAGTTTGACTGCTTAAGCCACAGTGGTTTTAACCACGCCCCTCTTAACATCAGTTTGCGACAAGGGAATGATGTACAAAAGAAAGCCCCGCCCCCTACTCAATATTCTGTTTCAGTTGGAAGTATCATCAACATACTGAAATAAAAGTCAAAGCAGCTCCCTTTGCTGGAGTGCTCATGGTGACAAAAGCACGACTGAATGAGCAAATTTACGTTACACGGATTATGAGTAATCAGGAAAGCAAGTGAATGAAAAGAATGTTGCTGGCATCGTTTTTGGTTATAATTTATGCGTTTTGGTACAAAGCATTGATGTGTGAATACCTTGTTTTTTGTGCACATTTTATGGAAATCACATGTTAGGTGGAAAGTAGGGCGTATTTTTGGATTATTTGGACAATTTGGAGTTCGTTTTTCTGAGTTCACCAGATTATTTGAATAAATCTATCTAGATTTAATTGACAATTTTAGAATGATTTGGGTGATTTTGTTGGACAAGGGGTTTCAATCTGTGGGTACTAGGAAATTCATGGAAATGTTAAAAGCATAAAAAATGCTAAATAAATTTTTTATTAATAAATAATAATATATATTTCTAAGATTTAATAAACAACCAAACATTTTAAGATACAAAATTTGGTATAGTTCTATAGTACATGTATA
>CAIGQZ010032594.1:18392735-18406684 GCA_903798205.1 Danio tinwini | reverse complement strand
ATATATACAGTTGAAGTCATAATTATTAGCCCCCCTGTTTGCATTTTATAACGGAGAGAAGATTTTTTTAACTAATTTCTAATAACTTATTTATTGTATCTTTAACCTTGATGACAGTGAATAATATTTGACTAGATATTTTTCAAGACACTTCTATACAGCTTAAACTGACCTTTAAAGGCTTAACAAGGTTAATTAGGTAGAGAGGTTAAGGTAATTAGGCAAGTTATTGTAAAACGATGATTTGTTCTGTATGGAAAAAAAAATTGCTTAAAAGGGCTAATAATTTTTACCTTAAAATGGTTTTTAAAAAAATGTAAACTGCTTTTATTCTAGCCAAAAAAAAACAAATAAGACTTTCTCCTATATTAAAAAATATTATCAGACATACTGTGAATATATATATATAGTTTATTTATAATTTATTTATTTGCTTTTCAGTCTAGGTAGCTTAGTAGTTGTAATGTTAGACTTTATAATTCCTATAACAATAACTGCCAAAGACTTTGTAGCTGAATGAAGGCAAACCAGGCAATTAAATTGATTCTGCACAAACAAACAAAAAAAAATCTGTCATTTTAACTCTCAAACTGCATATTTGGCCATATTGTTTTGTTGAATAGCTGCATTGCCAGCATATCAGCACGTGGCCTTTGTCCGGCCGTCTCAATCTCGAGGACTGGACGCTGAGCCATAAAAAGCCAACTATTCAGCACAGTCTGTCCGAATCACACAACCATTCAGTCACACACCCATTGTTTGGCTTTCAGAAGTAGCTCACACACTGCTGTTTTATTTTCTAAAAGACAGTTCATTCCCAACAAAATTATAGACTGTCAAAATGCAGTTTAATATGTGCTTTTATCACCACAAAACAGCATTTTCAAAGAGGTTTTTGACTACAAAAATATAATTCAGATGTTTTATTTATTTTTGCTATGCACCACCATGTATATCCCAAAACTATGACCTTATTCATTCTGTGAAACCCAAATAGAGATGTTTTGAAGAATGCTCTGCTTATTTAATTTTTATTATTCTATTTAAATAATCAACATGTGATACTACCTATTACTATCAACAAATGACAGAGATAAAACAGAATATTTTTTTTTATTATTCTTTCTAATTTAGTGAATATGTGAAACAATATTAATTTTATTGCAGAAACTGTTATGCATTTTTTTTGTTTGCATCTGTTTTTCTGTTTGGCCAGTTAGTGGCGATAGTGGATTTTTGTTTTGACAGTGCAAAAAACCTCTATTTATTTTAATCTTTTTTTTTTACTCTATTTCAGCAGTTATTTTTATTATTATTATGCATTATTATTATTTTGTGTAAATGATTACCAATTTATCAACAGGTCTACCAATATATCAGCCAACAATTGCCTTTTTTTGAGAATGGCTTATAAGTTTTTGTATTTAGGCAGGTGCTGGAGCGTGGACTTTTATTTTGACAGGCCTGACAATGTAGAGTTTTCCAATTTAATATTTTTAATTTAGTAAATATGTACAATTTCTGCAGTATTTATTTATTATTTGTTAACAATAAATGTTTATAAGGGGAATTTGAACTTTTCTCTGGTTGTTTGCTAGATTTTCTTTTCATGGTAAAGGAACACTATAATTATTTTGTAAATTGGATAATTTTATGAGTCCTCTGAAGTTAATACATTTCTAATCTGCTCAGCCGATCTCCAGGTCTGGCATGGGGCACTTTTAGCTTAGCTTAGCATAAACTATTGAATCGGATTAGACCATTAGCATCTCACTCAAAAAAAAATAAAAAAACACTTATGATTTATTTTCCTGTTTATGCTTGACTCTTCTGTAGTTCTATCATGTACTTAGACTGCCTAAAATTGAAAAGCTGCCATTTTCTGCACTGCTTTGGCTAAGAACTATACTCTCATTCCTGCGTAAAATGATTCTATGCTAAGCTAAGCTAAAAGTGCTCACACCAGACCCAGAGATCGGCTGAACTCTTGGGGAGTTGTAAAATGAGCCTATTTCCCATGCTTGTATTCTAAAAATGCAGTTGCAATAGCATTATTTTACATTAGTTTACAATGAATGACAATATTTTGACTTTTTTTGCTGAACTGTCCCTTTAAGACAAAGAAATGTGCAGCTAAACATCCACCTTCTGGTCTGCTCTCGGTGTAACCTTTAGGGTCAAGCGAGGCTGATAAGATTTTGTATTTTGCCAGAGCTGGAGCGTAGACTTTTATTTTGACAGTTCTGAGAATGCTGAATTTTCCTATTTAATATTTTAAATCAGTAAATATGTAAAATTTTTGCAGAATTTATTTATTGTTTTGTTTATTTATATTAAAAAGAAATGTTTATAAGAGGAATTTGAACTTTCCTCTGGTTGTTTGTTTGATTTTATTTGATTCTTTTAGCTTAGCTTAGCATAAATAATTGAATCGGATTAGACCATTAGCATCTCATTCAAAAATTTCAAAAAAGACGTTTGATTTATTTTCCTGTTTATGCTTGACTCGTCTGTAGTTCCATCATGTACTTGCCTAAAATTGAAAAGCTGCCATTTTCTAGACTGCTATGGCTTAGAACTATTCTTTCATTCCTGTGTTGTTTGATTTAATGATTTATGCTAAGCTAAGCTAAAAGTGCTAACACCAGACCCGGAGATTGACTGATGGATAAAAAAAACTGTTAAACTCTATAAGGGAGTTTACCAATACAACACACAATGTATGTCATTTATTTACATTTTTGACAACTGCTAATAATGTTTTCTGTCAATATGCTCCATGTTTTTATTCAGAAACGCAGTTGTGATAGTATTATTTTCCATTATTTTACAATTAATGACACTATTTTCACTGTTTGCTGAACTGTCCCTTTAAAACAAAGAAATGCGCAGCTAAACAACACAAGAGATGCATCCACCTTCTGATCTGCTCTCGGTATAACCTTTAGGGTCAAGCCAGGTGCAAATGATTCAGGGGGACATTGAAATGTAAACCACAGTCCTAAAATCTTCAGTGCTCAGACATCTCTCTCTCTCTCTCTCCTCCCCTTCGTCCTCTCGGGACATTAGGCAATAGACTTGTTTACCTCACCTTTCACCACATTGACTGGTGAATTATTCATTGGCATGTACTGAGGTGGGAGTGGAGGAGAGAAAAAGAGAGGGAGCGCGAGACGGAAAAGTAGAAAGAGAGACAGGGGAAGCTCACGGGGGAGGGATGGAGAAGGTTTATGTTCATCTCGGAAGGTAAATTGATTATGGAAAACCTTACCGGCCTCCATTCTCTCGAGTCTGGAGTTGTAGAAGGAGGGGGTCGCGACTTACGCGGCTCACAGGTGCCGAAGTGAGATGTTTAGCCCAGATAATGGAGTTCTTCTCAAGGCAGGTCTTGATGAAGCACTCATCCATCTGCAAACTCTTCAAAAAGAAGCCGCGGCGAACTTAGCGAACACCCACCAGCCTCTCACGCCCTCAGCACCGCCATCTGAGAATCACATGCTTATTGAAGTAACTCTCGCACAAGACATGATGTGATTTATAAGTTGAAGTCATACGTAATTCATTTTCTGCAGTCAAAACAAAATGCTCTGATAAAAATGGTAAGCAGTCAGAGTGTGTTAGATGTTTAATTTAGAACTTTGGCGTTGCGCGATTGGAATAAAGAATGCACTATTAGTAATTTGTTGTTCTTCTGGTGTTTGATTTATGAAAACAATATATTAATGTATTAGTTCACCCATAAATTAAAATAATGTTATTAATTACTACCCCTCATGTCATTCCAAACCCCTGAAACCTTTGTTTGTCTTTGGTTCCCGACTTGTGCACATAAACTCATCATGTGCACATAAAACAACAATTTCTTCTTCTCATTGTCAGTTTAAGTACAAGAGTGCACACTATACTGACACTGAGGAAAAAATTGATTGAATAAAGTAATTAATTATTTTTGTTTTATGTGTGAACAGGGTGAATTCTTGTGGCTTGATAATTATGTAAAAATTCTGAGAATCACATGCTTATTGAAGTAACTCTCGCACTAGACATGATGTGATTTATAAGTTTAAGGCATACGTCATTCATTTTCAGCTGTCAAGACAAACTGGTCTGATAAAAATAGTAAGCAGTCGATGTTTAATTTAATGTTCTAATATATATTAAAGTGTTAGTTCACCCGTAAATTAAAATAATGTTCATAATTTGTTATCCTCATGTCGTTCCAAATCCCAAAGACTTTCGTTTTTTTGTCTTTGAAACACAAATTACGATATTTTAGATGAAATTTGATAGCTTCCTCATCCTCCATTGACAGAACAGTTCTCAAATCGTTTAAAAATACTAAAAAACATTCTTAAAACAGACCATATTTAATCAACAGTTTCTTCTAGTTTTTTGTATAAATACAAGGGTGCACCATATGCTGACACTGAGGAGAGGAATCTGTTGAATGAAGTCATAGTTGTGATTTATATGTGTACAAACGAGTTCTCGTAGCTTGATAATTATGTAAATATTGTAATTGAACCTCTGAAGACACACAGACAATGTTTTTGGTACATTGAATAAGTAGAAGATGGGGGAGCTCTCAGTTTTCATCAAAAATAATTTTCATTATTTTACTTCATTTGTTTTCCGAAGATAAGCAAAGGTTTTGGGGGGTTGGAACAACATGAGTGTGAGTAATTATTTCCCGAATGTTCAGTTTTGAGGGAACTATCCCTTAAACGATTGAGATTTTATTGTGGGTGGGGCTATGTAGCTTTGCACAATTCTAACACTAAGACAAGGCAGTAAATAGTATGAAGGATCTGGTTTACAACATCAAGTAACAGTTCAGACTAAAGTAAAATACTGGCAAACAAACATTGTTACAATTCAGATCCATGTTTAATTTATGTAAAAATGCATGTTTAGAAAAAAATAGCATAAAAAATGTTTAATGGAGATGCCAAGATGTGCATAGATTTGAAAAATGAACATAAAAATGTATGTGTAATACTGATTAGGCGAAACTTTTTATCCAAGGCAAAAAGTGCATAAACTACGATAGAACAGCCTGATCTCACGAGAAAACATAAGTATTTTACATTTTGTCAAATTAGTGGCTAATATGTATGAAAATGTATGATTTCTAAAAGAATGCGTGGCACCCAACCCCACCCCTAAACCCAATCGTCATTGGGTAATAAGCAAACTGTATGAAATTGTACAAGTGAGATCGTACAAATTCATACAAATTAGCAACTAAATCAAAAAGTTACGAATTGCTGTGAGATTGTGTTGGATAGAAAAACATATACTAACTACATAGTATGACATGTTGTTTCGGCCATTCTAAAATACCTCAGGCAAAAATTTGTCATCAAAGTGATTCAGAATTATTATCTTGAGCAGCCGCGATTGCAAAGAGCGGTCTTGCGCCTTTAAAAACCACAGCGCGCTCATTGCGTTTCGTCTTCTGAGATGCAAGTCATTTATTATATTAGAAAAAAGGTCCACAGTAGCTTCCCCTACTGCATCAAATTAATTTTTTCTTTTTGATATTTGGTAGAAGTTAATCAGGAAGTGACATTTTTTTTCTCTTTGACTCATTAGATAAAAACTATGCTTAATTCACAGATATGTTACACAATATTCCAGTTTGATTTGCATCTTTGGATATAAACATAGTTATGGATTTGTATGAATCATCAAAAGCAGTTAAACACTAACATTAATGCTCTACATTTGAGATGTCCTGAGTGTGAGTAAACATACAGCAATTTTTCATTTTGGGCTTTTCATCTTTTTAATGCTGTTGTTATAATAAAGATCCAATAGTTGCTTTACTCGCGATCCAGCATCCATCATGTCCCTAGTTCACTCTCTTTGCACCAAAAGCAGCTCATAGTTTTTACAGTAAGAACTCCAATGAAGAAATGACTGCTAATTCATTTTCAACAGGCATGCACAAAGCAGTCAGCTAATGATGCGATTGTGGACAGCATGAAACTGGCCTTATTGCAGAAACCCTCACCACTAACAGTCAGTCCAATTTTATATTCGACTCAAATCCCCCCGGCTCATCGCATACAGCGTATTATCTTCATACACACACACACACACATGCATTCATGCACACACAGCCCCCTTTCCATGTATCTCCCCTTAATTTCCATCCGTTTCTCTTGCTGGCACAGCCATAAGGTCAGAACTACATACTCTGATCTAATTTTCCAGCTCCAGAAGCTCGGGCTGAATGCATTTGAGTGTTTTCTGACTGAATGTGGCGTGCGTGTGCATATGCACCAATAGGAAGATCCTACTTTCAAGTCGGAGCATGTTTGAGGGTTTTTTATTCCATTCATGCCCCTTCCCCCATTGTGGACGTGGGGCAATTAAAAATTTACACCATCATGCGGTAAAGCAAATTGCTGGACTTCAGGAAAGACTTGTACAATGGAAGACCAGGGACAAAATTACACCCGGAGAAGGTCGGGAAGGGTCACAGATCTCTAACCCCGTGCTTCGGTCTCATTTCCAGCCCAGTGTGTACGCCTGGGATTGACCGTATTTCAACAAATACAGGAAAATGAAACTGCCGCTGCTATCTGATATTACAATCTGCTTGGTTTAGGAGAGTTTGCGCCGCTGAACCGATTGCCACTGTCTATGGTTGAATGGCAATGTGCTCAAGATTTTCATTTCCTCATGACTATGTGGATATCTGAGCAACAGCAACTGGGGGGAAAACGCCGGGCCAAAATTGCAGGCCATAATGTTCGGCTTCTCACAGCTCAATTGTGATTTATACAGCTTTTTATTTTTATGTTCCTCGCGTTTTCAAATAAAGAAGTTTTTTTAAATTTGGAATATTAGCGTGAAAAAATAAGTAGTTTCTTCACAATATGATTTACTTGACTTGATAAATAATTATTTAATATTAATGAAACTATATTGCATATATACAGTTTAAGATATCTCAATATATTTATACATATATTTTCATATATTATTAATATTATAGTAAAAATTTAATAAATGAAATATTTTAATGATGGTATGGAATTAAAGTATTAAACATACTTCAAACTTTAATATTTAATTGGTCAGTAATGCCAATCTGAAATATTTTTTGAAACAGCTGCTAAACTTAAGTAATGTAAACCAATCTTACATTAATATCTACAATTATAAATATATTAATATTTGAATATTTATAATATAAATATTTAGTTGTTTAACTTAGAATTCGCATATACATAGGTTTGGTATTCTGTAGTTTTAGAATAAATGTAAAAATATTAAAACTGTGATAAAGATTTACAAATTATAGTTACATGTATAAATTTAGGCATCACTGTGGTGCAGTGGGTAGCATGATTGCCTCACAGCAAGAAGGTCACTGATTTGAGCCTCGGCTGGGTCAGTTGGCATTTCTGTGTGGAGTTTGCATGCTCTTCCCGTGTTCTAATGGGTTTCATCCGGGTGCTCCAGTTTCCTCCACAAGTCCAAAGACATGTTTTATAGGTGACTTGGGTATGCTAAAAGTGTCCGTAGTGTATGTGTGTGAATGAGTATGTATGGATGTTTCCCAGTGATGGGTTACAGCTGGAAGGGCATCCGCTGTGTAAAACATATGCTGGATAAGTTGGCGGTTAATTCCGCTGTGGTGACCGCAAATTAATAAAGGGACTAAGCCAAAAAGAAAATGAATGAATGTATATATTTACATTTGTGGATAAAGAAAGTTAAATGTTTTTCTTTATTTATAAATATATATTAAAATTTTAAAATATATTATTATTTAATTTACTGGAAAATACTAGTGACACTTTACAGTAAGGTTTCATTAGTCAATGCATTAGCTAACATGCACTGTAAAACCCAAAATGTTAAGGTAACTCAAACATTTAAGGAAACCTATTGCAACAAACCATTTAAGTTCATAAACTAATCCTGATGAGTACTGTGAACTTAATCCATTTGAGTAAACGAAGCAATTTGAGCACAGTAAAACACAATAAATGAAGAGAACTCAAACCAACTGAGTACTGTAAAACCCAATAAGTTAAGGCAACTCAAACCGTTTGAGGAAACTGATTGCTACAACCCATTTGAGTTAAAAAAACTAATCTATATTAATATATAATCTATATTATTTAAGTTGAATTAATGAGGTATTTAATCAACTCATTAAAGAGTTTAATTAACTCATTAAAGAGTTCAAAACTCTTTTCAAATGAGCAGAATTAACTTTGTCAACACTCATTTCATTTAATATCTGTTTTATTATTAATATTTGATAATGTTAGTTAATGAAAATACAGTTGTTCGTTATTAGCACATGCTAGTTCACAGTGCGTTAACTAATGTAATCAAGCACAACTTTAGATTTGAATAATGCATTCGTAAATGTTGAGCTATAATTAATAAATTTTGTACAAGATTTGTTCATACTAAGTTATAAATATATTAACTAAGAAAAGGAAATGTATTTGTAAAGTGTGTCCAGTATACACAAATAATTCAATATTTAACAAAATATTTAAATATTGTATTGTTTACACTTTATTTTAAGGTGACAGTTATAGTGTAACTACTGAGTAATATCAAAGACTATAGAATACACAAGACATGTCACTCGTTTAGTTTTGAATGAGGAAAAGTGAAACGGTCAGTATGTCGAATGAAGCCCCGCCTACTGGTACAGCAGCCAATCAGCGATCGCTATAGACTGACGTTTCTTCGGGGGAGAAGCTTGGAGCAGACGTGTGCTTTTATGACAGTTGTTGTGGTCAACAAACACACTGAAATCTCAGCGAATACTTGCAGACATAATAAATATATCCACATAAAGCTTGAAATCTGTCCTTTTAAATGAACCAAGTGCACTTGAACAGAAAAAGTTTTTATGATTTAGTAATCTGTATGAAATGAACACGAGGTAGAATCCAAAGGTAGAAGACCAAGTTGTCAATTACTTCAGAAGACCAGTGTGATCTGACAAAGTATTATCCAGAGGATGGTAATGTGTAACAGTGCCATAAATGAGGTTGGTGTCGTGATCTCGTTCTTTTTGAGTGCGCATGCGCATTAGCTCAGCAATCTAAAAAAATGCTGATTTTATTTGATTCGAACATTTAGAAACTAAACGTATGAGACGGCTATTGCTTAGTTTTATTGATTATTCCAAAGATGTAATAGTAATCGTAAGCTTGGCAAGCAGTTTTGAAGAATTTGACATTTCCCCCATTCAGAATGCAAGCATACCCAAGCATACTGCCCTAGAGGTGTTTCAAAGACGGCCACCAAATAAAATGACTTGCCTTAAAGGGACTTTGGTAATATAAATTAATTACATGTACTTACTATATGGTTGGGGTTAGAATGTGGGTTATGTAATTATGAATATTCATTGTAATTACTATAATAAGTGCATGGAACATGTGTAACTATGTCACCTTAAATCAAAGTGTTAACATTTTATTTACTATAAATGACTTAAATATTATATACTGTCAAGATCTAAAGGCGTCAACTATTTAAATGGTTAAAATGTTACAATCAAGACTCTGTTTTTCCACTTCTGGCTGTTTTATGCGCAAGATAATCCATCCTTATTATCTTCTTCACAGTTAATGCACAGAGACAGATGTGTAGTTCTATCAGATATATGGCTTAGTTAGCGCATTTACGGTCCACGTTTGGAATAAAAATCGGGAAATCGCGAAGACGCCCCCTGCTCTGTGGCTTCTCGTAAAGACGAAGCCTCTCGCTTTGATTCCCAGCCCTCGTTTTCCTCCTTCTCTCTCTGTAAAACAGCTGCACTTTTTATTCCCCCAGTTTTACTCTCTCTCTCCTGAATCCATTTCTCTGGGTCCTGGACCTAAGGGAATTCCTGCGGGTGCTTGGCGGCTTAAAATTTAATGAGAGTTTTACTTCACAGATCAACCACCACTCTCTCTCTCTTTCTCTCTCATGCTTTCCCTCTCTCTCTCTCGTTCTCTTACAAACACACAGCCTATATCTTGCTGGACCAACAAGCCCTCGGCCCTGATATTCGCCGGATGTCTTGCAGCTAAAGCAAACAAACAGTCGAGAAAAAATTGGACAAATACCATTAACAGATTCTAAAAAAAAAAATCGTGCTCCGAAACTTGGGACTAAAGGAGCATTGAATTTTGTCTTTTATTGGCATTGCCCAGGAACTTTCATAACACACAGTAAATATTTTTTGCTCTCCTTTGTAATAGCTCAAGGTGGTGTGAAGAATGTCTAGGTTTTTCAATAAATACTCGGATAATCGCATTCAAGGTTAAGATTAAAATGCCGGCACAGGGTCTACGGCGAGCATACAATTTAATACCGCTAGTTCAAAAAGAGGGAACTGATTATTTACTTTTTTTAAATGCACGCAACAGGTTTTTTTGTAGTGCACAAGTACTAAACGAGTACAAACAAGAATTTAGTGTGCTTCACGGAGGTGAGTGGGCTTGACAAACCACCTGTAGGTGACACACTTAGGCCTCTTATAATATGGAAATTTTTGTTGTGCGATATACTGTATTGTCACAGAAATTGTTGTGATAAGCAATATTATTGTCATTTTCAGATACTTTTATGCCACTGATTATATAATAATTGTATAACAGCATCATAATGCAATTTATATATATATATTATATATATACTTTATTGCACAGACAGGTAAAATATGTTTTTGTTTTTTTAAGCCCAAATTCAAATTAGCACTATCCAACATTACATACCCACACCCACCCAGGGCCGGGTTAAGAACATATGGGGCCCTGGGGCTATCCGCTTGTTAAGCGAAGAGGCTTCCGGGTCCAATCGCTGTATGAAACTGAATGGGGAGACTCATCAAATGCTAATAATAAATGTTACAACAAAGCGATGTAATACTTTCAAAAATCACAATCGCAATATTTATGTCCATGATGGCCAGAAAGTGATTCATTTTTTATAAATTGTTAAAATTTTGATATTTGTGATGCAGCAAGCCCAGTGATTGTTGTGTACACTATGACTTTTTATAAAATTCACTTTAATGTGTGATATGAATAAACAAATATTTTGTCAATTCAAATGAGTGGCAGCTTGGACCCGGAAACAGTATTACATATGTCACCATCACGTCTCCACTTAACAAGCAGATAGCAAATTTTTACTTTTTTGCTATTATTATTATTATTGTTGTTGTTGTGAACTTGCTAGTTTATATTATTGTCTAATCTACTTTTGCGCTTGATTTATATTTGATTATTATAGTAAATGTTTTGTATTTTACTAAAGTAGGTGTACAAGCAAACAAAAATAATCGCATAACACAAACTTTAAAAAGGCTGCCAAAATCAGAAAAAACACATTTGCAATACTTCCTAAATAAGCGCTGTACAATAAATACTTTAAAAAGTTTACTTTAAACTTTAGCTGAGCAGAAATGCCTAAAATATCTTTAAAAGCCATGCTTCTAATTTCCCCTTTGGTCTTGAGTCAATCAATTACAGAAAGTTAGTAAATTTTAGTTTTTTTTCCTTAGATGTACAGTATTGTCTAATGAAAGCCAGCACCAATATTTCATTGCTCTGGATTATTACTGTCATTTTTATAAAATGGGGAAATTCATTCATTTAAAAGTTTGCTTTCTATCAGGTTTAGTTAGACTTAAACCATGTATTTTCCTGGCTGAGATAGATACTCTGCAGAGATGGACATTTTGATTACTTTATGTGTAGGCTATTTGATTTGGTCTGACGCTGTCTCAGTTATGAGAGGGTAGGATTACGCTGGCGCACAGCAGCAGCTGAGACAGCGCTTTAGTTATGAGTCCATTTTGCATGATTCTGCCTATGCTGAGCTCTCCCACTACACGTCAATAACAGATACTGTTTGTGTCCTATTTTTTGTTCTACGATGCGCTTGATTAGCCTACCTTTGACTGGACCATTTTCGTTGTAGAGCTGAAATAAGGAACTTTCCTGGGAAAAAATGGGACAACTGGTCACCCTAATGGGGAACTAAACAGGGCTACTTAAAACTCTGATTAAGCTACAGCCACTCCGAGCCATAGTTTAGCAGCGTCACAGTTTTCAAACAGCAGCGAGCTGCAAGGAATACTTCACATTATTGACATGCGAAAGCATAACGCAAAGAGGCATTTCCCTTGTCATGACGCAAATCAATTAATCGGCCAATCAAGGGCCCCCTCTTCTCTCGGGCCATGGGGCTCCAGCCCCACCTAGCCCTTATGTTAATCCGGCTCTGCTCCCATCCACAAACCCCTTGGAAGGAATGGGAATCAAAAAAAAAAAAAACTATACAGAGTTTTTTTTATGTATAATAAGACTATATATTAAAGGTGGTCCATATATGTAAAATATGGTCCATAATGTAAAAAAAAAGGAAATAACAAATACACTTTAGATGGCACAGTACAACATGGTGACAGGTTTACCCCTGACAATCTCAGTTAGAATCTAATGAGTTCAAAGAGTAAAAAAAAAAGTTAGAATGGGTTTTATAGAATTTGTCAGTAGAGCCCTGAATGGAATATTTAACCTTTTCTAAAGAAAGAAATTACATAAGATCTATTAACTACCTATCATTCTTAAGGATATTTAGATTTGATAATTTGATGTTAAAAAGGTAAATGTCCTATTATATATACTATTAAATTTCCTTTAACTTTAACACCGGAGGTAGAATGTAAATGTCATTGTAAAATAGATTTAACATTATTGTGAATTTGTTAATATATACTGAAATGGCAAAAATGATTGAGGTCATCTCCAAGTATTGCACCATAAGTCAATATATTGATTATTGTGACAGGCCTAGAACACACTCTCTTCTCTTGATGTGCACCAGACACATTTATATAAGCACTGCATACTTCTTGGAAAAGAATGAAGAGTTCCGAGTGCCCTCCACACAGGTGAGTGGGCTTGACAAACCACCTGTTGAAACTCAATCATAATTTTTTTGAAGAGAAAAAATTATAATAACTTAGACATGTCAATTCTCTGATTATTATTGATTTGAAGTTCTTCTTTTATCCTCACCTGTAGGTCACTTCGGATAAAAGTGCCTGCTAAACGAGGAATGACTGACAAAATTTACCCAAGATATGCAGTGAAAAAAAAAAAACTAGTACATTTGTATGTAGCAGTTTATGAATTTGAGAAGTGTATGAATAAGAATGAAAAGTTTGTCAAAAACGGATTACCATTCAAATTTATTGCATGGAAAACAGCAGCTTGGACATTCTTCAAATGATCTTTTTTTAGTTTTTTACCAAATAAATTGCACAAGTTTGGAACTACATAAGTGTGAGTCAATAAGACATTTATCACTTTTGGCTGAACTATAACTTAAATCAGGGTGCCATGGTGGCTCAGTGGTTAGCACTGTCTCCTCACAGCAAGGTCGCTGGTTTCAGTTCCAGCTGGGCCAGTTGGCATTTCTATGTGGAGTTTGCATGTTCTCCCCGTGTTCTTGTGGGTTTCTTCAGGGTGCTCCAGTTCCCCCCACAGTCTAAAGAAATGTGATAAAGGTGAAATGAATAAACAAATTGGCCGTATGAGCATGCATGAGTGTGTATGGATGTTTCCCAGTACTGGGTTGTAGCTGGAAGGACAAAGGATAATAAATTAGCCACGTTTCTAACAATACTTAAAATAATTTTGCTTCCTTGTGAGATTGGGCTGAAAAAATGTTGTTATGATTATAACTTATTGGTGGTTCGTTCCGCTGTGGTGACCCCTGATACATAAAGGGACTAAGAGCCGAAGGAAAATAAAATAAAAGAAAATTTTATTGAAAGAAAAAATATGATACTCGCAGTCAAACTTTGACTATATCTTACTGAAAGTTATGGTCTTTTCTGAAAGTTTTTATTTCTGTCTGCAGATGTCTAAGACTCTCTTTATTTGTATATATTTATATTT
>CAIGQZ010032594.1:18344696-18355549 GCA_903798205.1 Danio tinwini | reverse complement strand
TAGTAATAGCCTATGCTAACATTAATCTCTACTGACTTAGAATCAAAAAAGTAACAGCTAAATCTAAGACATCATTGTTAGCTTAGCAACATGCTTTAAATTAATCTCTACTTATTGACATTATTCTGCAACGCGGAATTAAGCTTGTTTCTGCGATTTGTTTTAGAACTTTCAATTCAGTTGCCTATGGGAGAAATAACTAGGAGTAGCAATCGTCAGAAAATGTGTGTTTATGACTATACATAAAAATTAAAATAAAATATTGCAAAATACATTTGCAACATCAAGCGGCAAACCAAGCATTTTTTTGCCACTTAAGGAAGTGAATAAGACTGGAGCCAATAAGGTTCCAATGGTTGTGCCCACTCGTACTGTATGTAAAAGGACATGTAACAAAACAACTGATTCTACTTAAAAGTATTATTGTTAACTTAGCAGTATGCTAATCAATATTGGTTTAAAAACTGTTAAATAAAAAAAGGTATTAGTAGTAGTATAATGGAATGTCAACAATGACTTATAATTCTAGCATTTTTATCTTTTGAGGGGAGTTTTAGGTGCAAACATTAGGGGTAATCCACACAGAATGCAAGACACACTTAAAAAAAAGTTTCATATTCGATAGCTGTGTTTTTAGATTGTCATATCATGCACAACACTGTGTAAATCACTCAAACACTCAGAGTTCTGTCTTAACAGAGAACAACAGAAAAAGCCATGCATTGATCTGTGCTCAACTACCAACTTTTTTTCCTGTGCTAACTCCATTGTGTACCCTAAGTCATATCATCTGTCTTGTCTTACTAGCTTTTTTGATGCCTGCTGAAGCCTCAACCAGAACATGATCTGAGCTTCCATGAGCTCAGTCTGTTTCCTAAAACTTCCTGCGGGCTGGATCGTCCTGTCAGCGCTCAGCTTTTTCCAAACTGTCACATCACAATGATAGATTTGCAATATTACAGCAGCACAAAGCTGCCGCTCGGCCCCGCACGTGTGGTAGGCTCAGCTGAAGCTGCCTGTCGGACATCCCAGAACAAACCCGGTCTCCTGGGCTCCGGGAAGAATGGAGCAGAGGCGTCATCTAATTTATCAATGTGCCGTGTGGGAAGCAAACAATCGCAAAAAAGCTTAGGAAGAGGAAATGGCACAAATGAGAGTAAAGACCTCACTGGAATTCCCACAAGTCAATGCAGTGGGAAGCCTGAATACGGTTTTGGGAACCTTTAAATTCTATTTGAGACTAAAATTTAATCAATAGAAAAAAAAATCACAGAAGATTTGATGTTTTTGTACTATAAATACCATTTAAAACTGTTCAAGCCATCACATTTTAACCCTTAACACTGCAAAGAATGTGCTTGTTTCTAGTCCAAATATCTCAAATCAAGAATAATTTACTAGACAAGCAAAACATTTTGGCTGTTTCTCAATATGCTTTCTTCAGTGGTCTTCCATCCTCGTGTTCTCATCAACTGCCAAAGTTCAGTTCCAATACTCAAGACCACAAGAACAGAGGACGCGTGAAACTTCCCAGACGTGTTCTTGATATTGAGGACGCACCGATGCAGACTTGAGCACTGATCTCGCTGGGAAGCGCAGCATTTTATTTAGATTTATTGTTAAAGTTCAGAGATATAACGTATTTACCTCAGGAGTTTCCCTAAATGAAACGGTGAATATAAACATTACCATTGACATTTTAAAAAAGGAATAAACACATTAAGGGTGTTTGTTTGCTGTAATTAATATTACAATCTGTTTTATTTATATTGTGCAACGTGTATTTACAATGTTTTTATGCATAGTATTTTGAAAAGGGGAAAAACGATAAATCATTGTATGAATGCTGTAATGTTTAAATAATATTTCATTTAAAATGCGTGAAGGTCACATGACCATCAAGAAGAACTCAGCATCTCATTTCTCACAGGACGCGATCTCTGCCCTCGTGGTCTCCCGAGTTCGGTCTTCTGAGAAAACCTGGCAAGACCAGTCTCCACAAGAACGCAAGTCCGTTTTCTGCGTTCTTTGAATTGAGAAACAACCCATTGTCTGGTTTTAAAAAATAATATGCCAAATTAAAGTTTTTCCTTAATCATTCAAATTAATCTGCCAATGGGGTAAGAAGAATAATCTTATGTCAAAAGGAAAAACAAGATTATTTTGCTTACCCCATTGGCAGATTATTTAGCTTGTTTTAAAGATAAACTAATTTAACATGGGCATATTATTTCTGAAAACAAGACATTATATTTTGCTTGCCAAGAAAATGTTTCTTGATTTAATAATTTTTAGATATTTGGACTAGAAACAAGACAAAAAATCTAAGTGAGAAAAGCATTTTTTGCAGTGAAACCAGTACATTTGAATGATATCTAATGTGCATTGACACATTCCAATTAGGATTTACTATTTTTCCTTGCCACCAATAGAAAGCCAAAAAATTTGACATAAAATACTGTTATTGGTTCCACTAAATCAATAAAATGTTCATTTCAACCATCACACACTGTCATGCTGTAAGCAGCATATCAGCTTGCTTATATTTCTATAAAGACTTTTCTATAGGGTCTTTGGCCACACTGTAATTGAAACATGCTGGGGGTTTCCATGACGACCGTCTATCTCCATGTCCAGCATTGTTCACGAGTACAGATTGAAATGGCATCCTATGGGAAGCGTTTTGTCGTTTGTACTGATGCACAGTCGGGGTTCAAAACCACTTAATGCTTGGGATCAAACACATGCTAGCAAGGTGTCTATTAAACCAATCTGTCGCAGACTGTTGCAAAATGTTTATTCTGTATGTGCTGAAACATTTGTTTGTAACTATGATTGGGTCAATAACAGACAACAGAATGATTGACACTATGTATGTTAATTAGCAATGTGCAAATTGATCTACAGTATGTATGAGGTTTTATGTGTTAAACTCACATGATAATTAAAGTGCTTATATGCATTTTATCATTTTAAGTAATACGCTTGTGTGTATATATGCTCCATTTTAAACATAGCAATATGCTATCATCAATATCTACTACTTCAGTACCCAAATTAGCATTAAAAACTGGATAACAGTATAAACATGTAAATTATTGTCATATTTTCAGTTAACTTATATGCTATCAATTATTGACTGATAAATGTGAAATAAATTTATGCGCAAGACTGGAATATCACATAAAAGATGTGCAAATAAAGCAGCGTTTTCATCCAATGAGGCAAATAGAACTAAATCCTCACTTTCTGATTAACTGACGCAAAATATTAAATGTAAAAACAGAGAAGTAGGCGAAGCTGCGTGTATCTTTTCCTAATTTATTAAACAACTTGCGCCTCAGAAGATGACGCCGACACGCAGTGAAAGCATGATGGCGTTTGAAGGTGTCAGACGCGAAGCACAGACGCTCTTGGCGGTTCTGGAGATAATTAATAATATAATAACACTAATACTGAAATGGTTACGCCGTTTTAGAATGGCCAAAACAACATTTCAGATGTTTTACAATGTGCTCTGCCTGTTGGTCTGTCCATTCACAAAAAAAAATTTCATCACATGATCTCTTATAACAAAATCACATGACTTTTTTAATGCACATACTGGAATTTGTTCGGTAAAAATTTTTCCATCGTAGTTTATACGAATCTTTTATTATCGAATAAAAAGTTTATCCTACTCAGTTATGCGCATATGATTTTTTATACACATTCTCAAAATGTATGCGCATCTTGGCGCTTCCATCAACATTTTTTATGCTCATATCTAAAATGTGCATAAAAATAGGTGCATGAAAACATATAGTATAAAGACTTATATAACAAGATGGTTTCCAAACCTAAATGAAACATTTATAATTTGTAAATCTTAGTTAGCATTAAACTGTAACCTGTCATGATTAACGTAGCATCAAACTCAACTAGCACTGAATTATTTGCAGTGGTGTAAAGTAACTAATTACAAATACTCAAATTACTGTAATTAAGTAGTTTTTCCTCAGGAATTGTAATTTACTGAGTAGTTTTAAAAATGTGTACTTTTCCTTGAGTACTTTTCTAGTGCAGTATCTGTACTTTTACTCCACTACTTTCTTTCAACCTGCAGTCACTATTTTTCTTGTCCATGGGGATTAGAAAAATCTGTCCTGAGGTTCCTGTCCAATCAAATCGCACATACCGTAGAAGGTAAATCTCATCATAATGAAATACCTCAAGATGTGTGCACTTTTTAATTGCAGCAAATTGTTTGGAAGTATCAAAAGTGTCCTTGAAGATGTTCAAAATAGAGACTGTTAACTGACCCAGAGACTGTTTAGATGCATGTCACTGATGAGAAGATGACGGATGTTTACTGTATGATGACCGAAAGGGCCTTAAACACCCAGCATGCACAGGACGTCAACATGACGTCTGATTGACGTTGAACCCTAACGTCATGGGGACTTTACATTTTGTTTGGAAATGGAAATCTGGTTGACATCAGAACTAAACGTTAGGCCAATGTCAATATCCAATGTCCAACCTAAAACCAACCGAATATCAACGTCTAATGATGTTACAGCTTGACATTGTGTGGATGTTACCCCTATGACATCTATCAGATGTTGGATTTTGGTTGCCATGATGAATAAATGTCAGTATTTGACGTCATATATGACGTTGGTTTAATATGTTGGCTCAACATTAAATTTTGGTCACTTTCTAACAACCTAAAATCAACCAAATATTAATGTCATTTGACGTCGTTATTGGACATCAAAATATTGTCCTTAGCTGCTGGCTTGACAATTAATTTTGGTCACCTGAAATTACAACTTAAATCTAACCTAATATTAATGTCTCATGATGTTGTGTTACGTTTACACACAGAATGCACAAATTACATGCAAACACATCAGCTTTTGACAGCATAATACTCACTACTCACTACTCTTGAGTAGTTTTAAAAGGGCTACTTTTTACTCATACTTTGAGTAATATTTACAACAGATACTTTTTTACTCTACTTGCACTACATGTTTAGGCAAGTAATGGTACTTTTACTTGAGTATGATTTTTCAGTACTCTTTCCACCACTGATTATTTGTCTGAAAAATATAATGAAATGTCGACAGTGACTAAATGAAATATGCAGTACATCTTGTGTTTGTGTATGCATATGCGTGTTAAAATTGGAATTTTGTCAGTGTTTAACACCACAGCACCAATAGCCTCAAGGCTAGCTAGCTAGCTAGCTAGCTAAAAGAGAACACAAGGTGCATCCCAAATAGCATACTTATGCACTATTATACGACATTTTGCAGTATAAATAGTGGAAGTAGTGCATTCACACTGAAAACTCTTAAAAGAATAAGTGCACTTTAACTACAGTGTGACTGCTTACATAGCGGAAGGGGCGGCGCTTTTAGACGCTGATGTTGTATTACTTTGTTGATTTTCAATTGTGAAGGCAAAATTTTCCTGCGAGAGTGATTATAGTGCCTCCCAATGGTAAATGCGGTTATACTCATGGCAGGTATTATTTGGTACTTTGATCATTTATTTCACTAATTTGGCAACCGTTAAACGTCATCAGGGAAACGTTTAAAAAAAAAATGCTTAGTAAAAAAAAACATTAGTGCTTTATTTGGGACGACACTACATTTATATACTATGCTGTTGAGTGTGTAAGTGCATAAGTACATACTGCATAAGCGCATAGTGTATAGTGTGCCATTTGGGACGCAGCTACTGTCATTTATCACATCAAAAAATGTTCAACTCATCCAACATCCACAATGTCTTAAACTGTGTATATACATATTGTATGTCTTAATATGAACTTAAGATGACTCATTGTTTGTAAACTGTATCAGCGTCTGACCTACCATGTTTGTTTGTTTCTCTGGCTTAGCAGGCCTCAGCTCACCGCCTGCCAATATTACCACATCAGCCGTCCCCAGCATTGTCACTCCTATCGTCAACGGCTTTACCAGCATCCCTCACCAGCCCAATGGACACCCTGCAGTGGAGGCCGTGTACACTAACGGTCTGCCCCCGTACTCCACCCAAAGCCCCACGGCTGCAGACACCCTACAGCAGGCCTTCACCGGGGTGCAGCAATATACAGGTAAGCTACCTCAATTATAATTGTTTCACTGAATTGTATGGTAAAGCTTACTTTTAGAGGCTTTTCTGCTGTGTTACATACTTAATAGTTGGTACTTTTTTTAGTACCACCTCATGTGAGATTCCAAGCAAGCCATACTGTAATCAAAACATGATGTATGATCGTGACTACCAGCATTACGGGATTTGCAACACGAGACACCAAACCTGATAGCTAGGCCATGTCTACACGTATACATGGGTATTTATATAGACAGATAAATACCCTATGTCTACGTTTTTAAAAATATATATGTCTGCGTAAATTAGCAAAAATGCACTGTGATGCACATGAGGGCACGGCGAACCAACAGGTGGCGATGAAAGCCTTTTATACTAGGTGTACATTAAATTGGGTAAAATGAAGTATTTGTGCAAGCACATTTTTAAAAGTCAATGCAAATGTGAGGATGGATTACAGTCACATGAAGGGAACGAACGGACGGCAGCGGGGTGTATGTGTGTAACTTGCCTCAATCGTATTTTCCACATTTGGTGCGAACCCAGCCGGGTTGGCCAATCAGAAAGGAGAAAATAGCATTCATGCTGACGTCATGAGCCACACAGCCACACTGTACCCGGAGTTTCAGAATCGTCACCCTGGATGGAGTTTTAAGGAAGTTTCAGTTTTAGTCACCTGATACTGCGTTTCCATGTGGACTGCAGGCACTTCTCAAGAACATCGATCCATCAGTAGCACACATTGCTTCTCTGCTGTGAGTTGATACCCTGAAGGACATCAAGACAAAATGTGTGTAACTATATAAAAATATATATTATAATAATAAAGATAATATAGGGCAGCACGATGGCGCAGAGGGTAGCGTTCTACAGTATTGAGTTGAGTAAGCTAAAATTGTCCGTATAGTGTATGGATGAATGGGTGTGTATAGATGTTTCCCAGTGATGGGTTGCAGCTGGAAGGGCATCCGCTGCGTAAAACATATGCTGGATAAGTTGGCGGTTCATTCCGCTGTGGCGACTCCAGATTAATAAAGGAACTAAGCCGAAAAGAAAATGAATGAATGAATGAAAGATAATATAAGTAAATTTGACGCCCCATAATGGTTCAAATCATAGTCAATGCATATTTTCATGAGCAGGAAAATATTCAGTTGCCGATCTGGCAGATGTAGCCTATCCTTGAAAGTGTTTAGTTTTAAAAGGTCTTCTTTGAGACTTCATACTCTAGCTTAGAACCACCACTAATATTAAATATTACATTTTAATATTTGTTTCATTCTGTGAAGATCTGATATAATTTCCTCCCAAATTTCTAATAAAAATATTGTTATTTAGAGCTTTGTTTTAGACATGAAATTTTGTCTGAATAACTAACGTAGTTTGTTCTAATTTATCTTTCTGAAGTTAAATATAGATGTTGTAGGGGGTAAAGATTCATATATAAACACCTGAAAACAGGTCACTTTTTTATTTTATGCAACAACAAATATACTTTAAATGACAAAACTATGCTGTCCTAGTAGTTCTAATATATCCTAGCAGTTATATCTTAGTAGCCTAGAACTATCCTGTAGGTCCAGACAGGTTTCGACTGCATTGCGGTTTCATATTACTGCGCTTTATGAGTTGTTGTTTTTTTAAATGGTTTTCTTACAACTGGACAGGCAAATGAAAGATGCAAAATAGTCATCTTTTAGTAAAATCTGGCATTTTAAATCCTGTGAAAAAACTGACTGGTCTCCATGGGCAAAAAACTGGTCCCCAACTTGCATTAATTAGTGTGATTAATCTATATTGCTTACTGCAATACAACCATCTCTAAAGTAGCAAATAAATGCATTCTGGATTGTTTGCTTTTGACAGTTACAAACCCCGGTGTATAAAGGTAAGAGCCACATAGCAACAAATGAGCACATCTGCAAATGTATAGCAAATCTTTAGGCCTACTCTGACGTTTTGTACATTTTATGAGAACACAGGTTTGTTTTGTTGAAAATGGTGTTTGATTCTCTTTGAATTTGTCCCCCTAAAATGCAGATCTATCAGATATCAGAGAACATCCCTTGTTTTTATACAGTATGTGAATTTATTTACTTATTTATTTATTTACTTATTTGTGCTGCTTACTTAAAATGGGTAGTTGTGTTTGACCAACCATCCGTCTATTTCTCTCTCTCTCTCTCATTCTCTCTTCTCTATCTCGTAGCCTTGTTCTGTGCTGTATCGCATAAATCCAGCCCGTGTATTCACACATTTCTCTTTCTTTGTGTGTTCAGCCATCTACCCAGCTACCACACTGACCCCTATTGGCCAAAGCTTGCCACAGCCACCACAAGTCATTCAGCAGCAGCAGCAGAGAGAAGGTGAGGGTGAGAGACTTTACATTCATTTCTTTTGTATAAAGGTTAATAGTGCTTGCATTATTATAACAGAATAGTTCATACAGCTAAAATAATCAGAATCTGCATCTTATATTAATGTTTTAATTAATAACATTGGTATTATGAATGTAGGGCTTCGTAAAAATGCATGTGTGATTTTAACATTAGGATAGAAACTTGACAGTATTTTGAGGATGATGTCCTAAAAAATAGCATGAACATGATTGTTATTTACATATAGGTTAATACAACGCTAATTTGTTGATTTTTGATTTAGTGGCTAACTCGTATGATCACATTCATCCAATTTAGCATGACGTGCTTTTTTTCCCCAATGTCGGTTGGGTTTAGGGTTGGGTTGGGTGCCACACCTCCATTTTAAAATCATAAATTTTTGTATGACTGAACTTTCGCATGCCTTTGTACGAATTACCGTACGAATTGTACTGACGAAACTTGAAATAGTTACGTTTCCTCGTGAGATCAGGCAGGTTAATACAAGTTTCTTGTATCTGTTGTCTTGTGACTTGTTTCAAATAAAGACTCTTGAGTGAGTAAAAATGTCTTTGCTTTGCAGGACCAGAGGGCTGTAACCTCTTCATCTATCATCTACCACAAGAGTTTGGTGACAATGAGCTCATGCAGATGTTCCTTCCATTTGGTACAGTCATCTCCTCAAAGGTCTTCATGGACAGGGCCACCAACCAGAGCAAGTGTTTTGGTAAAAGAGAAATCCTGATCCATTTCTATCTGCCTACAATCCTGCATTTTTTTGTGTGCTTCAATTTATTGAAATGTATACATAAAATTGTGTGTGTCTGTATTTTTCTTATTCTATTTTCTTATTCTATTTTCTTATTATTCCTGAAAAATATATTCCATCAGGATCAGAGGATCTCAAATGCATCTCTATTTATAAAACAAATGATCAATTTTGGCTCTTAATTGTCATTTTAAGAGACACACAAATTTTGAAATCGATACTGCTCCTGTAAATGTGATTTAGTGTCTTGGCAGTCTATTGTGATCCACGAGTTTAGTTCTCTCTTTTGTTTTTAGTACATTGCTGTTTTGTAAACACCCTCTCAAAAAAATGCGGAACCAAACAAGACACAGGTGAACACAGTCATTTAATGATTAACAATGGTAACCGCAAAAAAAAACAAGCAAATAAGATGCTAAAAACAGGATGGAAACATGGAAAATGAAGAAGTGTTACATTTATGTTATAGTTAGATTTGCATCAGGTCAAAATGTGCATTAATGTGGTGTATAATCCATTCAGAAATAACGTAATGTTTACTAAAATTATAAACATATTTTATGTCCCTAAATCTTTTACTTTTAGCAGTTTCAGAAGAGAAAAAGTATTAAAAATAAAAGTATTACTCATTTGGCATCATTCCAAATGTGTGTATGCTTTCTATGAGCCTGTTTTACTTGGTGACATTAACTTAAATATTTTGGTTGTTGTTTTGCTGATTAAGAAGGTGTAAAAATAAGAAAAGATTTTAAAAACTCTGAATATAGCATGCTAAATCTTAAGCAACTATGTGAGTTAAGTAACACTTCCATATTTAGTCCATCCCAGATCATCTGGTAATCAGTCTCTGTCCTTTCCCCCATGTTAACTGTATTCTATGTCAAGCCACAAACCAGAGAGGAGCTGCCTTTTAAAAATCCCTGAGCCAGAAAAAAAGTCCTAAGTGAAGCAAAAAGGCCCATTATGGATCAACATCTGTTCCCGCTCCAGGGGGAGACATTTCCCAAGCCACAATTAATAGCAGCTCCCGTCTCCTGGGGGAGGTTAATAAGATATAAATTTGTGAAGTAAGACCTATTTGCAGTATTGACTTATACACTATGCATTTACTGCATAATGTCAGGTCTGGGTAACAGGCGCTCGGTAGAGTAATTAATCTGCGGTGGGGGCCGCAGCTCGAGATGGACCGATGGGACTTGGCTGAGAGCACTGACATACATAGATTCCCTATTAAGCAGCATTGTGGCTTCATCCCCAACTTCACCTCCACGTGGACCCTCTTTTCTTGTAGATACAAGCCTGGAAATAGGGTTGTTTTAGACACCTAGGCCAATTTGTTCCCAGGTGGCTGATGACCGACGAAAGCTTCCTGCTGTTTTTCATGGTTCACGGGCGTTTACTGATGTAATGCCAGCGAAAGTGCATCCACACTTCAATGTGGCTTTTGGTCACTGGCTTTTAGGAGCCGATAGGTTTGAGTGGGAAGTTGGGGTTGTTGTGGATGAATCTGGTAGTGTGTTGAGGATGGCCCATTTTTTTGGGTCCTTAGGGGCAATTTGTCCCCGTTCCATACCACCAATGGCATATATATATATATA
>CAIGQZ010032594.1:18325189-18339696 GCA_903798205.1 Danio tinwini | reverse complement strand
ATATGCGCGTATATTTGTTTTACATTCCTTAAAGTACCTTTTATATGATTATACATTATTTTATTATTCATTGTTATTGTTAATTTTTGTACTTTTTTGTTTTAATAATAGTACTTGAGTATATTTGTATAATTGACTTTATCTCTAATGGAATTTTGTTTCACAGGATTTGAAGAGATTCACAGGATTTGAATTCAAAAGGAATTTAACTTTTTCTTTCAAAACAAACAAGAATGGATTTTTTTGAAGACATATCAGTATTTATTTTCCGAAGACGTTCAGTACAGAGGAGGGTTGCGGGTGAACCGACACCAGTGGACAAAACCACACTCGGCACAGCACGGCACGAAAGACAAGAGGAAGATCTCTCTAAAGACAGAGAACTCGACACGTCCTATCTCTCGCTGAGCTTCGAACCGTCAGTCAAGCAACAAAAAAAAAAAAAAAAAAACAAGAGCGAGAACAACTTCGATTTCTATATACATATTATACACACATATGCTATTTAAAGGAAGAGGCGCTTATGGCTTTTATTACACTGGACAAATGAGGGTTAAACTTGAAGACCAAGGAAAAATGCAGTGGAAAAAAAAGAAGCTCTTCTTGTCCCGCTAGTGGACTTTCTTTCTCTTTCCCTCTTTTCTTCTGTCACCGTCTTTCAGCAAATGCAGGACATTCTGTGGTCACAGAGGTTTCCATGCCCTCAGTGAAACTGATAAATCTTTCACCCCAAAGGGACCAAAGGACCAAACATTTTTATTCCTCAACAGAAATATATGGTATTAATAACAATACTAATACTACAAACTACTACTAACGACATACGTTTAAAGAGAAAAAAAAGCATACATTTTTGCTTCAGGTCGGAAGAGGAAAGGGACTTTGATTTATTTTCCTTTTACATTTATAGCTACTGGGTTTCAGAATATTTAAAAATAGAAAAAAAACAAAGAAAAAAAATATTTTAAAAGCTATACTATTTTAGTGGAGTAGAATATGTGAATTGGAGATTGTTAGGAGCATGTTCAGACATTTTCATTCATGAAGAGGAAAAAAAAACAAGCGAGGGAACGGACCATTAATCATTGTCATTTATTTATTTTATTTTTTTGCTAAACTGTCCCACATTCCAGAGAACAAATGCTGAGTATAACTATTTATGCATGTGTGAAAAGAACACTTAAACATATTTATCAGATGAAAGCTTTACTTATCGAGCAGAATAAGTACCTGTGGCTTCAACAATCCGCAATATGAACAGCTGTACTATACAGTTTGGCAATGATGAAAATTTTTATTTTTTTTTTCATTGATTAATGATCACGTTTTGTGAAGTATCGCCCAAATTTACCTTTACGAGGGACCAGCAGATCTTTCATATCATCCATTTTGTGCATCTTTCTCATCAAACAGTCAGTGCCAAATGCTGAATATCAACTGATAAAGCACATTGGTATATAAACCAAGCCTTAAACCTAAACACAACCCACAAAACGTCCAAGCAGAGGCTTACAACAAACCTCCTGAAAGGACTTGTTCTTAACGCTTACAAGCACATCAGAATTTTACAGGGACCATCTTGGAGCATCAAAATAGTACACGAATTTAGCTTTGGAAAACTTGCACAATCAATCAACACTGATGTTTTCAGAGTTCATTTTGCTCATAAATGAGTTTAAAATATAGACGGGATGACTCACTCAATCCACAAATAATCCATATTTCTAAGAATACGCTTCTCAGGCTGGTATGGATTAGCTTGACGCTAACTGTCTGCAAAGGTCTAATGAGCAGCCTGTAAAGAGCTCACCAACAGCTTGCAAATAGCAGCCATGGGGGGTTACAGTGGGAGCAAACTGATCCATCAATAAAAAAGCCACCCAGTCTGACATTATGGTGTACTTAACCGCAGCTGTTACGTTGCTTTCAGACAAGTCGCAAATATGCACTACTCTGAAGCACTTGACAAGAATCTTAAAGACCCCGTGAAATCAAAATTGGCATTTTGCAGCGTTGCATTTGTGTTTGCAATGAGGCTAATGATAGTTGACAAAATTAACAATACTGAGAACAATTTTTGTCCAATCAGGCTAGTGGTTATTTCACTTAAGTGGTTTTGACACTTAGCTTATGCGTTAGCTTTGAGGCTAATGTTAGCTGACAAAAACAAAAGCCGATTGTAACTTTTTGATTTAGTGGCTAATTCATATTTTTTTTTGTACAATCTCACATACATTTTAGTGTGATTTGCTCATTCCCCAATGAGGGGTGGGGTTAGATGTGCGGTTTAGAGGTTTGTAATTGTATGAATTGTAAAATATTCACCACTTTACTGACAATCCGTGAAATAGTTACGTTCCCTTGTGAGATTGAACATACACATTCTTTTTGAAAATGGACAGTGGATTTTTTTTGTCTTATAAACTGGATATTGTCTCTTAAACAACGGTTGTGATGCTTAGTTTGCATGTCAGATCTGAGGATAATGATAGCTGACAAAACTAGTGCACAATTTTAAATGTAAAAAAAAACCCAAAATATAATTTGTTGTACAGTGAATTCTTCTTGAAAATTAGCTGTTTCTAAATTGTAATTTGGTCCATACTTTGTGTGTTAGCTCTAAGGCTAATGCTAGCTGACACATCTGATGATTAGGTGCATCCCAAATTGCATACTTATGTACTATTCTATGCCATTTTGTAGTATAAATAGGGTAAGTAGTGCATTCGCAATGAAAACTCTAAAAAGAATAAGTGCTCTTTAAATACCCGGATGATGCACTTATTCAACCATTTCACGCACTCAACTGCTGATGCTTTGCTCACATAGTGGTAAGAGCGGAGCTTTCGGGCACTGATGTTGGATTACTTTATTTGTTTTGGATTGAAAAGCAAAATTCTCCTACGAGAGTGATTATACCACCTCACGATGGTGAATGCTGTTATTTATTTCGGTAATTTGGGAACCTGCAAATGTCATTAGGGAAACGGTTTGAATTTCTGCATAGTAAAAAAACTACATATTCATATACGATGCTGTTGAGTGTGTAAGTGCATACGTACGTAGTGCAAAAGTATATAGTGTGGGAAGCCATTTGGGACGCAGCTATCATTTATTAGCTTTGATGCTAATTGAAGTGGTTTAAAGTGCTATTGGAAAATGAGGCAAAAATACTGATGACCACTACAAGCTCTTGTCCAAGTACAGAAAAAATATTTTTAAAGAAAATATCTTAAAATGTATAGTCTTAACGATTTGTTTATAATGCTGCATTTTCATAATGTGTATTTTGTTTTTATCACATTTAATTTAATCTGTACAAATTTGAAGTAGAAAATTTTTGAAAAAAAATGTGGATGTGATGTAATCTAACAACTATTGGCTATTAAATAAAACGTGGCCACTTCCCAATTTCAAATAGAAATGACTCAATGCTGCACTCATCAAACTATTTCATGGGGTCTTTAACAACTAAAAGGACAGTATTATTGAAAAAATCTATTTTCCTATGCATTTAAAGTTCTCGTTTGCCTTCTCCATAGATTTTGACATTCCATCCATGCTGCCGTTACTGTAGTCTCGCCGTACTCTCGTCGACTCCACACTGCCTTCATAGATATACCAAAATGAAAGATAATATAGCAAACAGAAGCGCAACAAGTTCCGAATTCACAAACAAACACAACTAGCTGCGAATAAAACAGAGCTCCAGAATCTAGGTAGGACAGAAAAGCACATATTTTGACCTCATTTGATTTCCACTGTGGATATATTTGACCTGTTTGTCTTACCTAAAAATATATCGGTATGTTAAATGTTTAATCTGGCCTGGCGTCAGAAATCAAGTTCCGACGTCGCCCGTATATATCACAGCCGTTTTTTTTTTTAGCCTCAGGTCACGCTAAAATGGATCGCATTCGATTCACAGGTTATAATGGCCTTTTTCTGCTGAACTCCCTCCATTTCATCTCGCCTCTCCTATCCTGTGGTGGCATATCTGAATGTGGTGATATACAGACATGCAGCCCTCGGGCATCGGCGCTCTAATAACCTCATGTTGCAGGGGCCTTCCTCACAGAATCTCTCCATGCCAGATGTGAATTATTAAAATCAAATTAAATTTGGCCTGCATGTAAAAGCAAGTGTAATACAAATTAAAAATGGCAACTAGTGCCTGAAGTTTAATAAGTTTGAAGGATGATATCATTACAGCTTGAAAGAGAAAAAATGAGATTGGAAAGGCATAGAAAATGAAAGGTGAACCGACGGCGTTAATACAAATTGCATCTTTTTTTTGTGTGTGTGCGCGCTTGAGGAACGAAGGAGGATACGTTTTGCACTACAGGTATTTCTGAAGAAACCAGACCACCAGCATTTCATATTTGCGTTCTTCTCATTCAGTCCACGTTCACGTTTGGTTCCTCAGAGATCTTCATGCCGAACTTTGATCTATGAGCATGCTCAAAAAGGGGAAAAAGGGTGGGAAAGCTTTGGGGGGTTAAAGTGTTATAAAGGTACTACTCATATTAACAATATGATTCTTTAACTATGGTTTGTATGCTAAGGAAAGTAGCTTATTATAGATATGAAATCTGTATATTAGGGAAGAGCAGCACATTTCTCAGATTCTATGAGGGGTAGTCGATGGGTGGTCAAGCGGGTGGGTTTTCGGGGTTGGGCGGGTTTTTTGCTTTATAAAGATCATGTTAAAGTTCTGGTTTTCTCAGCACAAAGCGTAAGGAAATATATATCAAGAGTATTGATTCTGCTGTGTGAAATGTGCAGTGGGAGAGCCAGGCACTCCCTGCGCTGTTCTTAAAGCCTGGATGAGACAATGCTGTTTACAGTTGTTTTTGCTTTTCTTGGTAATGTTTGTTGTTTTCCTTTTGATATTTTCCAAGAAAAAGGGGACAAGACGTGCACCATTTATCTCCGCGATGAGCTCGGTGCCGCATGAACAACTGAAATGGACAATGTTGGTTTATTTATTTTTTCTTTCATTCTTTTTTTTTTTTTTTGAGACAGAGAAGACAAATTGCCTGAGAAACCAAACATCCTGTTGACATTTCTCAAATACTTGCTGCTTACATTGGTTTACTGTTATGCCTACTCATCTAATGATTTGCCAATTAATTTATGAACATGTTCATTTATTTATTTAATATTTATTTATTTATTTATTTAATTATTTATTTATTTATTTATTTATTTATTGATTGATTCCTGACAACAATCTGTTTATGAATCGCCTATTTATTGGTTATGTTTAGAAAATTGTATGCATCGAAAAGAAACGCTTAATGGGCTTCTCTCTTTCTCTCTCTTTTTTTCAATTTTACAATAAAATTTTAAATTTAAATATTAGGTCTTTGTGTCCCGTTCTTATAGTTGTGCATCTACATTTATATAATATGTGTGTATACAAAAAAGGTGTAATAGAGCTTTAAATGTAGTTTTTTTTTACTGTACATTAAAATTGTTCCTGTTAAAAATATTTTTGAGCAAAAAATATCTTCATACAATTGTATGTTTTGTGAGTTACATTAGACTAAAATGTCTTTCACTGGAACAGTAATCTATGTACCGAAAAATCCTGGCATGTTTAGAACAAGAATCAATTGAGGACAAATGCTTGCCATTTTTAATCTTTATATTGCTTTACTTTAAACAGTATTTTAATCTCTATACTTTTTACACATTTGCCAAAAAAACGTTTTTAATCAGCAGCAGTGGGTAGCACAATTGCCTCACAGCAAGAAGGTAGCTGGTTCGAGCTCTAGTTGGGTCAGTTGGCATTTCTGCATGTTCTCTCTGTGTAGGCCTGGGTTTCTTCCGGGTGCTCGGGTTTCCCCTACAAGTTCAAAAACATGTGGTAGGTGAATTGGATTGGCTAAATTGTCTGTAGTGTGTATGAATGAGTGTGTATGGATGTTTCCCAGTGATGGGTTACAGCTGGAAGGGCATCCGCTGCATAAAACATATGCTGGATAAGTTAGTGGTTTATTCCGCTGCGGCGACCCCAGATTAATAAAGGGATAAGCTGAAAAGAAAATGAATGAATGAAGCTATTTGAAACATTTATTGTGCATATTTAATGTTTTCTATATATAATAACTTTTTGTCAATTTAATTTGATGTGGACAACAAAATGGAGCATTTCATGCTTAATGTATTTGCATTAACAAAGTCTACCAAAACCAGACTCGTGTAAAAGTACAAAATCCGTTTTAGTTATACTGAAATTTTAGATGTATTCAGGCAATTGTGGTTTATTGTAAATTTTCATTATATTTATGATTATAAAATGTTTTTTGATAGTAACCATACCATATTTAATCTCATATTTAATTAAATGTGCATTAGTGTGATTCAGAAAAATGAACATGCATGCTTTTTCTACGTAGTTTGGCTATTCATCCACATGAAAAGGCAGAAATTAAAAAATTATTTTTGCTTAAGGTTTGAACAGAATCAATTAACTTAATCGATTTGTGTTGGGACAACATGAAGGAACTGTGTGTAACAAAACATTTTTTACAGTGCAGTATTTAGCACCTAAAACCAAAACTTTCCGAGAGGTCTTTCTGGCCAGAGTGTGACGATTTTCAGACAGTTTTTGCCTCATGTCAAAGGTCTTCCTGATTGGTTAACGCTGCTTTATTCAGCTTTTATCGCCGCATGTCATTGGGCATCAGAGCGCATTTTTGCATTTTCATGTGGACAGATTTTTTTAACAAATGTGTGAAATAATTTAGATTTATTAGATTTATTTTTATAAATCTGAAGATTGCTCTGGATTTTAACAAATCTGTTTGATTAATTCTAATATTGTAAATCAGTTTGTTCGAAAATGACCAGTACAAATGATGTTAGAGAATCTGTTCATCTTAAACTACTCTACAGTCCTTCAGTCAATCCTATAAATGGTTCTCATATTGTATGTAGGTGTTAGAAAAGCTGATTCAATCGAGTGAATTTGTTCATCCTTGATGACGCTAGTGCTTTTGAGACTCATTTATTAAATCAGTTTGCCCTAAACAGTGCACTAGAAAACCAAATTTAGTTGTTAGTAGAGCATCGTGGATTGGGCAGAGTTTAATATAAATTTGGCACACTTTGCTTGCGACTTTCTGGTCAACGTTTGTGCAAAGGATCAGGGCGAATGTATTCTTTCTAAACATTACAAATTATACTATTAAACAAGATGGTTAAAATAAGCTGAATTAATGCTAACAGCCTGCTGAAAAATCATTTCCACATGGCAAGTTGTTTATATATACACATTGTATGTTTTGGAAAGTGTGTTTTTGGCTTTTCACAAAAAGTGAAATAGTTTTCCTCAAACGGTTTGAGTTGACCTAACTTATACTCAGTTGGTTTGAGTTCTCTTCATTTATTGGGTTTAACTGTGCTCAAATTTTTTCCCAGTGATGGGTTGCAACTGGAAGGGCATCTGCTGTGTAAAACATATGCTGGATAAGTTGGTGGTTCATTCCACAGTGGCGACCCTTGATTAATAAAGGGACTAAGACGAAAAGAAAATAAATGAATGAATGTGCTCAAATTGCTTGTTTTACTCAAATGGACTAAGTTTACAGTACTCATTTGGATTAGTTTTTGAACTTAAATGGTTTGTTGCAATCTGTTTCCTCAAATGGTTTGAGTTACCCTTATTTTTTGGGTTTTACAGTGTATGCATTAACATGTCATAATGCTGGCCAAGAACTAAAAAGTCTATGTTACAAAGTCAGACAGTTGAAACTGTGAATATACAGTTTGTCTGGCAGCTGAAATATGGGAGGAGAATAAATGAGGATGTGCTTGAAACATTACAGTAATGAACTGAGGAAGAGAGAGAGAAAAGAAAGAGAGAGCCTAAAAAAGTGGAGGCAGTGGCTCATGAAATAAATTGGCCCAATTACAATAAAGTGTGGCTCTTGGTCAGCGTGCGGGCCGAGCAGTTCATCTTTATTACAATCTGTTAATGAAAATCAATCCTCCTCCTGATAGACTCTTATCTCCATGGCCTCTGAGCGTCTCACACGCGGGAAGATAATAAATTAGGGTAATATTGCCTTTGATGAGGGAGTGAATTGCAAATTATCATAACTTTCCAAGATTTATGATACAGATGCCTAATTTTCGGCCTTGATTTTTTCAGGCTTGGAGGTATAGAGGAGCCATTTGTTAAAAAGTTCTGTAGCTTAGACTTATTAACAAATATACAGCGCAGAACCTGAATTCAGCGCATTGCGTATACAGAGCTGTAGATCTGAGAGTAAACAAATGACCAGTACAAATGCTGAATTTTATCTAAAAAGTTTTTGAACAAAGATCAAATATTGCTCATATATCAACAGAACAGCATTTGCAGCTAATTTTAATTCAGTAGTATGACTAATTAGGTTTCAGAAAAATTGAAACAGTTTAACAGTTTAATAAAAACTATTAAATGATGCGGCTGAAATGCAAATTTTTAAGTTGTAAAAACATTTTAAAAAGCATTTTTTAAAAATAAAAACATAGTTTTTTAATTCACTATTAACTTCCTCAGCCTCACCCCATCAAAAATGTAGAGTAGATGACTTTTTTCTCAACTTTTTTCTCTTTGGAAGATTTTAATTAGAAACCATGATCCTTGGTAATTCATAAAATGAAAGTCTATACAACTAGGCAATCTCAAAGTCTTTTTAATTATATAGTCTTTGGCTATCTGTGCTTTGGGAGTTAAAAACATAAAGGCACTAAAGGGGTTCGTGACAATAACAAACCTAGGCTCATTCTGAAAACATACCTCTATATACATTTCTGGAGTGTGGCTCGTACGTCCCAGGAGCTAAGTTTTTTTTTTTTGGCAGTTTTTGTTTTTCGCAAATACACCAGAGGCCACTGTGTATGCTTTTTGAGATCTTAAATTTCTCTCTTGAGTGCCATTTGCACCTGTTGTTTCACGTAAATCCACTAGAGGCCGCTGTCGAATGACTGTTTGAATGACTGACTGACCAATCGACTGACCCACCCTCCTCCTTCCCTGCACCCATCCAATAGTGTTTTTAAACGCACTGATTGACCCACCTACCCACTTCCCTAAACCCAACCAACAATTTCAAAAAGCAATCCAGAAAAAGAAAAGCCCTCGCCTGATTTTTACCACGTTTTTAGATTTTACCACATTCTCACCCTGTTATTTACTTTTTTATTTATTTTTGTTTGCATTCTATTTTTGTCTTACCCGATTTCTGGAACCGTTCTTCACCTGACTCAAACCCCATTGTTGTGGTCAACTCCTCTCTGCATCTCAAGTCCACCAACGTACATGGCAAGCTAACTGGACAATCTGGTAACAGAGGGAAAGCCGACCATATGGAGGTAAGCGGTCAGCTGGTAAGCTTAAAAAGGAATGGCGTCTCATATCGTTAATTTTAAAAAACTAAATGCAGCCATACGTAGCCTACTTCTGGCTACATAATTTGCGATCTCCTATGTTGGACAATACAAAGTCTTATGAAGTGAAATGATTAATGTGCAAGAAAATTTATAACATTAGCCTACAAAAACAAACATTTAAGAAATCACCTATGTCAACAGAATATCATATATCAAATTATCAATGTATTATTAAAAAAATGTGTGTTAAAAACTGTATATAGACTGTAAATGCTTGCGGTTATGTTTCTCATTAATTCATTAAAAATGCCTTTGTTAGAGAGCCATCCATCTATCAGTTAATCAATCAGCGTGCGGACATGTCCCGTGCTGTCTATTTATCTTGCCAAATATCCTATTAATGTCAAATTAATTTGTCCAGTGTGAATATTAATCACTCTCAAGGCTTATTTTAATTCATTAACTTAGCCCAATAATTGTCCTTGTTTATCAGATCAAAGTGAGCAAAGAACAAAGTGATTTTTTTTTAACATTTGTTTATTTAGACTACCTCATTATATCTATAGGTCTATGACTAGGATACTCATTATAATAAGAGTAATTAAAAGACGGGATGGCTGTAGCAAGACCAAACACATAAAATGCAGCTCAAGATACAATAAAACAGGCGCTGTACTAAAGTAAAAGAATCATATACCTGTCATGTTAACTACAGGTCGCAGTAGATGTATGAGATGGTTTCTGACAGCCTTTAGCATGAAAAACCTGCCTCGTTTCTTCTCGCATCGGGCGCAGTTAAAACTTGAGAGTGATGGAGTGCCGAGAGCTGCGAAGTACAAGAGAAGGGCAGTGTTGGAAAATGCTTAGTTTAGCATGATGAATGTGGTTAAACTGACGACGTTTTAATCTCCGTCACTCGACCCCCGTCATTTCATACCAGTTTCCACCCGAGGCCTGAAGGGTCCTTAACTTTACAGGAACGTGAAGAATGGAAAAAGTGAAAACGTCAAGGGCAAACGTCAACGGCTTTCGTGACTAACCGGTCAGTCCTACAATTTGTGTGGTTTTATTTCTGTCAGAAAATCTGTGAAAATTGCCTAGCTACAGTCATAACGTAGTTGATTTAGTACTTACGCTGCATTAGTGAATTCTTGATTCTGATTGGTTGTCAGTTGAAGCAATGTCGATTTATTGCTTCTGATTGGTCAGTTGATTCATTCGCAGATTAACGACAAATCTTTTTTCAAACGACATTTTTTATGCTAGTTTTTGGTTTTACAATGCTCTGCAACTACTTCTCACATAACAAAGTAGTTTTAACTTGAATTATCTTTCAGGTGTTTATTTATTGGTATGTAGCTGTGCAATAAGGTAAGTTGCTAATCTTCTTGTCAGGTAATTTTTGTATAACAAATTGCTACTTGTTCATTATGGTTAGCATAACTATGACTAAAAAATAGCATTACTCCAAGTTCCCACGATGATCCCCCTAAGATTTTTTTAGTTTGTTTTATTGATAGAAAATATGGCCTGCGTTGAATATGCTTATTATATCAAGTTTACAGTACAATATTTAAAACTTTATTTGCAAGTTAGTATATAGTGAAAAACAGTATGTGAGCAGAGTATATACAGTGTCTAAATCCATTCATTAAACAGTAGCTGAAAAGTACCAGAATGATGTTTCTTCATGGAAGATTCTTACGTATACAAATCCTTACAACAGTGTTAGGGTAAGTTACGTTACAAATTAACGCATTACAGTTTTGAGTTACTACCCAAAAAAAGTAACTAGTTGTGTTACTTAGCTAATTTTTATGGTAAGTGATGCGTTACATTACTTTTGAGTTACTTTTACATTACTTTTTCTGACCTAACAAAGGCTTAATCTCTTTCAGATTTTTGGGAGGTCTTATTAAAAAGTAAAATCACTGTCCGTTCAGATAATCCTCTTTTCCTTTTCTTCCATGTGCTCAAAATAATGAGAATATTTCCATCACAGAAATGTAAAACCCTGCCATTTTCCTTTGTCTGTTTCTGCATTCTCTCATTGCGTGGTGGATTCAACGCGACTCCGATAATTTCAATTCAGCAGTTTATTTCATTAAAAGCTAATTAATTCAACTAAAAAGTAACTCACATTAAAACTTTTAAAAAGAAACTCAAATATTATTACTTATTTTTTTAAGTAATGCATTACTCTACTCTTTAGAAAAAGTTTTATTATTACATAACTCACATTACTTGAAATGTGTTACCCCAACACTGCCTTACAAAAATAAAGCACGATTTTATTCTAGTACATCTGTGACAGCCAGTTTTTTTTTTCCTTTGGTGTATTGTTTACCATTTGTACAAGCACAATTTTACTACATGTACAGAATGTTGAAAAACTGAAACCACTGACATCCATAGTAGGAAAAACAAATACTATGGATGTCAATGCTTACAGGTTTCCTATATTTTCTAAAATATCTTCTTTTGTGTATCTTCTCAAAACTGCTTTGGAACAGCCAAGAGTGAGTAAATGATGGCCGAATTTCAATTTTTGGGTAAACTGCTTTTAAGCTATGGTTATTGATGCAAACATATAGTGAATTTGTTGTTACCATGATTTAACTACAATAACTATTTTTTTCTTTGTTTCTATATAGATGAATACAGAAGAGAATTTGTTGTGTTAGTTGTGATGACATTAAACAACGCCTGAAGTAACATGGAAGTCAGAAGATAGTAATGTAGTATGTAAAAATTTCATTCACATTTTACATACATACTATATAGAACATACTTTTTTAACGATCATAAATCAAGCTGGAAGCCAGATGTAGTACTTTGTATAGACAGCATGCAATTTTAGATGTAGTGAGACCAAAATACTATAAAAATGCCTATATGGAGTTAAAAGTGTCTGTGGTGAATAAATCCAAGAAATAGTAACAACTCATTTTTAATATGGAAAACAACAGATTACACCATACAGCACATATTAGTTATGTGTTATACAAACTAAAAAAAAAATATCTAATTGGATGAAACGACTTCAAAATGTCACATTTACAACATTATCATCTATACACAGGTGAATGTACACATATAAAACACATATATACACTCTCTCAATATATTATTATATAAAGAATTTGTTTTTGTTTTCTGTCAATAAGCAGCTTGAAGAAGTTGTTTTCTACCATGACTGTAGCTTTATGTTTAGATGTATGGAACCAGAACCAAAAATATATGCATAGGTAGCATTTCATGTAGTTGTTGGATCTGATGTAGATAACATATATATATATATATTTGTATGTGGGTGATTCTGGAAGATGTGCATCACAGGATATACTACGTGTCTTTTACAATGATTTCATCCAATGACATTACATCTGCGTCAACAGTTTCCACTCTTTATATGCGATCATTTAAAAAGATATGCAGGTTAGCTGCCTTCATCTCATCCAGATTTCACATTCAGAAAAGCTTGAAGTGCCATTATCCATTTTGTGGCATTGCGTGTTTAACAGAAAATTAGTCCGTTCGGATCCATTCCTTGATAGTTCGAAGTCAGTTTGATTGTTTTTCCTGTTGCATCTCCATCATCAAGCTGGCGTCTAGACCATCTCCTTCAGTTCAACAACAGCAGAAGAACCAGAGCTGTGAAAACCGAAGGTGTAACTATTGTTCCCCTATTAGAAACACGTGGAGTCCTGGGTGAACTTTGTTTAAGAGTGCTTGGTGGAAGTGCCTTAAGGTCTTCCAGGGCACCATACGCTGCCATGGAAAACTCCGGATCACCTGTCGTGAGAAGATCAAAGACGCACGATTGGAAATAAACGTCCTCCACCTGGAGCATCTCTCGACACTTTGTGGTGGCACGTTCTAGCATATCTATGTGTGTAGAGAGGCCCGATTTCACCTCTCCACCATCGTCCTCCCCATACCAGCCACCCATGAGTCGCGGTGGACGCAAACTCTGCTGCCGGTTGAGCACATGGGCTTTGATGACCTCACTGCGTGGGCAGCCATGAAGGCACAATTGCAGGCCTCCGTTCTCCTCTGCTAAGTCCTCAGGCATGCGAATGGCAAACGTCAGGTAGCGACCGACTTGCCTCACGATGATGGAGGTGCCCAGGTAGCGAGCGTGGATCTTCACTTGCCGTATACCCAGACCTCCGCTACCCTCCACGATCCACAAGCTCTCTCCTTTCCCCCCGCTCCGCGTGCCATCCTGGAACGCTGACGGCAGGTCCTCAGTGGTGGCCTGGTACACCTTCTGCTCGGTGCAGTCATGGTAGGACTTGAAGATGACTGTTATCTAAAGGGGAGATCAAACAGGAAGCGGTGAGTAATAGCGCACACTGAAAATCAATACAAGAAATTGCTTTCAATTGACTAGAGGATTGTTTCAACATTGTGTTTTTGTGCAGACTGATTTTTTGCTTTAAAAACTATGTTTGAACGTGTCCTGACCAGGTTAGAGATGCTTTGGTGTTGTTTATTTACTATTATTGTGTTTATTGTATTTGTTATATTTCTTTTTAAGATTTTTTATTAACATTTTAAGTTTAGAACTTTAACTTAAAATATAATGTAAATATTACATCTATAACAACTTTGTTTATTTTTTTTCACAAATAAACATTGCACCCAAAAACAACAAAAAAATAAATCAAAAACATCATTGTCATCCCAATCATCAGGTCCTCAGTGGATTGGTCCAAAATCCTGAATCGTGTTATTATTTAATATTAATCTTTTATTGTTATAAAGGCACAAACTGGCTGTGATTGTCTCACATTGTGTAGCTTTTTACCTATTTATGTAGACAGGAAAAAAATTGTATATTAAACATCAATAATATATATATAAATTTTATTTTGTAATTTAAATAAAGCTAAAATATTTTTGTTTGTTTGTTTGTTTATATTTGAATCGATATTAGCAGTGTTGCCTTGGCAAAGATCTGTATGAAACTACTAATAGGTAAATATAAACTAAAATAGAAATATAAACACATAGAAGCTTATTACTTATAGCTTATTATTACTTATTACTTAAAATGAAATATATATATATATATATATATATATATATATATATATATATATATATATATATAT
>CAIGQZ010032594.1:18280196-18309998 GCA_903798205.1 Danio tinwini | reverse complement strand
CTGTCTGTCTGTCTGTCTGTCTGTCTGTCTGTCTGTCTGTCTGTCTAATTTAATGTCTCCCTGTCTGTTGTCTAATATTTTACTATCTATCTATCTATCTATCTATCTATCTATCTATCTATCTATCTATCTATCTATCTATCTATCTATCTGTCTGTCTGTCTGTCTGTCTGTCTGTCTGTCTGTCTGTCTGTCTGTCTGTCTGTCTGTCTGTCTGTCTGTCTGTCTGTCTGTCTGTCTCTCTGTCTGTCTGTCTGTCTGTCTGTCTGTCTGTCTGTCTGTCTGTCTGTCTGTCTGTCTATCTATCTATCTATGATACTTATAAATGCTCAAGCTGAGTTTAGCTGCACTGTGTTCTCTGTGAAGATATAAAGCAAGGGTCAGAGACATTAGTGTCTTACTTATGTCTCTAACTGTGTGTGAAAAAAACCCAAATGCGCATTACCAAATACACAAAAGGGACAGTCCAAACTGAAGCAGATGTGTCAGGATCCGAGAAGGCTGGGAAAAAGGACTCCACAGCACCTGTGAATATTTAAAAACAATGGAAGTGCAGAAATTAAGGCAAACAGAGCAGTGGTGACATCATCATTTTTCAGAGGGGGTTGTCGGAGGGGTCTGTTAGGGGGTTGACCGGTTTGAGGGCAGTAAAGAAGGAACTTGAGAGCTCAGGAACTCAGCGAGAGATTTACACAAACAGCATTTCAGCTCTACCTTATTTCAATGAATTATTTAAATGAGTTGGTTTTATATAGATTATATATTAATCTTAGGGTTTTCAATTAATTATTTTCAATCTAATAAGAATCTAATTACATATCACAAGTCATTTTTTTAAACATGAGAAGTATAAAGTTGACATTTGCAAAAGTACCTTTAGATTGAAACATTTGGATTCAACTTATAATTTATTACACAAATATTAGATTACAAAAGCCATAATTTTTATTTTATTTTTTTTTCAAGAAGATTAGTCTTCAAAACATCAAAACAGTTGGGTTACCCATATTCGGTAACACTTTATAATAACTACACACTTTGAGTCATTCACTAAGCATTAGCATCTATGAATTCATTATTTGTTAAGCATTAACTCTACATTAACAGACATTAGAAAGCAGTTTATAACTGCAGCTACAAATGCTGTATTCTTGACTTACAACCACATTCATAATGTGCTTAATAGCTGTACTTTCATACTTTGCTAATTATTTCTTTTTCATTACTAAATTAAGTATTGCATTATTTACAAACCATGTGCATTTAAGAGAAGTTGGTGGTTTTTAAGATCATTCAGAATGAGTTAGCATTAATAAACTATTGAAATCAACATTTATATATCTTATTATTCAGGCATATAGTAATGGTTACTATGTATGTTAATAAATGCTTTATTAACTCATCTTCATGCAGTTTTGTGATCTAATCTAAAGTGAGGACTATTTATGCTTTATAAATCCCTTATAAATGACAATTAAAGGCTTGATATCAAATGAACAATGCATCTTTGCAATCTTATCTAAAAAGTAAAACTACTGTAAAGTTTAAACATTGCTGAATAACAGGAGTGTCAAAATACGACATAAAATTAGATAAAACAACAACATTATAATTAAACAATATAATCAAATGCAATGTTTAAACTGTACAGTAATTTTATTTTAGATTAGGTTGCAAAGATTTATTTTTTATTTGATGTGTATCTTCAAATGTTTAGAATTTAACTGACCCTTTAATTGTCATTTATAAGGGATTTATAAAGCATAAATAGTCCTCACTTTAGATTAGGTGACAAAACTGCATAAAGTTGAGTTAACCATTACTAATGCCTGAATAATAGGATATATAAATGTAAATTTTAATAGTTCATTAATCATTTGCTAACTCATTCTGAATTATCTTAAAATCCACCAACTTCTCTTAAATACAAATGGTTTGTAAATAATGCAATACTTAATTTAGTCATGAAAAAGAAATCATTAGCAAAGTATGGAAGTACAGCTATTAAGCACATTATAAATGTGGTTGTAAGTCAAGAATACAGCATTTGTAGCTGCAGTTATAAACTGCTTACAAATGTTTATTAATGCAGAGTTCATGCTTAACAGATAATGAATTCAATATGTGCTAATGTTTAATAAATGATTCATAGTGTGTAGTTATTATGAAGTGGTACCCAATATTCTTCAAAATATATTTATAAGATTTTGCACAAGAAACTCATACAGGTGTGAAACAACACAAAAGTAAAAAAATAATCAAATTTTTATTTTAGTAAAATATAGCTATAACCACATAGCAACATTTCTCTGGCCCACACAATCAGATTTTGCTTGGCCCACATGCCACAAGAAATATGCTTCCAGACAAGGGCCAAACATGGACCATATCTGGATAAAGTCTCAGCCAAGTTAATAACTCATAACTGGGCCAGATAGGTTGGTATGTCGCGATTTTAATGAAATTGATAAACCCGCTTTAGGCACACTATGGGCGTGCTTTTTCCTCAAATCGCTGTGATTGGGAGATTTTTTTTCTTTACCTAAAAATTATTTTAATGTATTTTAAATGTGGGTCAAGACAGGCCAAACTTACGTGGCCCACATATCAATTTTTAACATCTGGGCCAAATACTACATTTTAAATCTGCCCCAAATCTTGTGTGCCACCTTAAAGACGATGCCACCTCTGCCAATCCCAGGCCATGTTTGACCCACATGCTGTATGCCAGTGCTGGATGAATGCCTTCTGTGCCAGCTTTACGCCAAATCTTGGCCAGAATTCTTTGCTACCTTAGTATTATTGCATTAAATTGGCAGACCAAATATGTATGAATCGTTTACTAATATTTTTAATCAATAAAAATCATTTTAAAAATAATGTAAATATGTTATTTGTTTTTTAAATACATTTTTGCATGAAAACAATTATATATATTTACAATAATATATAAACAATATACAAATATACATGTATAATATTATTTTTTAAATCTAATGATTGCATCGAAATGTTATGCTTCATTGGAATATTCTTTAAAGCAATGTTATGTAACAAACAACATGTATAATGTACCACTATATAAGCTGTTGTGGTTAAGTGTGGTTTTCTGCAATTACTTGAAAAAGCGGTTTATTAAACTTAAACTGTCTCCATGGAAACGTTAAGGAAAACCCTATGAAACCACTATTAAGCTTCTTTGTTTAATTCCAACTGCACTTAAAAAGTCATTATCTGTGCATAAGGAGAGTTGAGTCTTTAAGTCTACAGTATACGAGCTGTAGGAGAACATAAAATGAAGCAATCTAGCATGTTCAGTAAAGCCTAATACCCAATGGGCCATGCAAAGCATTCGGAGCCCCCCAACGTGGCGCTTTTGAAGTAGGCAACTAATCATTTGTGCATGGGCTCGACGCATGAAAATGTATCTTTTTATCTGCTTCGTTTACAGCTGCCAGATTCTGAGAGGCTTTGAAATGTGTCACGCTGCCGCATTCATCTCCCCAAGTTCTCAATTAAAACCCACTGTTCGTAAGCTGAGGAGATGGTAGAGGAATGCTCAATGCGGGACATTTGTAAACATCATTTTATCGAGGAGTGGACGCCCCCCATACCATGAACTGAGATCGTCAGCTTTCTTCTCTCAAAGGTAGGGGAACGTATGGTAATGGGATCAGGAGTCGTGAAGCTTCTAAACAGTCAAAAACACAAGAAAACATCATGAAAAACATAAACTAATGTGGAGAGCATAGTGAAATTCAAGTCATTATTTGCTCAAAATATTGATGTAGCTATTATTATTCACACCCTAGCATTAAATAGAAAACTTGCTTTGTTGCCTTCTGATTTGTTCTCTAATGATTTTATCAACATTTTAAGACAAATTATTTGTTTTGTAATTTTTTTGTAAGCTTTTTCATTCATCCTTTGGCTTGGGGTCGCCACAGTGGAATGAATCACCTACTACTCTGGCATATGTTTTATGCAGCGGATGCCCTTCCAGCCACAACCCAGTAGGGAATAGGCATGGGCCGGTATACGATTCTGACGGTATGATAACCTTGTATAAAAATATCACGGTTTCACGGTATCACAGTATTGTGTTTACTGCTCTAAAATATATTCTTTCTATGTGTTTTTCTCCTTTTGAAAACAATATATTTTATTTTTTGAAAGATTTATAATAGTTTGGAACAGTAAACATGTCAGGCTAAATAATTCAAAAGATTAATTGATTTTTGTTGTCTTCATTATTTCAAAAACTTTTTAAAAAATTCACAATTTAAAACAGCATCTTTGGATATTTTTTTCTGCTGGAGATACTGCTGCACTAAAAAAAAAGTAAACTAAAAAAATCTTACACATACCTTAGGAATGGTATTACAGAAAATTTTCACGGTTTTAAAACCTTGACTTTTCCAAACCACGGTATACCTTGAAAACGGCTATTGTCCCATGCCTAGCAGGGAATAGTAAAATTTTTTTGTTTAATACTGCATTTTGTTTTGTTTTGTTTACCATTTGATAACGACCTGTGGCTACAACATTTCATAATGTACAAGGAGACATCATTGATTTACCCGTTGATGCATTTAAAGGACACCATCAGCAGAAACATCTGATTAGTTAAGTCGACAGTGTTGGGGGTAACACATTACAAGTAATGCGAGTTACGCAATAATATTACTTTACTAAGTAACAAGTAAAGTAATCCACAGCTTTTAAAAAATAAGTAAAAATATTTGAGTTACTTTTTTGAAAATGTAACACAAGTTACTTTTGCTGCATTAAAATGAAAGTCACAATGAATCATGCAGTCAATGAGAGAACGTGTTCATTATTTTGAACAGATAAAAAGTTAAGTGGAATGTCTTTATGGACAGTGATTTAACTTAAAACAAATAGTACATAAGTAGCAAACACATTGCCTTAAACTTTCAGTAATCTGTATGTATAGTTCTGTGGTCAGAAAAGAGTTTCGAAAGAGATCAAGCCTCAGGCAGGTACTAAAAAGTAAAGCAAACCTCAAATGCATCGTAATGCATTATTTACCATAAAAAGTAACCAAGTAACCCGACTAGTTACTTTTTTGGGGAGTAACTCGATATTGTAATGCATTACTTTCAAAAGTAACTTTCCCCAACACTTTAAGTAGGTGTAATGTTTGCTACTGTACATCAGAGTTTATTCACCAAATCCCATTATTCACATTAACCCTCAAGATGTACATTAAGGGACTATTCACACAGAATGTCTCTTTGCATCTAAATATGCGAGACACGTAATTTAAAAATAGTTTTTAAATATCCTCCTCCGCCATGTGGCTGTCAGATAAAATAGATGTCACTGCTACTGCCCTGCAGGCAAAGGATGTCAACATAATGTTGTATTAATGTTGTACCTCAACGTCATGGGGACGTTGGATTTTGTTTGCAAATAAAAATCAGGTTGACGTCAGAACCCAACATCAGGCCAACATCAATGTCCAACCTAAAATTAATCAAATATCAACGTTTAATCATGTTACACCTTGACGTTGTGTGGACGCTACCACTTTGACTTTGACCACTATCCAACACAACCTAAAATCAACCAAATATCAACATAATTTGAAGTGTTATTGGACGTCTAAATAACGTTGTCCTTAGACACTGGCTAGACATTGAATTTTGATCACCTGACGCCACGACCTAAATTGAACCTAATATTAACGTCTTATGGTGTTGTGTGTGATAAGCAGTGGTCACAATGAAGTTTTAACATGTGCAATTCTGTCATACGGTACAGTGAAAAGGAGTGGGATAAAAGAAAATTATTAAACATTCATAAAGCAAGCGATTGCTCCATATTCAAAACTTCTGTACAGAGAGGTCACATTTTGATCTTCTTTTGGTCTCACACAACCAAGTGATGCAATTTTGCAGATCAGAGTTCACTAAGCTTGAACTTTGAAATACATCGACATGCAAAACCTGTCGCACGAGGTGAAGTTTATTTGTAAACTAATTTCGAGAGGAGCACGTGCTTATGATTGATAGCAGCTGATCCTCGTTAGCTAATGCACGATCCACCAATCGGAAGATTCCTAATCACTATAAATAACTAGAGTATCTTACATTAGCCATCTTCGTCTTGAAGAATCCCCCCTTCCACCCCTACTCCTCCCCTTTCGTTGTCAGGGCAGCACGGAGGCCCAATGGTTAGCATCATTGCCTCACAGCAAAAATGTCACTGGCTCAGATCTTACCTAGCCAAGTCGGCATTTCTGTGTGGAGTTTGCATGTTCTCCCCGTGTCAGCTCGAATTAATATACACTCTCCATAGCTCTTAACAATCTACATTTACCATTATCAAGCAGGGGGAGTTCTCGAGACCTACCTGAGCTCCCCTCTCGCCCTGCAACGGGAGGGAGCCCTGGGCTCGAGGATCTCACGAGCTCAGGGCTCTCTCCTGAGACAGCATGCCAAATACGCATTATAACCAATCGTCAGCAAGGGCAAACTCTTGAACTTGCGTTTCAAGTGTGCTACATTGGCATGCGTGTAAATGGAAGTCTTTGGGGCTAAAAGTGTAGTGTGACCACGACTTAAAAGTGAAACATCTTTTAACTTGACACAGCTTCTTTAAAACATGGTGCTCATGTGCGACATACCTCAAAAAATGCAAGACGTGAGCGTAATGTTCACACACATCCATCAAGTGTATGTTTACATAGAGAAGAATTGGAAATGTAGCCTATTGAAACGAAGAAAAGTGTGAATGAGCCAAAATAAAGGTGACACATTAGGAATTAATTGGCAAAACATAGTCACATATAACATTTTAGTTAAATCATGGCTATAATTAAAGAACAACTTAAATAGTAAAAACTATTTTGATTTATTTGTGCAGCAGTGGTGTCATAGCGCTCCATTCATCTCCCATTCATTCTCAATTATAACCCACTCTTCCCAAGCTGTGAAGTTGGAAGATCAATCCTCAAAGTAGACATCTGCAAACTTCACATCTTTTGAGGCACAAACCCCCACTCCAGGAGTGTGAGTGAACAGAGATAATCTTCTTTCTTCTCTCCAGGCCAGAAGGAAAAGTATGGCAATGAGCTGTGGAGGAAGGTGGGGTCTTGGGGGGAAAGGGGGGGGGGTCTTTTGTGCCAAGATCACAACCAGATGTGCCAAGAGCGTCCAAACAGGAATGAGTGCATGTCTGCAATTTTCAGCAATTTGTCAGATTTAAGGGTTCACCCCCAATACCACCTGATAGACAAATAAAATCCTCCCCGCGCCCATGCAATAATTTGAAACACACCGAGAGCCAATCTGCAGGCCCAGTTGCTCATTCGGTGACAAGACAAGCCTGCAAACGTGAATCATTGAGCCTGCGTAATCTGAAACAAAGTCCAAAACATTCATCAGCGTTTCCCTCCCAGTGGAGCTGAGATGTTGAAATCTGTACAGTCTTCGCACACTTTAAATCCATCACGCGGCACATTCGTTAAAAAAGAAGAAGAAGAAGAAAAAAGCCTTGAACCAAAACAAACATTTGAATAAATAAACATGAGCGACAGCCAGTTAATCCCTCTGGTGGCAGCTCATAAATCCAGCCTCATATTTTTGGCCTTGAAAGGATTTTTGCCACACACATTCACTACTCCGCTGCTTTTATAACTCTACAAAATAATTATTTGAGAAATATTGACCTTATTCTTCCACATAAGAGCCATTGGAGGTTTATTGGCTCGAGGTTTCCAGTCTCATTGATTTTCAGCCATAAAAAACAGCTCGTTGTGCTGATTGGTGTTGCAAACTAATATTTTCTTATTATACTGTTTTTATGCATAGTAATGAAAGCACTTGTTTGTAGAGCAAGTCGTTTGACTGTTTATTGCCATTTGTTATCATTGGCAAATTAAATTAAAGTCCTAAACAATTGCAGAAAAGAGCTTAATTGTTCATTGCAAGGCAAGGCAAGTTTATTTATATAGCACATTTCATACACAATGGTAATTCAAAGTGCATTACATAAACAAGAATAAAAGAAACAAGAAAATAAAAAAATTAAGAATTAAAAGTGATTAAAACAGATTAAAATGTGTTAAAACAGGTTATAAAAGAATGAAAAGAATAGAAAGACAAAATAGTGCAATCTGTTGGCCGTAACACAGTGCTCATTGAGTAAAGGCACAGCTAAACCGAGGTGCTTTCAGTCTTGATTTGATTGTGCCTAATGTTGGAGCACATCTGATCATTTCTGGAAGCTGATTCCAGCAGCGGGGGGCATAGTAGCTGAAGGTGGATTCATCCTGTTATTTGATTCATAGAGTTATTTGATCCTAAAGATCTAAGTGATCTGTTAGGTTTGTATTCATGAACATATCTGTAATGTATTGAGGTCCTAGGCCATTTAGTGACTTATAGACAAGTAATAATAATTTAAAAGCTATTCTTAATGTAACTGGGAGCCAGTGTAGAGACCTGAGGACAGGTGTAATGTGCTTGGATTTTCTGGTTCTGGTCAGAATCCTGGCAGCAGCATTCTGGATGAGCTGCAAGTGTCTGACTGTCTTTTTGGGAAGACCAGTCCATTACAGTAATCCACCCTGCTGCTGATAAAAGCATGAACAAGTTTCTCAAAATCTTCACTGGAAACAAAGCATCTAATTCTTGCAATGTTTTTGAGATGATAGTATGCTGATTTACTTACTGCTTTGACATGACTATTGAAATTCAGATCTGACTCCAGAATCACACCAAAAAAAAATTTAGTTATTTCAGCTCATTTTGAATAAGTAGTTTGAACAAGCAGCAATAATATGACTTTGAGTGTAGTTAATACAACTCTTTGCACTATATTATGAATTTTCATAAAATGTAATATTTGTTTGGAAAAGAGAGTGAAATTGAAAACTACAATATTTACTCCAAATCTGTCACGTGCAGAGAAGAATTTCAGACAACAAAAGTAAGAATCCAAGTGCAATTTAATAAGAGTATTCTTGTAAGCAGGCAATGATCAAAACAGGTAAATACAGGGCATCCAAAACGTAGTCAAAAACAGGCAAGGGTCAAAATCTAGGCAGCTGTCAGAATATAACAAAGCTAAAATCAGGAACATGACAGGCAAAAACAAACAGCAGACAAAACCAACACATGACGACTGCAAACAAAAACTCAGTCCTGAACTGGTGTACGTGTGGCATAAGTAGTCCAGATGATCAGTAATGACGGGATTCATCTGTGTCCAAACTTTCAGTGATGAACGGCAACCGGTGTGTGTGAAACAACATGGCGTGAATTGTAGTTCGTAAATGTGATGTGTAGTTCACCAGTGATCTGCCAGGAGTGAATCCCTGGTGATCATGACAAAATCTCGCCTTGACAACTCGAAACTCACTTTCATTAAATCCACTTGCATTATACGGAAAGTAACAGATTGGACATTCATGTTTTGATTGATTGGCTAAAGGCTGATTATACGTCTGTGTCAAGCGCACACGTACACTCCAAGCTGATATATACTTCTGCATCAAGCACACACGTATGCTCCAGCGCAGCCTGGACGTGGACGCAAAGCCCTTGCCGTGGCCGTCACCGACGTTAATGCGCACCTCTCAAAAAAATATAACTATACGTCGCAACGATGTGTAGCGCAAGCTCTGTGATTGGTCGCATTGGTAGCGCTGACAAGTGTGGGCGGGACCGAGAGCCACGCTAACCCGTTGGAGCAAGTGTTTACAAGTGTCAAGTCCAGTAAAGGAGTTTTGGTTTGATTAAAGTTGTTGCACGTCCCCTGGTTCCCGCCTCAGAACGAGCAATTTTAGCTACTTGTACATTAAGGTAGCGATCAGAAAAACCTCACTGCCAGCTAGCGTTTCAGAAGTGTTATTGCAGAGCAACACAAACAGCCCGCAGAAGTATAAATACACGACAATGTACAAGGCATAAGCCATGAGTCACGCTGATCACTTAATGCAGAAGTATAAACCAGGCTTTCATCGCATATCCTTCGCCGTGGCTGATGCCAAAGCTGACGCGCACCTCTCAAAAAATGTAACCACACGTTGCACGACGTGTAGCGCAAGCTCTGTGATTGGTCAGCTTGGTAGAGCTGAAGAGTGTGGGTGGGATTAAGAGCCGCACTATCCCGTTGGAGCTAGTGTTTACAAGTGTGGAATCCCATGAAGGTGGAAAGTTTTGTTTTGTGTTTATCTTATGATTAAAGTTGTTGCACGTCTGCTGGTTCCCGCCTCAGAATGAGCAAGTTTTAGCTACTTGTACATTAAGGTAGCGTTCAGAAAAAACAAAACACCAGCCAAGAAACTCGACACAGAGAAACATAAAAAACTACTGCCTGCTAGCATTTCGGAAGTGTTATTATAGAGCAACGCAAACCGTGCAGAAGTATGAATGCACGGCTACGTGCAAGGCACGCACCACTGGTCACACCGATCATTCAACAATCAAAAAACTAAATCTGTACAAAACCAATCATTGTACAGTCTTTTTCCTATGTAAAAAAAAAAGTAAACTACTTTTTTTTACTCTGCTTTGTAAAATCTTACTTTTTTGCAACTTGTTTTCTTTTGTATTCCAAAACTATAGTAAATTATAATTTAAAGCACCATTGAGTTTTTAAATTAAATAATATGTAACTTAGAAAAAAAGATTAAAAAAGGAAAGCATTACCAGAAATACATTCAGTGTTCGATAAATGCATTTTAAATATACATTTTCTGTTTAAACGTGATAAAGCAAACATCCAGAGCTAGAGCACATATTTTTTTTTACACGGCATCTACCCTCGCAGGATTTATTGCACTGTAAATGCTGTAGGTTGTACTGGGACATGAGTAAGTGTAAGAATAACCCTTACACCCATTTTCCACAGTTGTTCATGTTTATGCCATTAGGTATGTTTGTAGTGTACTTTGAGTCCATGGCTCCATTTTGGCCGTCCTCATACAGTCGGACGTGCATAGGCAGGCTTTTGTGTTTCAGAGGCAAGAGAACTTGTATCCGTAGACGTCGACCAAGCATGACTTCATAAGATGTGTGTGTGGTCATGCGGCAAAGAGCGTACCATCATTTGTTTAAGTTTTGCATGTTTGCATAGGCAACATACCACTGTGTCTATGCGGACCGAGAGCAGCTGACTTGTACCATCTGTGGCGTAAGACTTTTGCCACTCAACATTTCTTCAAGGCCTCCACTAATTGCCCCTCAGGGGTGAGGGACTCGGGAGTTTTGCCCACTGATCCCATTCACCATTTCACCCATCTCTGTCTGTTTTCGAGGCTGTTGTCGCTTTCGAAAATGTGAGCCGATTGTAAATTAGAGCCAATGTCAATAGCCATCGTGAATCCTAATGTGAAATGGTGGTTATTCAGCCTTTGAAGGATTGGTGGGGGTTTTTTTTAGGTTTGTTTTGCATGTGCTGTCAGATGTGTCTCAGGTTGGCACAAACCAAGGTCATTGCAAACTTTCTGCAAAACCTCAAATACATTGTTATGTGTACATTTTGCAGTAATTTTTAATTTTAACACATCAACTAGAAGTACCATTAAGTCAAGTTTTATTGTCTTTCCGCTAAATGTGTGGACATTTAGTAGAATGAAATGTCATGTCTCGCAGGACTATGGAGCTACATAAATAAACATAATCCTAAATAGGAACACAACACTGGACGTAAGAGCTATTTTAAACCTATGCATAACTAGTATACCAGCACTGTAATCTGACTATGCTAACTATGCATATAATATGCAAACTTAAACTACACTACCTGAGAGAAGTCTTGTCTCCTATCCAAATTTTAGGAACAACAAATAATAATTTATGCTTATTTTACCAAATTAAAATATGATCATACCTTGATTTTGAATTGTATACTTAGGACAGTAAGGTCTGACTTTGCTTAGACAAAAGTCTTGTCACTTAACAGAAATACTGTACAGTATAGAATATAAAGTCATGGTGCAGTGGAAAAAGAATTAACATTGTGTATGACTCCCATGAGCTTGGAGGACTGCATCCATACATCTCTGCAATGACACAAATAACTTATTAATAAAGTCATCTGGAATGGCAAAGAAAGCGTTCTTGCAGGACTCCCAGAGTTCATCAAGATTCTTTGGATTCATCTTACCCCAGACATGCTCAATAATGTTTATGGCTGGTGACTGAGCTGGCTAATCTTGGAGCACCTTGACCTTCTTTGCTTTTAGGAACTTTGATGTGGAAGCTGAAGTATGAGAAGGAGCGCTATCCTGCTAAAGAATTAGCCCTCTCCTGTGATTTTTAATGTAATGCACAGATGTCTCAGGCTGTTGATGTTGCCATCCACTCTGCAGATCTCTTGCATGCCCCCATACTGAATGTAATCCCAAACCATGATTTTTCCTTCACTAAACTTGACTAATTTCTGTGAAAATCTTGGGTCCATGCGGGTTCCAAGAGGTGTTTTGGAGTATTTGTGATGATTGGGCCACTTTTTCAAGTGATCAACTAGAAGTCAAGTTATTATTTGTTGCTTTTACAACTAGAACCGACGATAAGACTTTTGTCAGGTAGTGTATACACATAACCTAAGACAGACTATACAAGTACTTTTACATAAGACACAACAATATGCAGAAGGACTTTTAATTTTTAGTATACCAGTTCAATTGCTTCCGGTGAACTGTATCCCGTTACAAAATTGTCATGCTTAAGATCTGTTTTTTTAAAAAAACAATAACCTTTGTTACCTGATTGATATACGATAGAAAGCATGTCTCAGAATGTACAAGAACCACTGCATTAAATGTTCTTGTTCTGTGCCATGCTTTTAAAATAAGAAAATTTTACCACAGTATTTTCAATAGAGTTTTATTGCCCAGCCGCTGCTACTGATGGTGCTTGCATTTAAATGGCTTTTGATCTCGTTTTACGCTTTAACAGCTAAATGAATTCTGAAGTCAAACAAAATTCAAGTAGTGAAACAAGTAGTGCGACATGATTTTTCACAAGTAAACAATGTTTTCCTTATTGAGTCTTTGTAAGATGGAGTTTAAATAAAGTGTCCGGTGCATATGGAGAGAAAGTGTTTCTACAGGTGGTTTGTCAAGCCCACTCACCTGTATGAAACACACTGAGAATATATTTGTATAGAGATATGGAGTGATTTTACGATGCAAGTGTGCAAAGTGGTGCAAGTGTCTGTTAAAGTGTCAGAGAGATAAAAGGGTGTTTTCTACAGAATTTTTGAAAAAAAAAAAACACAGGCTCATTGTAGATACTTACCCCTGTCTACATTTCTGGACAGCGTGAATTATGTAGCCAGAGGTACGTATGGCTACATTTCGTCTTTAAAATGAACGCTACGGGGCAGTATGATGCCGCCGATGGCTTGTGTTCCTTCTAGCGCTACCAGCTTGCAGCTTACGGATGGCTTTTCTGGTGTTACAAGTTTGCCTAGTAGGCTGCACACGTGGTGAAATCACACAGTCTTGACTGCTTTTCTTTTTCTAGATTGCTTCGGAAATCACTATCGGTTGGGTTTAGGGACGGAGGTGGATGGGTCAGTCGGTCGGTTAGTAAGCTGGCCTGGTCGGCTAAAGTGTATATTGCGCCCTCTAGTGGATTTATGCAAGAAGAGGACGTGCCAGAAAAATTTGAGATCATCAAAAAGCATTCACAATGGTCTTTGGTGAATTTGCAAAAACAAAAACTGTGAACAGACGTACCTCCAGTTACAAATTCCTTTTCCCCAGATACGTAGGCCTGGATACATATCCATACTGAGCCTGGGATGGAGAAAAAAAAGTATCTTAGAAAAATCATATATTAAATAAATGCTGCATATTTGTTTACAAATGTGTTTTAAATTCATATCTGTCCAATTAGTGTAAAAATGAACAAATGTTGCTAGTTGTACTGCTTACAGTGTTCATTAGACCTGGAAACAACAGTTATAGTGTACAATATATAGTGTATTTCCAACGAGCGTGGCCTGCAGTGTTTAGTTTACGTCATTCGAAAACCATCCTGTACATTTTACTGCGATTTCTAAAAGGCTGTTTTGATGTTGTTGTCCAGTTAAACAGGTTTACTACTAAACCTGCTGTGTTCTTGTGTAACAACATATTAGGGTGTAATTTCTCCACAATTTATCTTATTAGCAGCACAAATACCGCGTCTGTATGGGCTTTCCATCCTCCACCTCCTCTCTGTCTAAGCAGCGTAACAGACATCCAGCACCTATAACGAGAGGCTATGATTACTAATAACAGTTAATTAGCCTTGTCAGAGAGTTTCTCTGAAAAACAGGAAGGGGGAGGAAACAGAAACAAAAGACCCTCTATTGCTGAAGGCTACTTCACTTTCTTATTTACTTTCTGCATTGATGTGTATGAGAATATACTAGCATATACATGCTTGTTTTTATAGAAATAGACGTGAAAATGTGTATATAAATACATGAAATCTAATGTTATGTTAATGAGTGTTATTTTAGTTTCATTGAAATACTTCTGTAGTTATTTAGTTTATTTTTATTGTCTATTTAAGTTGACTAATTGTGTTGTTTATTTATTTTTATTAGTGTTTAATATGTATATAGGTTTTATGTTTTAATACATCGGTTTAGACCAAAATAAACAGTGAAATATGTCTTCAGCATCCACTGTACAACCCCAAATCAGAAAAAGTTGGGACAGTATAGAAAGCGTAAAATAAAAAAAGGTAACATTTTACAATAAGGTTTATTAGTTAATGCATTTACTAACATGAACTAATCATGAACAACACTTGTATAGCATTTATAAATCATAATTTAACATTCACTAATGCATTATTAACATCCAAGTTCATGCTCTTCAACATTAGTTAATGCACCGTGAACTAATAAGAACTAACAATGAACAATTGTATTTTCATTAACTAACGTTAAGTAACATGAACAAATACTGTAGTAAATGTATTGTTCATTGTTTGTTCATGTTAGTAAATGCATTATCTAACATTAACTAACGAACCTTATTGTAAAGTGTAAACCAAAAAAGAGAAAGAAGGGATTTCAAAATTTATTTTGACTTGTATGCAGACAATACAAGAAATTGCTTTAAAATGCGCCACATATTCTCTATTGGAGACAGGTCAGGACTGCAGGCAGGCCAGTTAAGCACCTGTATCCTCTTCCTCCGCAGCCAGAACTTTGTAATGTGTACAGAATATGGTTTTGCATTGTCTTGAAACATTTTAATAATTTTCTCACATATCTGTTGGCAAAGTTGCAATTATCGGCCCATCTGTTGCATATTTAGTTGATCATTATCTTGAGTTTAATTAGAGTAATGTGTTCATTATACAAGTAATATTTAAAAAGCGCAGGTCACATTAAGAGTATGGAAAATAACGCCTGTTTCACACCGCAAGCGTCAGCAGCAAGCGTCAGCAGCGCGCAAACAGCGCATGTTTTTTTGGCTTCCATGTTAACAGATTAAAGCTTTCATACTGCGTCAGCGCGAAGCGTAAGCGTCGCTGAAGCAGCAGTGCTGCGATAGTTTCGGCGCTGGGTGTATTTTTGACGTGCTGCTCACGCTCAATTAAAGTGACAGTGCATTGATAATGACACATTGAATGACAGTAAAAAGTAGCAATTTTACCCAATAAATGCATCAATAATATATACTGATTTATATATAGTCAATCAAATAAACTTAATAAACGATTAAAAACTTCAACAAATATTTATTTAGCAAACCAAATGTAAAACAATTTTAGTATCACTTTTGCTTAAGTTGCAGACTAGTGTTGCAGGAGAGGGGAAATAGAAGTGGCCACTTAAAGACTGCAATCTTCGGGAGTTGTAGTCCATAGCGAAGTGTATTGTGGGTAGTGCAGTTCGACACGCATGCTGGATAATGTGAGCTCGCTGTGTGCTGTGCAGTTGAAGCAGAGGAAGAAAGTCGTCATTGTTTTATGTTCACTCAAGTTGTTCCACTCGGGAGCTGTTTGCTCTGTGAACATGACAACACGACAATAAGTAAAAGAAGAGCATGCATTGATTACTTTTGTCCGACTCATCCTTTGCACGAGCATAAATTAACAAGCTGTTACTCTGCCACTGGACATCGCTGAAGCGGAGAAAGTAACACTAGTTTGATCATGTATAAATATCATTATAACTTTATTATATAAATATTATTATAATTAAGCCTGCAACATCCTGACAAACAAAAACAAAATGACATGATGTCACAGGCGATTGTCTTCTGAGTGCACCAGACATGAATGACACTCATAGAGCTTGAGAAGCATACAGTGCTGTAGGATCTTTAAAATTTGTATATAAAGTAAAAAAAAATGTATTTATATATATATATATATATATAGAGAGAGAGAGAGAGAGAGAGAGAGAGAGAGAGAGAGAGAGATAGGTAACTAGATAGAATAGACAGAGATAGATTGATCTGTGAAGCAGCTGCTAAAGAACTGTGCGCTGCAGCTGGTGTGAAAGGTAAACGCCTGCGTGCTGCTTCTGCTCTCCATACGCGCTGCGCACGCGCTGCTTTCTCTTGCGGTGTGAAACAGGCGTAAGTGATGACGTTGATGTTAGACAGTATCACGAGTTTTGTCAGAGTGTGAGAATGATGGAACAGAAAAGGGAAGGACAACAATAAAAGTATAAAAAAATCTAGTACATTACATGCTATCTTTATGAACATAACACCATCATTGCTTCTAAAGGACTAGACCTTTCTTGGATGCTGCTTTTGTACCAAATTACAAATCAATTACAATCACCTGTTGATATCACCTGTTTCAAATCACATCATTATTTAACCAATTTACCTGATTACTAGCCCTAAACTGCTCCTGTCCCAACTTTTTTGGAATGTGTTACAGGTCTGAATGACAGGAAAGGATGTATATTTACAAATGAAATAAAGTTTACCAGACAAACATGAAATAATTTGTGTTCATATTGTCTGCCATGAAATACAAGTCAAAGTAAATTTGGAAATCCCTTCTTTCTTTTTGTATTTGCGTTTTCCATACTGTCCCAACTTTGATTTAGGGTTGTAGCTAAAATAAATATATTTTATTAATCAGGTTTCTAAATACAGCTATGGAAACTGTAACATGAAGTGGAGGCTGTCATGGATCCAAATGCGGGGTTTATTACACAGAGAATGGTCAGGCAAGCAACGGTCAACATAGGGGCAAACAGATGTATACAGGCAGAGATGTGTTCATAAAACAGGTGGAAGGTCAGTGCAGGCGGCAAGGTACCAAAACGAGTAAACAAAGTAGAGATCAAACACGGAAGGACAAGACCAGGAAACTGCATTGTAAAGATCACAATTCAGTATAACAAGACTCAGCAAAGTCTGTGTGTTTGTGCGCTGTATAAATAGTCCATCTAATCAGTTATTGAGCAGCTTCAGCTGTGTGAGTGAGTGTTTGCAATCAGATGGGATCAGGAACGGGTGTGTGTGGTGCATGACTGGAACTTGTAGTCCATATACCAGCGGATTTGCATCTGCGTGTTTGTTTACCAGTTATCTGTATGGATTAGATCGCTGGTGATTTTGACAGAAACAATAAGCTTTAAAAGCTTTTTTTTTCATTTACTGGATATATGAGGTATGGGTTGGATTATAAAGGTCTGGGTATTATTTGTTAAATTTTAAGGTATGTTAAGTTAATTTTTTAAACAGAAATAAAATGTTATGGTTGAAATTCAGGCTCATGCCTCCAAATATTGACTGCTAAACTTTTCTACAGTTAAAACATTGGTGTGGTGTTAAAGAATTGTCCTTAGTTTGTATACATTTTACACAAAGCTATAAATCATAAATCCAGATGTTTTTTTTCCTGTTTATTACCAAAAACTGTTTTAGATTCATGGTTTCATAACTAACTAACTTTTTTTTAGATTAATTACTAATGAATAATTATTGCCAATATATGTGTTAATATCTTGTTATAAGTATTCTCAGCCAGTCATAATTGAGCTGTGTGCAGCAGCTTAGCTCTGGCCGACTATAAAGAAGTGATTTTTTGGCAGAAAAGAGCAATTGGCTGGGAAGGCATGTATGTGTTAGTAATTTTAAAGTTGTGGGGGTCTAACTCCCACAATGCACTGGCAAATTCCTTTAACATATGGCACGTCAGGAAAGGGGTGGTTGACCTCTGGCCCTCTCAAAAGTCTCCAGAGACGCCCTAGTCAGGCTGTATAAGAGATCGACCATCGCCGCGCACCGCAAGACTGTCTGTGACTGGTATAACAATCACTTTCCATTTTACCTTTCCCCCTGAAATTCCTCCCGATGTCTTCATGGCTCTCACAAAGACTGATCTTTTTTCTGCCTTTTGTAGTCCCTACGTTGGTTTTCAACGCTTTGCACAATACATCATTTCAACACATGTGATCCATTAAGGTAGAGCCAGGAGAAAGCACAGGAAACAGTCTCTCAGAAAACGTGTTACTCTCCTTTCAACTGTTTCCAGAGGCTGAATGTCCCCAATGCCCCCCGTTACTTCCTTACAAATATGATTCTTGAACATTTAAAACACATATTTGGGCTGGATAGAAACATTATCTGATTGGGTACGTCTAATGATTTCAGACTGCTCTTCATGGGTTGGACTTGAAGCTTTAGTTCCCATACGATCTTTCAGTCTGCTCTCATTAGAAAACATAACTATTTTAAATATTGGCGAAAAAGTATTTCATACAAATTAATATCCAGGCGAAAACGTATGATTTAAAAAAAGAGGTGTACCCTCTAACCCCACCCCGAAATGCGTGTCTCATTAGAGGATGAGAAAATCATACTAAAAGATACAAATGAAATTAAACTAATATGAATAAATAATAAAAAAAATGAAATTATCATTTTGTTGTAGCTTTTACACCCAGCGTCAGCTTCAATGCTTCCCATTCACTTTGAAGGGGTGATGTAAAGCCTTGCCGAACTAAATTGTGGATCCGTTGGCGCCGCTTCAGCGGTGTTGCTCGCTGTAGAAGTTGGGAATTTCTCAACTTTTCAAGCGCCAACGGAAACGTCAGCCAATCAGATTGTTTTATGCAAATACCCCAGCTCAGACAGTAGCCAGCTGTGGACTAAATTCATTGGCTGACGCTGCTGTGATGATCACGTCAGCCCCAACTTCAGACACGCCCTTTGTCAAGTGTTGACGCTGAAGCCCTGTGTGAATCGGGTGTTAGTGATTCCAGTCATTTTGAATGAGGCAATGCATTTGCCACTACTTTTGCTCATTTTCATTCCAAGCCACTGTATTGACATTGATTTTCAGTACTTTTAATATTTCCAAGTTGTAGCAGGCAATTAGATGAAGAAAATAGAGAACTGGAATCCTGTCCAGTCAGGAAAACTTTTTATGCATTTATCCATTTAATTGCAGGACAGTAAACCTTTTTAGACCTGAAAACTAACCAACACAATCTCACAGCAATTTGTAATTTGTACAATCTTATCCGTACATTTTACTATGATTTGCTCATCCCCCAGTGTTTAGGGGTTGGGGTTTGGGGGCTTGCATTCATTTAAAAATTTAACATTTTCATATTAATGATCTTCTATGAATTTGTATGACTATTTGTATGAATATTAGCTACTTTTATGACAGTATGTAAACTAGTTCCATCTCATGGGTTCGAGCTAAAGAAATTTCTAAAAATGAGTTTAAAGTGGCAGTTGTTGAAAACAATACTGTTATAGTGTCAGTATACTACTAATGTGCATGTTTATTACAGGTTCAGTCTAAAAGTCTGTGTTTGTTTTTGACAACCAAAACAACAATGGTAAAATGCAGGACCATAAGTGTGCAGGTGCGTAGGGTTTATTTAAAACATGACATCACCATCTACTTCCAATAGCACAGCATTTTTAGTCATTTTGATAATCTTTGTGAATGGGGATCATCAAACTTTTTACATTTGAATTTTGGCTTGCCTCTAAAAACATTGCTAATAACTAATATTTTGAGAATTGCACACCAAAAATGAATTCTGTCTTCATTTACTTTCCCTCAGTGGTTCCAGATCTGTTTGTGTTTCTTTCTTCTGTTGAATGTAAAATAAGATATTTTGAGGAATATAGGAAAGTAACAGCAATCTGATTGCATGGATTGCTTTAGAAATTTAGCAATTGTTAGATTTTATTGTTATATTTTATTATCTCTTTAATTTAATCATGCACATCACACAGAAGTTACTTTCAAAGCAAGCAAAAAAATAAAAAATAAAACAGACAATACAATAAAATAGATAAAAAAATGCATGAAAAAACAGTTACTAAGTTGTTAAGGTTGGCAGAGATTTGGATTTATTTGATACACTATTTGAAATGTTCTGAAATGTTCTTCTAAAATGAGAATTTTTAGTTATTAAAAAGTGTGAGTTATTTTACTTTAAAGGCAATAAAAAGAAGCTATTCTACAGTGTTGGGCAAGCTACTTGAAAATTGTAGTAGAACTATCATAAAACGATGCATCTTTGGGAAAAGATCGATGTAGCGACGAGTGTTTCCCAAAACCCGTAGTTTCTCTGTTGCAGATCCATCGTTTGAACTATGTTAGTTATGAAATGCCCATAATGATGCTCTAAATGGTGTGGTAACAACTTATTTTGAGTAGAACCCCATAATTTCTTTGTGCAAATTATATTGTTTTACACATACACACATTTAAAAAAAAAAATCCAATATTAGTTTAGGTAAAAACATGCACTCGCTTTTCATACTAATTAAAAGATATGTAAATGGCACAAGTGGGCCAATGTTTTCTTTACAAATATTATTGAGAATATTATTCTATTCTAAAGCATAAAATCACTTACAAAAGCTAACATGTATTCTAATCTCATATATAAATCATAAGTAAATAATGAGGCTATTTATTAGGATTTTTTTTATAATGATGATGATGTTGATGATGATGATGATGATCATCATCATCATTATCATCATTATTATTATTAATTAGGATATTGTTTATTTATTTTGTATTTTTTAAAAAGTCTACTTTTACAATTTGACACATGTAAACACTGCAGAAATGTTCTAACCAACAGCCCCACGTCATATACAGTACAGATACTTCATAAATAACCTACTATAAATTAAAAGCATTAACATATGCTACGATTTTTGTTTTCACAAGCTTTGGAGATGTATCATATTTCCGCTTTTAAATAATAGGTCATCTATAGCTTTCATCATGAGCCACAGCTGTGTTCAAAATTGCATGAATGTTTTTAAAGTGCACTACGAAAGGAACGCAATTGTAAACATGAAGATCGCTAAAACTAAACTGTAAAAGTACTTTGAAGGCAAATTACACCTAAGAGTGATGACTTTAATGTTGTTTTTTTAATCATTCAAGTTAAATGTTAGAATGTTTTAAAGGAACAGGGCATAGGGAGAATAACTGGGAATAGAACACAGCCAGGAACTATGTTTCTAACTACACCTCCAGAGGTGTTGCAAGCATCGTAGTGGTGTTGCAACGTAGTTTGCGAATGTTGCAACTATGTTTGTACTGACGGAACTTGTGACCTTAGTTAGCTATGGTTTTTGGAAACACACCCCAGAGTGAGAGGTGACAGTAACACACCAAAAAGTTTGTTGTCGACCACCGTAAAACAGAAAGATGAAGAAATTGTCATTCTCGCCATAATATAGATTTGCTTTTATTTACCGGCTAGACACCGGCCTCACAGCTCTGTGAATGTCAGTGGTGTCACTTACTGATCTGTGATCAGTAAATGTAGCTTGTGTGGACACTACTGCGCTACTGAAAATTTGATTTAGAAAGTAGCGACGCCACTGCCACGCTACTGAGAAATGTAGTTAAGCCAGTAGCGACACTACTTGTAGCATCGCTACTGCCCAACACTGCTATTCTATGCCATAAAAGTCAAATTACTGAACCTACACACAGGAAGCAGAGTAAATGATAGAGAGATAAATGCTGATTTTAAAAGAGGATTTCAGATAGCACTTATCTAGGTTTTTGATAATCTCAACTTTTCATTTATTGTTAAATTAAAGTGTATGGATTCCTGATTTAGATGCCTACTGTGTCCAATCAGTCAACTGACCCAACAGATGTCTACTCTTGGTGTGGTCTGAATGACCTTAAAATTGATGTCAAGTATCTGGATCAGAGTTCTTCAAAAAACGGACAGTGATATTCCAAAGGTTACAAAATTTGTAGGAGGTCTCTTTTCATCAAAGAAGTCATGCTTGCACCGAAAATATAATTGAGTCAACACGACTCTCGTCACCAACAGTGACAGATCGAATTGCGACCCCTCCAACAGGTGCATCTCTGGGGCGCACCCTGGGATCTCTAATTGATGGCTCTCACGATATCAAAGGCTGGACAAATAGTAGCTCAGGGCAGTTCTCTGAAGTTGATAGATCCGCAGGGTGGTAGAGGAAGGCTCTGAGGGTCAGGGTCAGGATGTGTCCGAGGGCTTCATTGTGCCAATGAAAGGGGCCGTGTTCGAGGCCTAGTTTGTGTAGACCCTGCGGGGGAGTAGATGCATAGGAGGTCGGTTGCGGGGTGTGAATGGGACAGCTGCATTGGGGAGAATAGGAGGTCCCTTTGTGTCCTGCCAATAAAAATCTGCGGCCAATTATCTGTGTCTGTCCCTCAAGTGGAATTCCTGTAGACTTTCTGAAAAGCCCTTCGACTGGGGGAGGTGGATAGTTTGGTATAAGAAAAGCACAGATGGTGGGATTTCTCGGTGTTGTGAAGAACTCTTTCCTTTAACACCTTTGCCATGTTGTGCACTGATGGACATTTTGTTGCACTGTTCACATTTAATGCATATTTTAGGAGCACTGAAGGCATGTTGGCCAATAAAGTTCAGTTTAGATGTTGGAAATTCTCCATTTGCAGCAGATCTTTGTTTGTATAGAAAACTGAATAAAGCAAACTGTGTTCCTCCTAGGGCTGTGTGATTAATTGAAATCGTATCGAAATCGCTAATTGAACATGCGTGATTTTGAGTGGGTGATTAATAATAAGCTTTTTTTTCTATTAGATTTGAATCACAGTCGGACAATACAAGTAGGGGTAAAGGGGAATAAAGTGCATAAGGCCCAGAAGATTGGAGAAGCCCTTAGTGAAATGTTGGGGTAGTGGGGGGAACTAGGGTTGTGCGATATTGGGAGTGACAAGCGTGCGTATTCCATGCACACCCAGTTGAAAACATCTCTACTTTCAGAATGCTGCAAGCACAATGCATGTCACATAACAAGATTTAAGCGCTCAGCTTCATACTTCGTGTGATATATACACATTTCAGTTGACTAATTAGCTCAGAAAAACACAGAACAGCCAAACACCAAGTGCTTTTTAATTTTCTACATAAATAAAACTTGTATCAGAACTGCAGCAATGTTTTGTTAGTTTGTCATCCTCTGAGAAATTTCTAAACCGTCTTAAAACACGATTTTCCCACAGTATGCTATTTGAACCAATCATAACGCAGCACGCCTAAACAGAGCATGAGAACAGGAGACTGAATAGCCTGAATAGCCATGTGCCTCCTTTGGGAATAGCGAACTTGTGCGTGCAAAACACGTAATATGTGAGCGACCTATTTCACGGCAACGTCACAAAGAGGTCTATATACACACACACAAACACACACACAGTAGTGTTCTGGAGACAATTTATTACACCTTTATTGGTGATTTTTATCTTTTGTCTTATGTTTGCTTTAGAAACATGTTACAGGTCTTTGATAAAGATTTTATTGTTTTCTGTTGAAAATATGTTTCAGATTTACACTGTAAAATGTGCATCAAAATCATAATTAAAATCAGAATCGCAATATTGTTCAAGAAAATCATGATAGGTTTCTTTTGCCCATATCTCACAGCCCTAGTTCCCCCCCACTACCCCAAGATTTCACTGAGGGCTTCTTCAACCTTCTGGGCCTTATGCACTTTATTCCCCTTTACCCCTACTTATATTGTTCCGCTGTGATTCAAATCTAGTAGAAAAAAAAGAAAATTATTATTATTAATCATCCACTCCTGTCGTTTCTTTATGTCTGAGACATTTGTGCATCTTTGGAACACAAATTAAGATATTTTAGATGCAATCAGAGAGCTCTCTTAATCTCAATAGAAAACAAAGGTTCCAAGATGATAGAGTTAGAGTTCTGAATCGTTCTAATTGTAGGACATCAGCAGAGTTCAGACCATAATTATAAGGATAAAGTTGTAGCTAAACTATATCATTGGGATCACTATGAGAATGATTTTTTCTCAGCTAATAAATGATACAAACAACATTATGGAGAAGCACTGCATGTTAAGCCATCATTTAAAAGATTATTTAAAGATGGCGACATTGTAGAGAACAATTGGTTATACTGTTGGAAAAATTACTGTTGTCTCTTTTACTTTTCATTAAACAATTCTAGTTTAATTGTTGGTAACTGTTGGTAATTGTTTGTTGCTGGCAGGAAACATAGAGCGACATCAAAATCTGAAAATAACTTCTCACTTAGCTTTCCTGTTGAAGCAAAGATGTGCTGAAAGTCTTATGCTTTTAATGTTGGGCAGAGACTTTGTAGAAAAGAGGAAGTATGTTTGGGTGCATGCATCAGAGGACTGCAAAATGACTGACAAGTAACGAATTACACGAAACCCCACCTTTTCATATCAGTGTGTATATATGCCGTAGTCAGGGAAATGTAAACTTGTTGCACACTTTCTGAATGTAATTCTTGCATTGCATTGGGGACACCCAGAATTCCATATTCATTTGTACCTAATAAATTACTAATATTTTTAACATTAAAGAAAACCCTCTCCTGACCTTTTTTATTGAACACGCATGAAATTAGTGTAATATTCCAACAATACCATAAAAATGCTGAGAAGTCATGTCAGGCTAGCAAATTTGATGTGATTTTATTTTACATAAAGACACATTCAAAAACAATATCCACATCAGGGTTTCTAGAATTCGCAATGCAGTTAGTAATATCACAGGTATAGGGTGATAGTCTAGTATGCAATGTGAAAGTGAACATTTGCTGGCTAAAAAGACGTCTTCACCCATGTGCTAGGCATTAAGTGTTAATTGCTGCTAAATGCCCAGTGTTAAATAGAGCCTTGTTAAGTATACTTTTCTTTTTCCCATGAAATTTTTCATCTTTGACAGGTGAAACGGGCTTCATTGTAGTTCTCCTTGAAATTGCCTCAGATTTGTTATTCTTCCCTTTTGGATTTTCGGTTACTTGCTTTTATTTATACATCCGTTTTGAATCCAACTTCTAGATCATAACAAACAATTTCCTAAGCCCTTAAATGTGTTTCAATTACCTACCTAATAAAGTTATATAGCATTAGCTGTGCCGTAAGTACTCCGTTATGACGGATAAATCAAGAAAAAGACCAGCATGCATTCTTTAATCCCCCTCACATTGTGAATCTCATTTCCAGACTGTGATCCAAGGCTAATTGGAGAACTTTTGGTAAGGTATGTTGTGTGGGACCTTTGACCTGGTGGGGGATGGTCATATTATTGAATAGGTATAGAATGACTGAGCCTCCGGTGACCCCGTTCCGACCTTTTCTCTTCAGTCCCACATGGTTGCCAATAGTGACGGCTCCGGTTGATCTTCACCTGTCAAAGCAAGACTTTGACTAAAGACTTGCAGCTTGGGAGGAGGCAACCAAAACAAAGAAGGAGGGAAAGAAAAAACAACGCATATAAACTGGCCCCTTGTTGGCATGGCTTTTCAAAACATAAATGCATGACTGGCCATCAGAGGTAAAACTCATTTATTACACATGTGTATTTCATGCCCATTCACTTTCTATACAGTTTTTTTTGTGTGTGTGTGTTTTCTGTTTTTGAGCTGCTGTGTCATCTCCTTTTGAGTTATAAAATACATGTTCTGCATGAGCAGGAATGTATAGCTGACCGCCAGCAGCCAAGGTGGCGAGTCTAAGCGCTGTTTGGTGTTGCAATGGCATGGCATGTCTTTCAGTAGCTTCTAGCATGTTTGTCAAAAGTCTCTTCTTTAAAAACACTAGCAGTTGAATGATGACTTGTGTGCTTTCAACATGAAACCGGGCTTCCTCTCACCTCTTGGATTGCATGACATTTTTTGTTCTCAAACTGCAATGCATTTGAAACGCAACACGATTGCTAATTACCTCCAAGCAATGCTGTATTTGGCAATTCTTACAGAAATAGAAAGTGCCATATCATTGGCTTCTAGGTAAACAAATTAAATGTTAAGCAGGTCAATGGCATAGAGTAATACTGTGTCCTATTAAGAAAACTGTGTTCCTCCCACTACCGCAAGATTTCACTGAGGGCTTCTCTAAACTTCTGGTTCCTATGCACTTTATAAGTTAAACTTAATATTTAACTTATTTTGTCCCAAATTGCAGCAACTGAGATTCAAATCTAGTAGATGATTTTAGTCACTCACCCTCTTGTCTGAGACTTTTGTGCATCTTTGAAACACAAATTAAGATATTTTAGATGAAACCAGAGAGTTCACTTATTCACCACAGACAGCAAAGATCCCAAGATGTTCAAAGTCCAGAAGAGGAACCAAAACATCCTATGTGACTTTAGTGGTTTAACTTTAATCATGCAAATCATACAAAAAAACCCAAAAAAAACCTTTGTGTGGCAAATCTTTGTAAACGTACCCTGAGGATTTGATGTAGAGGTCTGCATGGGACTGCTTTTATAGTCCCGCTCCTGTGAGGTTTAATTCCACACCCGACAGCTCCTGCTGTATATTCTCTTATAGTCTTTGTTCACCCGCTGCCCACTTAGAATCTTTTTTTACCTGACCCGACCATTTCCGCTAAATCTAGATCTGGTTTCTAAAATCTCACTTTTAAATTGGGTACTACCAAAAGAGAGATAACAGATAAAACTGCAGGTTGTGCAAGGATTGTAGGATAAATGTCAGTTTTGTTTGCCCTTTCGTGATGAAACATGAGTACCACCTGTTGCACACCGGATGCGCTGTCAGTGCCACGCATATGACAGTTAGAAGTCACATTCGCTGACATGTTATTTAAAATGACACTATTCAGATGGCGCTCTGTGGCACGGCGGAAATATGAACAGTGCCCTAAGTCGTACATGGGCACTGCTGACAACTTGCAGTGCCATTGTGCATACCCTGATAGAAACCTTTTAGAATGTTTAGAATTCTAAAATGCATAGCGCTGCATGGCGGTGCGATCCCCTTGACTGCTTAATATTTTGAGGTATTATCATATCTCGCAAAAGGTAATTTTTTTTCCCCCATTGCATCTATGACGCAAAAAAAAGACTCCCATACATCAGACTTGCCTGATGTGGGTTTCCTAACAGTAAACTGACTGTTTTCTAATGCAAGCTAAACGTCTTCAAGGTCAGCACATCTACACTTTGCTCTGCCCTGGTAAAACCCGCTCTGAGGGTCATTTTGCAGATGATATGCAACATGCTCAGAATGTGCGAATAAAAAGCACGTGCAGAAAGCACTGGTAATGCATTCAGCATGTGGCTGTACTGGTGCTCAATAAGAATGAGGAAATCACAGATATGCTGTTCAAATAACGTTGGAACTCCGGAGCACTATATTGTTAGACTGCTCCCGTTGATGACACCAGAGTTACCGACCACTACCTTGTTTTATTCAGAAATTTTTTCCTGTGCTACAAGAAATCTGGTAGGGTCCCAAAGCTCTAAATGCAGGCCTCTAATTTGATGTGGAAGAGAAGATATTGGCACACAGTCAATAATCGTATGATTATAGTAGAACTTCTGAAGTGGCATGGAAGGTTTGACAATTTTTTGGTTCCTTTTCTGCACTTAAAATATCTTGGAACCATTGCTGTCTATGGAAAATGAGAAATGTCTTATATTTCATCCAATATACCTTCATTTGTGTTCTGAAGATAAACAAATGTCTCAGCGGTTTGGAATGACCTTACCACATTAATGATAGAATTAAAAATTTTGGGTGAGCTAAACTTTTGAAGTTGATGCAAGTAAAAAGCTCATAGTTGGATCTCTTGATTGAAACCCAGGGCGATGATTTAACAGATGGCTGGGAGCATTAGTATTGTGCCACTAGAGGTCAAACACTTGGACTGAAGCAAGATAAATGAAAACAAAAACATTGCCCCAGAATATTTACATCAGCTAACAATGAAAGTCAAAAGTTCTAAATTAGACAATTAAATACTGTCATAATTCTGAACCACATCTGGCAGTTATTCCCATGCCTACCTGGTAACCTGCAGGAAATCACGTCTTTGAATAAATCAAGTCTTTTGGTTCTAGTGCAGATTATGGTTGCAGACTTCTGGTTTTATGATTAATAATGTGTATTAATCATATGTGTATTAATAATAGTTATGTGAAATATAAAAAAAAGTTGTGAATCATGAATTTTCATTTGATATCATCTTTAAAAACATGTCTTTCCTTGTCCTAATTACTTTTAATAAATGACTAGGTTTGATTAATAAAAACAACATCATTGACCTCAGTACTCTTGGGACGCTTGCAAAGTGTGGCTTTCTGGACTTGACAGCAGACAAGGAAGCTAACAAGCTCACTCTTTCGGATAACACAAGTGGCCTCCTTGTAAAAAGCCAATAATCCTTACAGTTCTGGTTGAGTAGCTTAAGACCCCCCTTGATCTTTGGGAGGATGGGAGTCAAACATTCCAATCCCGCAGATCCCCTTTGGCGATCTCTGTCGGCGTGAAAGACAAATTTGGCCCAGATCCTTTTCCCCGGGAGTTTTATTTGCGTTAAAAAGAGGTTATGAAAATAACTTTCCATCTTGCCTTTGTCGATGTTGAGGGGGCTGGGCCTGAAGAGGTTCGGGGGGAGCCTAGGTTTGTAGTAGAAGATTCTCTTTGACAAGAACTTGGCAGTTCTTCTCATCTGCTTCTTTGTTTGTTTCGGGAGACCTCAACAATTCCGGCTGCTCCTATGTGCACTCTATAAGCGGCGTTAGGAAAGGTGGGGGCTACCTGTTAACAGTTGTGCTTTTATTCCAGGCACCCCAGAGAGTCAGCAGGCATGGTCCGCTGCTGCTTAAAAACTTGGCCATGGAGCCAGAGACACATCTGGTCTGTTTGAGCTTTGCAGATGCTACTTGGAACCATCTCCATCCCAATGAAGCGTCTGAAAGAATACGGCACATGTAATAATGGGCTCTTTTTCTTCAAATGGTCTCATCGTCAGAGCATTTGGATCAAGATGAGGCACTTTCAGCTGGAATATAATCTGGAACGAATTGAGCAAATTGTGATTCTTACTGGTGATTCTTAAGTTTCCGGCATCTTTCATGTAAACTGGCTGAAATATTGTGAAAGGCCAAAGTTCTCAGCGTATACATGGCACAAAGCCAATATGTGTCCAGTGACAAATTATAGGGCATTGTGTTCCCTGATCTGAGGCCAGTTTATAACTGCAAGAATTCCCATGCTAGCCTGAGCTAATCAGTGTGTGATAGCATGGCTAAGTTAAATCTTGCTAATAGACTATCTATCTATCTATCTATCTATCTATCTATCTATCTATCTATCTATCTATCTATCTATCTATCTATCTATCTATCTATCTATCTATCTATCTATCTATCTATCTATCTATCTATCTGTCTGTCTGTTTGTCTGTCTGTCTGTCTGTCTGTCTGTCTGTCTGATGTCTAATTTACTGTCTCCCTGTCTGTCTGTTGTCTAATATCTATCTATCTATCTATCTATCTATCTATCTATCTATCTATCTAT
>CAIGQZ010032594.1:18262175-18273925 GCA_903798205.1 Danio tinwini | reverse complement strand
TCTGTTTCTCTATCTATCTATCTATCTATCTATCTATCTATCTATCTATCTATCTATCTATCTATCTATCTATCTATCTATCTATCTATCTATCTATCTATCTGTCTGTCTGTCTGTCTGTCTGTCTGTCTGTCTGTCTGTCTGTCTGTCTGTCTGTCTGTCTGTCTGTCTGTCTGTCTGTCTGTCTGTCTGTCTGTCTGTCTGTCTGTCAATCTATCAATCTACTACCTGTCTGTCTGTCTGTCTGTCTGTCTGTCTGTCTGTCTGTCTGTCTGTCTGTCTGTCTGTCTGTCTATCTATCTATCTATCTATCTATCTATCTATCTATCTATCTATCTATCTATCTATCTATCTATCTATCTATCTATCTATCTATCTATCTGTCTATCTGTCTGTCTGTCTGTCTGCTCGCACACACACATAAAAATAGTAACTTTCGACCAATCAGCTTTCTTATGTTTACAATCACTCTCATTGGTTGGTAATTATTGTTTTGCTTGCAGTGAGCAGCGAAAATAAATAATGGCATAGTGGCCTACCTTAATAATATTAGTATTTTCAAAATGCCAGAGGAAGTCAAGCATACAGTTGTTTTACAATTATAACCCCCCCCCTCCCTCTAATTATTAGCCCCCGTTTTTGTCCCTCCAATTTCTGTTTAACAGAAAGATTTTTTCCTCACATTTTTAAACAATAGTTTTAATAACTCATTTTTAGTAACTGATTTGTTTTATCTTTGTCATGATGACAGTAAATAATATTTTACTAGATATATTTCAAGACACTTCTATACAGCTTAAAGTGACATTTAAAGGCTTAACTGAATTAATTAGGTTAACTAGGCAGTTTAGGATAATTAGGCAAGTTATTGTATAAAATTGGTTTGTTCTGTAGACTATCAAAAAGAATATAGCTTAAAGGAGCTGATAAATTTGACCTTAAAATTATTATTTTTTTATTTAAAACTGCTTTTTTTTCTAGCCGAAACAAAACAAGTAAGACTTTCTCCAGAAGAAAAAAATATTATCAGACACACTGTAAAAAATTTCCTTGCTCTGTTAAACATCATTTGGGAAATATTCAAAAAAGAAAAGACAATCAAAGGGGGTTTAATCATTCTGATTTCAACTGTGTATATTTTTTAAACCACAAGAAAATCTGATGAGCCTGATCAGGAGAAGATAAAACTGCACACCTGGATCAGAATATTGGGAGACAGAAGCAAAATGATTTCAAGTCAGCCAGTAAACATGATGGGAGAGATAACTATGGGCTCTTTTTGAAGATTAGACAGAGTGAGTCATTTTCACTTGGCACATAATATTAAAGTGAATTAAATGTCAGTGGTGTTAGTAAACTGAATAGTGATGTTTGGTATGATATATGTTTGTAGTTACATGGTTGTTAGTTTTTTTATCCATGATTGACCCATAACGTTATATTGCACAAAATAATTAAAGAAATGTTCTGCTTTTTGTTTTTGTTGCTATAACCACTTAGTAACGCCATATTCCAGGGGAAAACTGAAATTGTGTGGCAGACGTCACGCAGTCACGGTAACTTTTATTTTCTGGATTTGTGCCAGAAATTAATCATTTACAAATTAAGCACCTAATGCATCCTTTGTGAGACTTCTTTTAAGAACCATCCCCCATACTTACAGTAGTGTGTATCTGTTTTTTCTCTTATTTTTTCTTTATGTTAAATATGTCTTTTGATTTTTTGCAGCAAAATATAACTTGGACATATTCTTGGCAGTCTTCATGAGCTGTCATCTCTCTTCTCCACTGACCTTCACATCACCTCTCTATACTGTCTTGTGAGTCACGGCACCAAAGAGCACTTGTCTACCTTCTTCTCTCTCTCCCTTTCTCTCTTTTTTTCTCTCTGTCTGTCCTTTTGTCTTCCTCTCTGCTCACCTTCCTGTAGAGGTCAGTTAGGCCCCAGACAGGCAGACACGGCGCTTCACACGGCACACACTTGGGAAATTCCACCCAGCACAAAAACAGATGCAAGAGAAGAAGAAAATGCACATCTTGTCTCTTCAAAGCCAGCACGTATTTACATTTATTTACTGAGCAGACGCATGCAAGCTAAATGCAAGACTCTGCAAGTGAATAGGTTAATAATAATAATAATAATAATAATAATAATGATAATAATAATAATAATAATAATAATCAGGAGTTATTAGGTGAGGCTCAAAATTATTGTAAAAGGTAAATAATTGTAATTTAAATAGTTTTTGACCTATTAGAGTCAAAGTTTTTTTATATAGAGTTCATGCTTTTATCAGCAGCAGGGTGGATTACTGTAATGGACTCCTCACTGGCCTTCCCAAAAAGACAGTTGCAGCAGATCCAGAACACTACTGCCAGGATTCTGAGCTAAACCAAAAAAAATCAGAGCACACCACACCTATCCTCAGGTCTTTTACACTGTCTCCCAGTTACATTCAAAATACATTTTAAAGTATTATTACTTGTCTGTAAATCACTAAATGGCCTAGGACCTCAATACATTACAGATATGCTCACTGAGTACAAATCTAACAGATCACTCAGATCTTTAGGATCAAGTAAACTAGAAATTTCAAGGGTTCAGTTATAGCAGGGTGAATCTGCCTTCAGCTACTGTATCCCTGCTGGAGAAATGATTAGATGTGCTCCAACATTAGGCACATTTAAATCAAAACTAAAACACATCTGTTTAGCTGTGCCTTTACTAAATAAGCACTGTGCAATGTCTGACAGATCGCACTATTATGTCTTTATTTTCTTTTTCATTCTTTTATAACCTGTTTTAACACATTTTAATCTGATTTTAATTATTTTTCTTCTTTGTTTTTATTTCTTTTTACTTGTCTCCTTTTTCCTGTTTATGTAAAGCACTTTAAATTACCATTGTGTATGAAATGTGCTATATAATTAAACTTGCCTTGCCTTGCCTAGAGGGGATTTGGGGTATTTTATCAATTCCCCAATTAAAACTGCGAACAGAATAAAAATAAAATGATGAATATAATCAAGACAATTATGATTAAACTGCAGATTGGGGTATGTAAATGATGCTGATTCCTATCTGAAAATGAAATAAAATAAAATTGAGGGGAAATTTTTTTTTTTTGAGAAGACAGCTTTAAAAGTTCAGATGTAAAAACTATCTGAAATTTCCATCGAAACTGAACATTTTTCTCAGCCTGCTTTGTTTATGTTGAGATATTTCACTTTAAAAACCAGGAAAAGGACTTATTCTTTGCCATAAAAGTGATATTACTGAACAAACACACAGGAGCCTGATAAAAATGCTAATTTTAGTGGACAATTTTAGACAGCATTTAGAGGTTTTTGCATCTAAAGTCTTCTTTATTTATTGCAATTCTAATCTATTGGTACAAATTGATGAAGTGTGACAAAAGAAACACTTAAAAGTGCATTTTAAATGCATTAAAACATCTTTTAAATAGCCAAAATGTTTGTTTTTACCTACTGTGTCTTAACGTTATCAGTGCTATATGTCAGTAGCTTAGGCTTTACATTATATTCACTAAATACAGTATTTTTTGTTATGATAATCATTGCAGTTCAGTGTCATCAGCAAAATGCCATGCATCTATTCTAAATCCAGACAAGGTTAATTTGAGGTCAAAGTTTCCCTTTATACTGTGTGATCTTCACTGATGATCAGCTGATCCCACATTGAGTGTGAAGGATGTCCAGACTGGAGACGTGGGCATGTTCAAGGGATTAACCCCATTTGCCCTCTCTTTTATTTAGCCTTCTGATTTATGGGTCCAGGCAAAGAAGGAGAAAAAAACAGCCATGACACCGTTTTACAATCTATGGAATGGCCAGAACCGGCATGATAGTGCCCACTGGAGTCTTCAGTAAGTTTGCTAAACTGAGAATGCATATGTGCATTACTTTTTTGCCATTACTGTGTGTATGATGCTCAGTTTGCATGCGGACTTATGGCTCTGATTGCCTTCGATTCTTTAGTATTGAAAAGTACACTGTAAAAAAGTTCTGCTAATTAACAGTTTTGTATTTTGTGTTTTCTGTCTATTTACGGTTGTGAATTATGTATTACAGGACCTTGATCTCTGCTCCGTCGACATTTGATGTTGAAAATTCAACTCTACAGTTTAAAAAGTGACTTTTAGTAGTTAGAAATAATATAATGTGTAAGAAAGAATACTTTTTCACACTTTGCAAGGTTAAAAGTTGTTGAAAGAAAAATCAAGGTCCCATGATGTAATGCATAAATAAATGAGGAAAAATAACAAATAAAAACATGAAACACAAAATATGGAAAACTGCTAATTTACACATATTTTTACAGTGTATATAAGAAACGTATACTACATGTAAATTCACAATTATAGAGATGAGCCCTCTATTAAATGGAACATGCTGGACACCAAGCAACTTTCTTGTCCAAAGGATCATGGGGGCCTGAAGTGTTCAGCGTTTGTATCCTTGTAAATTCTTCATTCTGTAGGGCACATTTAAAGTGTCCAGTTTTGATTAGCAAACAGTTTTGCATATAAACAAAGCTAAACAGGCAGTTAAGAAGAAATAGGTGTTGATCTGCTGTGGAGATGGGTACTTACCCATCCTATTACATCATATAATAGAACATTCTAGAACTTGTGGTTTTAAAGAGATTAATTTTATCTTCATAGTGTGCATTTTTTATTATCTCACTTTATCTTAAAGGATCAAAAAAACACCATCAAATGTTTTGTTTTTTCATTTATTTTGTCAATATTAGACAATTCACCTGTTTGCAACTGCACAAATGATTCCTGTAGCAACAGTAAAAAAAAATAAATAAAATACTTTGTTGTTCTCCACATCCAATAGCCAAAAACTCTGACATCTTCTAAAATCAGTGCTTTTATAGTTCACATTGGTTAAAGCTAATTCTGACGTTATTTAAAGAAACATTTTTTTTTTACATGCTACAGCTGAATGAACCGCCAACTTATCCAGCATATGTTTTAGGCAGCGGATGCCCTTCCAGCTGCAACCCATCACTGGGAAACACCTACACACACACATTCACATACAATTTAGCTTACCTAATTCACCTGTACCACATGTTTTTTTTTTTTTGGACTTGTTGGGGAAACCGGAGCACCCGGAGAAAACCCACGCGAACATGGGGAAAACATGCAAACTCCACACAGAAATGCCAACAAACTCAGCCGGGGCTCGAACCAGCAACTTTCTTGCTGTAAGGCTATTGTGCTACCCACTGCGCCATGCCACTGTGCTGCCTCTAGAGTTAAACAGTTGAGTTTTACCATTTTTGAATCCATTTAGTCAATAACCAGTTCTAACAGGGGCACTTTTAGCTTAGCTTAGCATAAACCATTAAATTGGATTAGACCATTAGCATCTAATAGATGTTTTGACAAAGGTTGTTTTTATAGTGTAACCCCTTTAAAGAAGTTTTAGGGGATGCAAAAAAATGTAAATCAACAGTTATAACACTTTGAATGTCTAAAAACATGTATATAGGCAAAGTAATACCAGTGGATTCGGACAATACACCGAGGTCTTAGGAAGTAGATGAACATTATTGTCAAAGTTTTTATTTTTAATGCACAGTTTTGACAGCAGTTCAATCACGATCATGGCACTTGTTAACAGTATGTTTTCACAAGAGTGTCATTTTATCTTCATAAGTATATATTTTAACTTCATAAACCATAATTTTTTTTTCTTTTTTTTTTAATCTTGCCAATATTAGACAATTCACCCCCTAGCAATGTTTTTTTTTTCTCCAAAGCTCACTAAACTCTATTATCTAAAGGAAGCCTAAGTTAGTTGTCAGATTTTTTTTTTAGATTACTGTCCTTTAAGCGACCACCCCACTGCAATGGCAACCCCTGCCCCTCTCCTCCGCTCCAAATGAAATTCTTTGGAAAGTCATCTTATATCACCCTTTGAACGTGCATTGAACTGTAAAACCACCCCATTGGAAACAAAATAAAGGGATTGAGGATGAGAGGAGAGGGAGGGTTGGGGGAGGGGGGGAGCGAAGAAGGAGAATTATAATTCTTTGCAGGCCTTCGGTATTAACCCAAACACCATCGCTGTCAGCGGCTCCGGGAGGGAAGCGCAAGGGCCAAACATTCAGTGTTAATTGGCACTTTGTAAGCTCCGAGCCTTCCCTTTGTGAAAGGTGGAGGGGATAGAAGATGGGGGGGAAAGAGAGAGAGAGAGATAGAGAGAGAAAGCCAGTTCTTGTTCTTGCTGGGCCTTGTTGAGGGTATTTACGGTTCACTTCTTATCCTTTGTTAATTGGGCTTTCTCTCCTTTATGGAGAAAAAAAGACAGGGAGAGAAAGAAGAATTCATCTGACCCCCACCCTACCACCCATGAGCTCCCCCAAAACAGGAGGGAAAGAGAAGGGCCGGGGTACAGAAAGATGCGTAATTGTGCATGGGACTTCATTAAGCTCAGATACAGGGCGAAAACATGTCATGTCAAAGTAATGGCTGCAAACACAATCCGACCTGCAGCAGATGCCCCCTAATTATTTAATCAATACATCACCACACATACAAGCCAGGCCAGCAGACAACTGCACAAATAATTCCTGTAGCAACCAGTAAATAAAATAAATAAATAAACCCAAACACGCTTTATTGTTCGGCACATCCATTAGAGTATGACCATCCAAAAAACTCATGCACCTTCTAAAACCTGTGCATAAGGTTATAGTTCACTTTGGTTAAAGCCAAGTCTGTTGTTATTTAAAGGAACATTCCACTTTTTTGGAAACATGTTTACAAGTCATTTTAAACAGAGTTTTACCTCTTTTTTTTACCTTTTTTTCTCTGAGTCTGGCAGGAGCACTTTTAGCTTAGCTTAGCATAAATAATTAAATCGGATTAGACCATTAGCATCTAAGAAAATAATAATAAAAAAAAATCCTATTTAATACTAATTTTACTATTCTGAACTTTCATCATGTAGAGTTGAAGTCAGAATTATTAGCCCCCCTGTTTATTTTTTCCCCAATTTCTGTTTAAAGGAGAGAAGATTTTTTTCAACACATTTCTAAACAAAATAGTTTTAATAACTCCTTTTTAATAACTGATTTCTTTTATCTTTGCCATGATGACAGTAAATAATATTTTACTAGATATTTTCAAGACACTCCTATACAGCTTAAAGTGACATTTAAAGGCTTAACTAGGTTACTTAGGCAGGTTAGGGTAATTAGACAAGTTATTGTATAATGATGGTTTGTTCTGTAGACTATCAAAAAAATAAATAGCTTAAAGGGGCTAATAATTTTGACCTTAAAATGTTTATTAAAAAATGTAAAACTTTTAAGCTTTTATTCTAGACTAAATAAAACAAATAAGACTTTCTCCAGAAGAAATAAATGTTATCTGACATACTGTGAAAATTTCCTTACTCCGTTAAACATCATTTAGGAAATAATTAAAAAAGAAAAAAACTAAATCAGGGGCTAATAATTCTGACTTCAACTGTAACCACGATGGAAATTAAAGAGTTACTATTTTCTAGGCCAATATGGTTTAAAAATAGTAAAACTCAACTGTTTAACCCTAAGCAATTCAAGTAATTCCAGATTGAATGTTGAATCCTTCAAGTATAATAGAATTTTCTGAAAAATCTGCTTATTTATTTTTGATTTATAGATAAAATACTCTGTATTTTACTCCATGAGAGAAATGGCTGTGACATTTTTGTGATGATAAGTACTACTAGCTGCTAAATAAACTGACTTATTGGTTAAAATTTCCTAAAACACTGCCTTATTGATTAAAATCCCCATGTTTATTTAAATATGAAGAATTAATTGAGAAATTACATAAAAACTTTAATTAATCACTTTTTTGGTAATCTAAAATATTTTTAGCTGTAACTATAATTTGATTACCACCTACACTCAAAAAATATAGTTTTGCTGTTTGTTCAAACTACTTATTTCAATTATGAGCTGAAACAACACAAATCTTAAGGTTTTTTTTTTTTTTTTTTTGGCCGGGTACATTGTTTTATGTTCAATCCACTTCAATAAATAAGTTAACTTAATTTCTTCATGTTGTCTCAACAAAAATCAACTATGTGGAACCCAGCATTTTTTTTACAGTGCATTTAAAATGTTACTGCAAAAAATGCTGGGCTCCACACAATCAATTTGTGTTGTGTCAACATGAAGGATTTAAGTTATTTCATTAGTTTTTACAAATTTAAGTGGAATAAACATGAAAACAATAAAGTTGTTCCAAAAAAAAAAAAAATGTTTCAACTTATTTTAAATAAGTAGTTTGAACAAACTAACATTATTTTGTTATATTTATTTTGTATTTTGAGTGGGTAAAGTTGATACATGTATTTATTACACCCCAGCTACCAGAACACCATCACGATACATCAACATTGTCTTATGCTTTCATACATATATGTCAACAAACAGTTATGTTGAATATGCTAATACAGCCTCAAATGCAGTGATTTCATTGGCCATTGTCCTTGTCACTGACAATAAAATGCAACATTTTTTTTTGATACTTTTGGCCCTAATCATGTTCCATACTAGATTGACAAGTTTGACTGTTGTGTTCGCATCTTTTACTACGTATCAAGCAATACAGGGCATTATAAAAACACTGCATCATTTTATAAACAGGATCAACACTGCACATTTTTATTTTAAAAACAGGATCAACATGTAAAAGTTTTGAGCCATGAGAACAATTCATTCGCAAATCAGGTGTACTTTTAATGAACTATCCCTTGCACTTTCATTGCAACTGGTGCAGAAATTCAAAGGCCCGTCACACACATTCACATACACCCCTAGCCTGTGTTTGGATTTGGGTGAAGCGTCCTAATTAGTAGGAGGGAGGTAAAGGGCTGCGGCTTTGGCCCGCTTCACAGCTCTTGTGGCCTCTTCCTCCCCTCCGCTGAGTGTATAAACAATAACAGTGGCCGCTCTGAAAGGACACAGGTGTCAACCATTGTTTGCTTTTTGAAAAGCACGGAGAGAGGGAGGTTATAGGGCCAGAAGGTTGGGCTCACACACCCTTTCCACATAACTGCAAACACCCTCTCCAGTGGCTCACAGCTTGACTAGTACTGTCTCACTGTGGACAGGAAATCTGGGTCCAAAACAACCCTAGTATTGTGTCTGCATTCAGATCTGAGGTGCTGTGTGGGATGAATGCAGGTTGAATAAAAAAAGGGTTTTACAGATTCTGGTTTTACAAATGTTTGGATAATGTCACAGTTAAAGGGATAGTTCAACCTCAAATCAAAATTCTGTTATCATTTATTCATCCTTCTTTGATATTTGAGCTTCTTTCCTCTGTTGAACACAAAAGTAGACATTTTGAAAAATGGTGATTGCTGCAGTCCTTTGACTTCCATGCTATTTTTCCCTTACTATGGAAGTCAATGGGTTAAAGCAGGGGTGTCCAAACTTGGTCCTGGAGGGCAGGTGTCCTGCAAAGTTTAGTTCCAACCCCAATCAAACACACTTGGGGTAGCTAATCAAGCTCTTGCTGGTCTTTTTTAAAACCATCCATGCAGGTATGTTGAGGCAAGTTGGAGCTAAAATCTGCAGGACACCGGTCCTCCAGGACAGAGTTTGGACACCCCTGGGTTAAAGCTAGTCAAAACCACCATATATATATACAGTTGAAGTCAGAATTATTAGCCCCTTTTGAATTTATTATTATTTTTTTATATTTCCCAAATGATGTTTAACAGAGCAAGGAATTATTCACAGTATGTCTGATAATATGTTTTCTTCTGAAGAAAGTCTTATTTGCTTTATTTTGGCTAGAATAAAAGCTGTTTTTTTTTTTACCATTTTAAGGTCAAAATTATTAGCCCCTTTAAGCTATATTTATTTCCATAGTCTGTTACACAATAACTTGCCTAATTACCCTAACCCGCCTAGTTAACCTAATTAATCTAGTTAAGCCTTTAAATGTCATTTTAAGATGTAAAGAAGTGTCTTGAAAATTATCTAGTAAAATATTACTTACTGTCATCATGGCAAAGATAAAATAAATAAGTTATTAAAACTATTATGTTTAGAAATGTGTAGAAAAAAATATTCTCTCCATTAAACATAAATTGGGGAAAAAAACAAACAGGGGGGCTAATAATTCAGGGGGGCTAATAATTCTGACTTTACTGGTGGGAGGCGTGCGTTGTCCCACCAGTGACGATATACAGCCACATCGCACTGCTACGAGTGTGATATTGCATTTTTACAACAGTTCGACAGCATAATCATTTGTATAAAAAAAGAAAATCAAACACAGACAGTCTCAAAACCCTTTTGTATGAGGAACTACTTTCTTCCTCCATTCCTTCACATCTGCAGCTAACATCAGAACAGCAGAAACCATTGCTAATTCACTAACGTCACTTTAGAGCTAGTATTTGACTGATTCTCTAGCATAATGTCTAAAGTGATGACAAAATGGGTCATTTTGACCACATTTTAAGATTATAAGGCTGAATGGCATGAAATGCCATCAGTCTACAGAGATTTTCCAGTATGTCTTTGTTGCAATCGGGGATTACAATATTACTATGCACTACAAATACAGCACTACAACATACAAAAGAGAGAAACTTAGAAAGTCCTTTACCTGTTTAATATTGATTTGATTAGCTGTAGTTTGAAATTACACTGTTTTCTCTTAGGGCTTATTATGTGGTCTCTGCTGCCATCTTGTGGATGAACATAGTCAACCGTCTTTGCTGAAAGACAGGCTAATGGCTGCTGATGCATTGTATCTCAGAAATTATAAAATTAAAAAAATAAGCACTATCCTTATAAATAAACTGCATAGTTGCAATCTAAACAACTACATTCTCGCCCAAAAAAGCCTTGAAAGTACATTATGTTGCCAAACAGCAGCAACATTTGTCAAACTGTAGAGCATCCTCTGCTTGTCACTGTATGTGGGTGGAGTAATACGCAAAGGTGAAGGGCTAAGAGGCTGGGAGAGTGCTGTTACTGTGCATTCACACCGAAGGCGGTGATTGGTCAAAGTTCGCCCTGGCGACATCGATGTCTGCCTTCACAGCTCCGGAGAGCGTCAAAATTTCTCATTGATCTCACATTTAAAGGAGCTGTTGCAGCATTATTAGCAAATCAGTTAATTCTCGCATAAAACATGCTTTCTAGCATAAAAATGTTGCACACTTTTTACCAATTTCATTTAACAACGGAAGATCAAGTTGCATTTGGTGTGGCTTTGCTCCACTTATCCATTTGTTTGAAATATTCTGAAGCAGCAATACTGTTTTGTACTGTCGCATGAGATTCCTGCTTTTTTAAAGAAAAAAATATATAAAATTAATGCACATCAGTAACTCGCCAGTTTTTAATGTACGTGCCTATAAAAAACATTTTAAATAATTGGAAATCCGGCGACCGCAGTTGGTACCAAAGTTCACAGGGCTGTGTTCTCTGAAATCCTCTCAAGTGGTGGACTTCTACATTCCGATTGCTTGCAGCCAAACCGCATCACAGCTCATTACCATAAAGTTGACTTGATTTCAACTCTCCTCTATGCCCACACCACCGAAGATGGGCCACGCTTCTCCTCACTGCTTATCGCCGCAAGGTCCTATTGAAAATGAATGACTTCCGGCTTCTTTGACGCTTTCGCCGCTTTCAGTGTGAATGCAGAATATTGCATGGCTATCAGCCAATCAGATTCAAGAACCAGACAG
>CAIGQZ010032594.1:18248243-18262075 GCA_903798205.1 Danio tinwini | reverse complement strand
ATAAAGGTATTTAAATAAACTGATTATGCCTAATAACTAATAATAATATACTCATTGTACTGATAAATTACTTTGATAGTAGGTTATAAATATTTATCCCTATCTCTGCCCAAACCTTATCCCATGTTGTTATCATATATAACTTTTTTTAGGTAAGTAGACTGTAAAGTTTCATTTATTCATTTAATTTTTCTTTGGCTCAGTCCCTGATTTATCAGGCATTGCCACAGCGAAATGAACCGCCAAATGTAAGGTTTAGACTGTAAAATATAGTGCAACCCAGTCTATAAGAACAACTTTTCAAAAGATAGATAGATAGATAGATAGATAGATAGATAGATAGATAGATAGAGTGTCTGCAGTTCATGTTGATGGTGATGTAAGAGCGGGTGGGGGATTTATTGCTCAGCATTAGGAGCTCTAATCTGTTGCAGGTGTTACTGGCTGCTATCCCAGCCAGCCGGCCTGTTTCTTCCCCCCTGGAGGCCCCATCATGAGAGTGTATGTGGGCATGTGTGTGTGTGTCTGAGAAAGAAGGGGAAAGTGTGAGCAAAAAGAGATAGTGTGTATGTAATGCGTAAGGCACTGCATGTTAAGTAGGAGGAGGTTCTGGCTTTGGTTTCTCCTCTTAAACCTAGTAAAGTATATGATAATTGATACAGCCTGGCATCATTTCAGATCTTCTCTGAATTATTATGATCCACCCCTAGTAATTTACTGTGAATTAATGTCGAGCATCTTTCTAATGAAGGACTCAGTCAGAAGAGAAAAGTCTTAATCGTGTTGGTCATGCAATCAAACCACCTACTGGCCAAACGTTATGAGAGAGTGGCACGTGCACTTTCAAGGGCTTTGACTATTATTAAGAGACTGCTGCCATCATCTGGACATATTGTGATATAACATCCAAAGTAGCCAATGTGGTAATAAAAAGGTTAGGGGATGTGATTTTCACGGGAATATTCTGGAAATGTTCAACTTAAATGAAAGTTATGGTAATAAATCAATACATATTTTGTGCGGATGTTCGCCGTCTAAATAAAGCGCGGGAACTAATGCAGACCGTGCGTGCCTTCAATGGACGAGCCGTCGCCTTTAACACCATAAGCGTCTTTAAACTACAAATTATCGTTTTTTGAAAGCTGTAAATGTTAAATTGTTATCAGTCATAAACCTCAAGCGACAAGCTGTTAGTGGAAAATCGTTATCCTTTGAGATAATCTCATCAGAAAGAGGACAAGCAGATGTGTGAAAGGGAAAGTCATTGAGTAACAGGGTTGCCATGTTTAAAAGAAACCCAATAGCCCAAGTGCTCTGTTAAAAAAATCGCCCAAAACTAGCACAATATCATCAAAACTTAAAATATGCCATCAGACATTCATAAATTTTTGCACCGCATACATTAGTTTTTTTATTTTTGATATAGGCCTATAGGCCTGTGGCGACGCAGTTGATGCACAGCAAGAAGGTCGCTGGTTCGAGCCTCAGCTGGGTCAGTTGGCATTTCTGTGTGTTCTGTGAGTCAGTTCTCCCTGTGTTCGTGTGGGTTTCCTCCGGGTGTTCTAGTTCCCCCCCCACAAGTCCAAATGTGGTATAGGTAAATTGGGTAAAATTGACGGTAGTGTACAGTATGTGTGTGTGAATGAGTGTGTATGGATGTTTCCCAGCTGGAAGGGCATCTGCTGCGTAAAACATATGCTGGATAAGTTGGTGGTTCATTACGATGTGGCGACCCCAGATTAATAAAGGGACTAAGCCGAAAAGAAAATGAATGAATGAATATAAGCCTGTAGTTATCAGAAATTCTAAAAATATCAATAAAATCATTCATTCTTTAAATTATGCTTTAAAATGACAGCACAGTTATATCCAGTATAACAACAACTGACGGAAGCTTAAAGTTGTGAAATTAATTTTAAATTAAAATATTTTCAAAATCGAAATAAAACATTTGCACAGACAAGGCTTAAGTCCTAGATTAAATTGCATGTTTGAGCTGTCTTAACTGAAAATAACTTGCAGTTAGATACCTTAAAATACCTTAGTGGCATTGTTTTGTCTCCAGAATTTACACCAATAATATGTTTTTTACAGCATTTTTATAAAAGTGGCTTAAATATGCAAATTTAACTAAGGTTTAGTCCTGACTTAAACTAAGCCTTGTTTGTAAAACTGGACCATTAGATATTAATTGTACCATAAATCGATGATTTTTTTGGAGATTCCTGAATCCTGCTATTTTGTTGCCACAAAAACAAAAACACTCAGTCACTCAGTGCACTTCACAAAAGTTTACTCTGTTTCATAATCCTGCAACATTTCAGCTTAATATGTTATGCAAGAGGCTTATGCCAAACATTTAACCGCAGAACAAAAATACAACCCGAGGCAAGTGGTTAAAAGTATCTCAATTCTTGGCAACACTGTTGAGCTGCCAACACAAAGTGTTGATTATCTGAAAATTATCTGATTCCGGAATAAAAACACTAATTTGAGTTAGTTAATGATTTCAGACAAAAATTAAAAAATTGCGAACAAGCAAAGTGCGATATGTTTGATTAAAACTCTTAACATCACAGCAACAATATAATCTACTGTACGCCTACTTTAAATCACCTTCATATCGTCTCAAAGTCTAAAATAAATTCTCAACGAAATTATCGTTATTAAAGTATGTTTTGGTCTTGGCTGAAAGGCTCTCATCCCCTTCATGATCACTGGCGCTTGGTGTGTTATCATAAATATGCTAAATAACATTGTTCTCCACACATAGATTCCCATTGAACTGTCAGTTTCCAGTAAGTGCTTCCATATCCATTTAAGGATTGTATGTGTACGAGTTTTGAATCATTTTATCCCTTAAATTGGGGAACCAATCCCTGAAGAGAGTTGCGTAGTAGGTGTACCAAGGGTAAAAGGACTCAGACTGTCGAGTTGCTCCAGCTTGGATAATCTGCAAGGCGGCATCGTGTGCAGGGTAGGCAGTCATGTTGATGTAACCTCTGCATTAAACACATCAGAGATAAGAAGAAGGTGACTTTTATTGGCCACTTAAGCTGTTACGTGTGATAGGGATTTCTGAGTTACACAAGTCAACTGCTATTTATGACTACATATTAGACTTTGTTTGTCTGTGTTCTTTAGTACTAGAACTGTGATAGCAACTCTTGGCAAAACTTAAATGAAGAATTTAGATATGGTAATAGGTTGGTACACTCAGTCTTACTTAATATCCTCGTTTTGTTTAGTTTTAACATTACATACTGATACTTATTAGCTTGGAGGCTTATACAACACATTTTTATATATTTTCAATTAAATCCTAAGACTTAAAGGTGCAGTAGGTGGTTGTCTTCAGAAACATTTTTTTTTTTTTTTTTTTTGCTGTGCTGGTTATGTCTCTTCACATTCCACTAGTAATGACTAAAGTAAATGATCTAAATGTATTTATATTTATGTTTATATTCTGGGTAAGACAAAATAAGCTTAAAAAAAGTTTGTCTAATTAAAAACTGTTGGGCCAATAATTCTCATAATTCTGATAAGTAGCCCAAACTGTCTGTCAGCAAATGTAGATTTGTACGACTGTGCACCTCTGTTCACGCAGATACCTGTGTACGTACTCTGTGGTCACGTGGACACGAGTGACAGGAGTAAAAACAAATGCTAAATCAAAACATTTTAAAATCCTGAATCAATATTAGAGTTAGGGGCGATGCGGTGGTGCAGTGTGTAGCACTCTCACCTCACAGCAAGAGGGGCGCTGGTTCGAGCCTCAGCTGGGTCAGTTGGCAGTTCTGTGTTGAGTTTGCATGTTTTCCCCGTGTTTGCGTGGGTTTCCTCCGGGTGCTCCGGTTTCCCCCACAAGTCCAAAGACGTGGTACAGGTGAACTGGGTAAGCTAAATTGGCCGTCGTGTATATGTGTGTATGGATGTTTTCTAGCGATGGGTTGCGGCTGGAAGGGCATCCGCTGTGTAAAAAATATGCTGGATAAGTTGGCGGTTCATTCCGCTGTGGCGACCCCAGATTAATAAAGGGACTAAGCTGAAAAGAAAACGAATAAATGAATGAATGAATATTGGAGTTGGCTGAAGTATTTCTGTTAGACAGGTAATGTTATGTTTTAAAAGTATTTTAGTCATGCAAAGCTGATGTAGATTTTATTGTTACAAATGGGTTATCTGCATCATTGTTCAGCCAATGAAATCTTCCAGCAAACAATTGATGTGACTATTTTCAGTTTCATAAGGGACCTTATACAGCATCAATAATGTAGATTTTTATTTAGTTTAACAAAAAACGTAAGTAAATAGCACTATTCTGCTTAGCCTGCTTTACTGAGGTGATGCTGAGGTGATGTTGTTTTTATTTTCACATTGGTACATTTTTTTGGTCTGAATATTTGGTCTGAAATAGCATGTAAGTATGGCTTAGTAATAAGTGTAATTCCTGCATGCCGCTGGCCAACCACTAAGCATACAGTAGTCGCTTTAGGACAAATGTTGCAAGAGTAAAACCAGGGATCCTTGCATGCATGAAATATTGCACATTATGGCAAGTTTTGTTTGCTAACTACATAACTGAAAACGTGCTAGATATAATACAGATTTTTTAACAAAATTGTAGTATTACAAAGTATTATAAAGTTTTCTACCTGTCAAATGACATGATCTAGTGGGTCTCTGTCATCTTTAATGTGCGTGATCGCGATTTCACGAGGCGTGGCTTTGCATGGCAGGGAAGGGATTGTATTTGAAAGATATTATGCTAACCGGTTAGCATTTAGGTAGAACACCTACTGCACCCCTAAACTTAAAAAATCTCAGGTTTAATCAATCCATTTATTAGCTGAGCTGTTGATGTTAGTTTGGTCTTACTTGATTTTCTCCATGGCACTATCTGTGTCAATCAGGCCGAGTATGCATATGGTTATGGACACGTTGCTTTTTTGCATTGCTAGCTCATTCTGAAGGCCTCCAAAAAAGCCGTTGAGTGCAAACTTAGTTGCGGCATACGGCAAAGCAAAGGGACCACACATTTTTCCTGTGGAAAAATAGATGTTATTCCAGCATCTGTTATTCCCCAGCATTTGAGGGAAAAATTGTATATTTTGATTACCTAGCAAGGAGGAAACAACAACGATCGATCCTTTACTTTTTTCAAGAGTCGGCAAAGCTTTTTGAGCCATCTGTAGGTAACTGAGAAAATTCACCTGTAAGAGGGTAGAAAAACAATAAATGTGGCATTAGGTCAAATGTTCACTTACAGTGTAGCAGTGGTGCTAAGTAATGAATTACAAATGCTCAAATTGAGTAGTTTTTCTCAAAAATTGTATTTTAAAAAATGAGTACTTTTACTTGACTATACATTTTTAGTGTTGTGTCAATATTTTTACTGCATCATTTTCCTTCAACCTGCAGCCACCAATTTTGCACAATTATTTTTTTTTCTTGTCTGTGGTGGTTGGCTAGAATAACCATTCTCATGATCCTCTTTCAATCAAATCTTGGAAAGTGTCAAAAACTGATAAGAAGACGAAGGATGATTACTGTATGATTCTTGTCCGATGTATTTGAAATATGGCCTTATACACACACATACTACAGTACGTTTTCACACACATGGATATGGTATGGACATCTAGCATTCTCCAGCCTCTGGCCCCTAGACTGCAGCTCTGCACAAAAAGTTTGGCCAGAGGATTACCATGAATGGTTGGCCAGAAATGGTCGTGCCCAACTGAGCCTGGTTCTCTCAAGGTTTTTTTTTCCTTCACTTTCGTCAATTGGTGAAGTTTGTTCCTCACCACTGGCTTGTTTGGTTTGGTACTTGTTTAGCTGCGCTTCGATGGATTTGCTTTTCAGTGTTTGGACTTTCAGCAGTGAAAATCAAACCATAATAAACTGAACTAAACTGAACTGAAACTAGACTGACACAGTTTCAATTTACTAGAACTTCAATGTTAAGCTGCTTTTACACTATCTACATTTTAAAAAGCGCAATAGGAATAAAGATGAATTGAATTGAGCATTCACAAATGGCATGTACTATATCAGTGCCAAGCAGTAGCTTGTTAGTCAGGGTTCAAAGTGCATAACCTAAGTATTAACATATCGTCACATCTAGATCCCCCAACCTCTACGATTTCGCTCTACGATTTCGCTCTGCACGTAAATGCATCATCCTGCTTTCTGTTGGCTTGCATATGTTAATGCAATGTGTTATCACATCAAATTAGTCTTACATTTAATTTATAGTATAAGATAGCAGATTTTTCACAATGTAATACTCCCTACTCTTGTGTACTTTTAGAAGAGTTATGTTTTACTCACACTTTCAGTAGTATTTAGAACAAATACTTTTACTGTACATGCACTACTTTTTTTTTAGCAAGCAATGGTACTTTTACTTGAGTATAATTTTACAGTATACTTCTCTCCACTGCAGTGCAGTCATATTTAACATTGTTTGGTGAGCAAAATTCTGCCAATTAATAGGAATCTATAATTGGGAATTTCACATGAGGGCGAAAGATTTCTCCAGACAAATTTTGCAATGAGTTTAACCGCAAGCATCTTTTCCTGCCTGTGAAATTTTCTTGTAGCAGCACATAGTTTAGCTTTATAGCATATTGTTCATGAAAAATTTGTGAGACTCATCCTATTTGAAAGTGCAGCAGTGTAAATTGCATTGGAGAGCTAAAGTGATTTTATTTATAGTTTATTGTGAATGCTACACAGTCATATGGATGACTATACCAGTACTTTTGTTGATTTTTGATCTGCATTTACTTGTATTATTTTATAAATGTGAATTAGTAGCCTTATAGGAACTTTAGGTTAGAAATGGCTAGTGTTTTTCAACCACGTTCCTGGAGGACCACCAGCACTGCATGTTTTGCATGTCTCCACTGAAGTTTTTCAGTCTCTGCTAATGAGCTGAATCAGGAGTGTTTGGTTAAGAAGAGTTGAAAAATGTGCAGAGCTGGTGGTCCTCCTTGAACATGGTTGAGAAACACTGGCATAGGGTCAAATAAATACTAATAGAAATCTTTTTTTTTCAGTAAATCTTCAATAAACAACATCTTCTATGTGATTCTGCACCTCTAGTAGCCATCGCGTGTGCTGAACATCTCCATCCCACATTTGGTATGGACTGGGCCCGATGTGGTTCAGAACCAGGTAATCCAGTCCTCCAAGCTGTTCGATGGCATACTTCACAGCAAGATCAGCATCAGAGGGGCTTGCCATGTCCGCAGGGATGTAGAAAGCCTTTTGAGCCCCCATTTCCAGGCACTTGCTCACAACCTGAGTCAGATTAAACATATTGAAGCAATCAAATATGCTTGAAGCCTGAATGATAGCAGAAAACCCAACTGACCTGTTCTAGCACATTTCCTCTCCTCGCAGTGATTACGAGCTGAGCTCCTAAACGGGCATAATGGTACGCCAGCTGCTCACCAATGCCAGTACTGGCACCAGTCACCAGCACCCGAGCACCTTTTAATGACTCTAAAAAAACATATTTCAATGTATGACAGTCGTTACATAAATAACAACTGCGTTTAATGTTCACTGTTTTCAAGGGCAAATGACAATTCCAGCTTTCTGTTATCACAATATTGGTTTTTAGGGATGGTCTTTTCCAATTGGTCACGTTTATTGTGTGTGGAAAGTTACTTTAAACTTTTACCAAAAGCCTCTTTGTATTCTGACAAACACTCTGTGGCAATTCATTATATTGAAGACGTAAAACATCTCTTGCTGAAACTGCTAAACTGGGGGGCAGAGATACTGTTGCTTGTTACACGTCCTGAATTGCATAAATGTCATGGCAAATAGCTGATTTAATATTTTGATAAATACATTGACTGTTTATACACAGGGCCGGAGCAAGCCGAACTGCCGCTCTAGGCAATGGACTAGCACGCCGCCCTCAACCCGAAAGTGAAAACGAACCTGACCAGTTCATAAAGTGAGGACGGGGGGGTTGATGTTGCAGATGAGTCAGTACGTTGGGTTGGGCGGCGCGAAGCGTTTGCCGCCCTCACTATTATGCCAGACCCCTATTATGCAAGTGTTCTGTTGATGTTGTGGATGAAAGTCAGTACGTTGGGTTGGGCGGCAGGGCGCGTTTGCCCGCTCATTATTATTCCGCTCTAGGTGGCCGCCTAGGTCGCCTCTATGGAAGCGCCGGCCCTGTTTATACACCTGTGAGCCAATACTTGGTGATTTCAGCACTTTCTTCTGAAAAGGCATGGAAGTTCATGTTGATAGCTATCAAATCCAGACATCACAGATTTGTACAAATCTATCACATGAGTTGCCAAACGAAGAAAATCCATTTTTAATGCCCCTATCCGGAGATAAAGTGCAACATTTAGCTCTGTTTTAAACGTTATGAATAGGCCAGTTCACTTGGGGGGGAGGTCGTGTTCCTTTATTTAACACATTTGACTGCTCACTTGCACGTAATGAAGAGACCGAATTAACTGTAGTAGGAATAAAATATGCATTAGTTAACATAGCCAAATTGTTATCTTTCTTTACACAAACTAGCTGATTTAATAAGTGACACAAATAAATAACAATTGCCTATACATAAGACCTTTAATGTTAGCCTACTATCTTATTTGCTAATAACTGTTTTTATGTTTTCTACGCATGTTTATGTCAAACTCCAACAGTATTGCAGAAATATAACATTTTAAGTGCTGTTATTTAATAGATCTGTCGCCTGGGGTTCGAGGAACGAATTAAAATAATTTCAAGAGAAAATAATATTTTATTTTAGGAATAAGAGAGATTTTAACACGTAGAAAAATAAATTTAAGATAGTAGGCTATATTGGGCTCCACAAATATTTCCACAAGCTTTTACCCCACTTTGTAGCATAGGCTACTTCCTAAATAGGTGTAAACACTTATCACGTATCAATTTATAAACAATAGAATACATCTTACAGCACGCAGATAAACATTAAGGCTGTTACACTCACCCTCATTAAATGAAGGAGCACTCCATCGGACCGCAATGAACGCGACGCATATGCTGCAAAGCAGTAACTTGGCATAAAGCTTCATTTGAAGGAATAAAAATACGGGAAATCTGTGCACAGCTTACAAAATTCTCAACTTTGTGAAGTCGGCAGTCGACACCCAGAGAACAGGCAGAACAAGTTTTATTAATCTAAGTTCAGACAGGCGGAGCCAAATACCAAAGTACAATCCGGTTTTAGATAGCAATGCGTTTTGTAACTTCTGTTAGTATTGTGTTGTTATCAGTATTAAAGTCTTGTTTTATTTGCGTCATTACGTTAATGTTGTTGTTGAGTTTATACAATTCATAAACTGACAGACTGAAATACAAACCGAAAGGAAAGAAAAAAATATACAATTATGCTAACTTTTTACTTGTTTTAAACTTAGCTTACTTTTAGAATCATTGGCATATCTGCTAAAGATTATTTTAAATTAATATTACGCGTAAAATCTAAATTACGTATTTTTAAAATACAATTAATCATTCCGAGCCACAGACAAATCACTGTCATGTGTCGTTGCGGCACTTTCACCAAATAAATAAAACCGAATTGTTTATTAAAGTAACATCCATCTGCTTTTAATGTGTGTTTTTTAAAATGTGTATGTTCATAAATACTCACAATAAATAACACATATTACGTTTTATATATTCGTCGTTCATTTTGTCGAATGTGCAGATTTAGCACAGCTGGATTCAAAACGAACTTTATTGCTACCAGTTCGGTTAGCTAGTGCAAATGCCCTTGTCGCTGAAACTCGCTGACAAAATAGTAAAGCAGAACATCCAGTAAAGTGTTTTGCTTCGAAATTTTGTACTTTAGAGCATAACTTTGCATTTAAAACATGGCTGCTAAGATTTTCCCTGTCGTCAAGTAAGTGTTTCTGTGTTTTTTTGTATCTGGAGCTGGTTAGCAGTTAGCATACAAGTGTCTGTTTGGGTTTAAGTGTTTATTATACTTCATAAATGATTATACTTTATATAATTATGTTATACATTTGTATTTATATCACATTAAAATGTAATTACTTTGTATCAATTGCTATTTTCGCTTGCATGGTCGTAGCTAGCAAGTAATTAAAGTAGCTAGCATGCTAATTACTCAATTCAGGAATTACTTTGACTGTAAAAAATGTTAAATTCTGTTTTGTTTTTGAGTTAATCATTTATTTTTTTTAAAGCAATCCTTATATATTTGGTGTCATTACCAGAGAAGCTTGTAAACGTGCACTATTTCCTTTGACTCTACTTAGAATGGCTGTATTTGTGATTGAGCTAAAGTTAGTTTTACATTTACACATTCAGACTTTCTCCTCAATAATATAATTTCACAATAATTTCACATTTTTGCAAAATTTAAATAGTGAAATGATATTAGCAGCCAATTACTATCAAAGCACATTGTTCCCAGTCAAATAAATAGTGCTAATGTTGTATTCAAGTCCTACTTGCATATGATTTCAGAGTCAATATTCAAAGTACCATGGTAAACAATATAGGGAGCATGTCACACGTTGTCACTGTGTGAATATAAAACCAAATTTACCTCAATTTATTTGTGTTTATGTATGTGTTAGGTTTGCCACAAAAGTGACCATTGCTGGAGGAGCCCTGTATGTGGCATATGATTCAGGACTTCTTGGAGGTAGTAATGAGGGATCTGTGGCCTTGGCCCGAGCTAAATCAGCCATTCCACCTGCTGTGGACGAGTGGATGAAGTACTTTGGCTTTGAGGTATGAAACGAAATGAAACCGAGTGTATGATTAAAACCGAAAGTAGAACTTTACTTTTTGATTGTGTAAGGTTACAGTATATAACAATGGTAGATGGCAGCGCTGACATTATTAAATAAAAAGAGTGACAGCAGGGACATCTTGATGCACAGAAGGCTCTGTTTACATTTGGTATTAAAATGCATTGCAACACCTTCACACAAAACACGATTTCAAAAAATATATATATTTTTTTCACAAACTACAGATGCAACATTTATAGACTCAATCCCAATTCTATTTTTGAAGGGGAAGGGCTTCAAAATTTACCCCTAAAAATTGTGACAGCACTTCAACACCTGCACACGTCATCATTTGTCATCGTGATCTTTTGCTTCATATGAGATCAGACGATCGCGACTGCTGTAGTTATTCCAGTAGCGTTATTTTTTGGTATTTATCTTCAGGAAATCACTAGCGGTTTTTAAGTGTAGCATTTTTGTTTTTTAAACCATAATGGTAAAACACAAACGCGGTTATGAATATATTAAAACATATGTTTGTTTGTTGTAAAAATTCGTAATAATGACAAAAAATACAAATTTATGGATCTCCTTACTTCCGGGTGTAACTATCCTGCCGTTGTGGCTGGTGTATTCTGGGAAATTTTGTGTCAAGAGACTGGCTGAAAAATGGAAGAAAAGATGGCATGTAATAAACATTTATTCGGTAAATCCATGTGTCCAACACAATAATTAGCTTGACAGCACCAATAAAGATTATATACAGGTCTAGCTATGTGTATAAATATGTTAATGTGTTCTATAAAAATCAGATGCAAGCACCACCATACTTATGCAAAATAAATAACGTACCCTGCCATGTAATCGCTGCAATGAAATCTCCGTCTTTAGTGTCATTTTGTTGGAATACAAAGCAAGACGTAGCTATATAGCTAGCTAATCCTGTAAATAATCGTTATTGGGGCTGTTAAACAAAATATCCTGTTCAAAAAATGTTTGCACACATGGATTTACTGAATGAATGTTAATTACATGCCACCTTTTCCTCTGTTTTTACAAAAATACATAAATATGTAGACTGCGTCCACACTTTTGTATGCTTTCATCTGTTATTGGAAGATGTCTGAATGGGGAAAAACTAGTAATTTATAATAAACATGTTTCTGAACCACATAGTAGTGTATAATGTGTTTAACTCTTTGTTAATGAATGCTACAGAATACTGTAGCATAGTAAACTGATAAACTGTAATAAATACTTTAAGGTTATTGTAAACTGTGGTGCATTGTGATGGTATATAATTATTGCGTAGCGAACTGAAGCCTAAGTACTACAGTTTTGTCGTACCACAGCAACAATATAATTACTACGACAGTTTAATTCAAGTAATTATCTATTGTATGCTTCCAAACACTATAGTATTTACTATGGTATTTTTTTCATGTAATGTAATGTAATAGCTTATACAGTATCTACCGCATCGATGACAGGCAAATATATTTTCGTTCAGTAGAAAACTCGGCCCTCTTCATGATAAAAGGATTATGCTCAGCATATGTGGTTATTTTTTATATATATCTTCTTTAAAATATGGTATAAATCGCAAAAATACAGACGTTCCTCTGTGTCCCATTCAGTTTTTTACTTCCCGCCTTCCATCTAAATTTTGCGCGTCACCATAACCACGTGATTGCAAACAATCTATTTTAAAATATTATTTATCGCTGCTCAGTAACCAAATAATACAGCACAAAATAAAATTTGAAGAAAGAAATGTCAGTTTATCTCTTTGAATTGAAGAAAAATGAAAACTTTTTTGACTTAAACCCAATAAATATGTTAACAATGGAAATAATAATTTTCTCTATTTGGGAATAAATATATGATGTATATAAAGAAAACAGTCAAAGGAAGCCAGACCTCTGTTTTAAAGGCTCTTTTGATCAACTGTTATACAAAATTGTTCTGTATGTTCATTTTATGTATTTATTTAAACTTTTTGGACTCAAGTGGTGTAAAAATAAAACTAGCTAGCTTTTGACTTCAGTAGTATAGCTACCTTACCTTTTGAAAATTAAACAGGGTATCCGCGGGGCCTTAAAATGTCTTAAATCTTAAAAAGCTAAATTGTAGGCCTTAAAGTCTTAAATCTACTGAAATGTTGCATTGTAGGTCTTATCTTTTTTAACAGGTCTTAATTTTTCTTTGTTCATGTATAGCTACCCAATCTGGCCATTGACACCCATACAATTGCCAACAATCCATCTCAATAAAACTTTCAACTTTTTATTTAAAAATAGCATTTACTTACTGTCCTTACAGTAACATTTGTGTAAAAGTTTTCCATTTATTTACTGCTGAAGATACTGACCTGACACACACACACACACACACACACACACACACACACACATATATATATATATAATTTTTTTTTATTATATTATTTTTATTGTAGACTGAAGTATATAGTTAAGTTATAAGGCTTGTGAATGAATGTTTTTGAAAATTACAAAACAAATATTCAAACTAAATTATTATTATTGTATTATTAAATATATTAAATTAAAAAAAATTTTGATAGGGCAAGTGAAAATCTTTTCTAACTGAGATATTTGAAAAAAAATTAGCATTTCGCCCTGTAAAAGTCTAAAATTTAATTTATAATAAAATGCTTAAAATGTCTCAAATTTAGCTTGGTGAAACCTGCAGAAAGCCTGATTCAAGTGAATTTGAGTGAATTAAAGGGTTATTAATAATCAGCTCAGTTAATCTCTGCATCTTTATCAACAACTTGTCCTGTCATTTAAGAATTAGGTCAAGTCATTTTGTACGCATTCGAATGCGTTTGGCCACATGAGCTTTTGCACTATAAGCAGTCCAATGTGGTGTAATCAAACAGGGCTTTACACTTGTAAATAAATAAAAAGTCTTAACAACTAACTTTTGAATATTTACAGGTGTTTTTTTGCTAACCAAATACTTCTTCATATTATACGATGTTTTATCAAAGTCAAACTGCTATAATGATCTTTAATCAAATATTTTAGCTTC
>CAIGQZ010032594.1:18214406-18247843 GCA_903798205.1 Danio tinwini | reverse complement strand
CACACACACACACACACACATATATATATATATAATTTTTTTTTATTATATTATTTTTATTGTAGACTGAAGTATATAGTTAAGTTATAAGGCTTGTGAATGAATGTTTTTGAAAATTACAAAACAAATATTCAAACTAAATTATTATTATTGTATTATTAAATGTATTAAATTAAAAAAAAATTTTGATAGGGCAAGTGAAAATCTTTTCTAACTGAGATATTTGGAAAAAAAATTAGCATTTCGCCCTGTAAAAGTCTAAAATTTAATTTATAATAAAATGCTTAAAATGTCTCAAATTTAGCTTGGTGAAACCTGCAGAAAGCCTGATTCAAGTGAATTTGAGTGAATTAAAGGGTTATTAATAATCAGCTCAGTTAATCTCTGCATCTTTATCAACAACTTGTCCTGTCATTTAAGAATTAGGTCAAGTCATTTTGTACGCATTCGAATGCGTTTGGCCACATGAGCTTTTGCACTATAAGCAGTCCAATGTGGTGTAATCAAACAGGGCTTTACACTTGTAAATAAATAAAAAGTCTTAACAACTAACTTTTGAATATTTACAGGTGTTTTTTTGCTAACCAAATACTTCTTCATATTATACGATGTTTTATCAAAGTCAAACTGCTATAATGATCTTTAATCAAATATTTTAGCTTCTAGCAACCCCCAAAATTGAGTTCTCCCCATTGGATGCTTGGAACTCAGGTAAATGCCTCTGTATTTAGTGACACTTGTATGTAATTAATTTTACTACACACAGTATATGAATATAGTATAGTTATGTAATCCCTTCATTTCCCCCCCCCCCCCCCAACTCAACTCAGGGGTCCAGAAGTCTATCCACGCTTTATCGGTTGCTCCGTCCACAGTTGGTGACTACACCAAACAAGGCCTGCAATATGTTAAAGACCTGTCAAAATGAATCTTCAGCATTAGTGTAAGATACTATCAAGAAATTTCAATCATTGAGAAGACTTGGACACATCAAGAAGCACTTTCCACTTCATATATATATATATATATATATATATATATATATATATATATATATACACATCACAGACTGAATTCCACTCATTTTTGAGGAACAACAGTTGGAAATATTGAAGATTCTACTTGTGCAAACCAAAATATGTCCTTTTTTGTGCACATGTTCTTCCGATAGAAATACAATTGTCAAAAATGAACCCTAATTTCAAATAATAAGAGTGCGTTCTTTGTGTATTGTTACTCAACACTTGTATTTATTTGGGAAATCTCTTCCTGGGAATGCTCTGTTCTGGCATTGTCCCATCTGTAATTGTACAAAAGCACTGTAACAGAGGTTTGTATAGTTTATAATCCCGTGTTGCTCTGTCTAATGTAAAAATAAATTGCGTCAAATATTTTGAGGGATGTATTTATTTATTTATTTTATCTGCGGGATTTGTATTGGTCTACTTCTTATTTACAAGAAAACAACTTACGGAAAAAATCGGATGATCTGCTAACCACATCAACTGCTTCATTAGTAACACTATTCATTTTTACCACAGAGTAAAGCTGCATTCGTGTGAAGAGAGACCTCAACTCCTTTTTTTGCCTCTTGACTCATTTTGAAAGTCATGCAGAGGTCATTTATATATATTTGTATTACCGGAAAATATTATGCATAGACCATGTATGTGCATGAAAACTATTTCAGTTTTTTTTTTTTTTTTTTTTTATGGCCTACATAGTTAAGCAAAGAAACAGAGCAAGCAATATGATCAAAATGTCCTATATCACAATATACAATCTTATCATGATTGTTTCTAATGTGGGTTTTTAGGACAATTGGGGTTAAGTTACTGAGAATTTTGACCTTGAAAAGTTGTTAAAGTATCTTAAAGTAGAGGTGGACAATGTTTTAAATATGTTTGTTAATTTTGTTTATTGCAATATACTTCTGATTTGGATCCATAGAAGAAAAAACCTTTTTTTTTTCTTAAGTACAAAGTAACCGATTTAGGAACAGTGTTTTTTAAATATATTTAAAAAATACTTTTTGCATTGAGCATTCCATTAATACAGTACTGTCATCAATGAAATTTGTTGTCTTTTAGTGATGACTTTAATATTATTGTCAAGCAATCCTGCTGGTCTTTGGGGTACAAATTAAGATTTCTGATGGAATCTGAGTGATCCCTTATCCGGACTTCAAGGTTCCAGACTCTTTCAAAGTCCAGAAATGTAAAAAATAAAATAAAGCATCCTCAAAACAGCATATGACTTTAGTGGTTCAATCAGAATATTATTATCCTTAGTGTCAGAATAGGGCGCACGTTCACAAGAGCACAGTTTTTTTTTTTTTTTGCATGTCACACTCAGTTGCATCCATCGTATACGTCAGCACACGGTTTTCATAAATGACCACCTATACTGACACTGAGAAGTAGAAAATGTTGAATACAATTTTTTTTATGTGCATACAAAGGGATTCTTATAGCTTAAGAATATTCTGATTAAACCACTGAAGCTGTTTGGTCTGTTTTGATACGTTTAGGAACAGATTGTCAGCATTGCTATATATGAAGGATAAGAGAGCTCTTAGATTTCAATTGTGTTTTTGGAGACCAACGAAGGTCTCAGAGGTGTGGAACAAACTGAAGGTGAGTAATTAATAACATATTTTTCATTTTTGATTGAACTAACCCTTTAAAGCAGGGGTCACCAACTTTGTTTTTGGACATCTACCTTCCTGCAGATTTAAGTTGCAACCCCAGTCAAACACACCTGTCTGTAATTATCAAGTGCGGCCTCAGGTCCTAAATAAATTGGTTCAGTTGTGTTTGATCAGGGTTGGAGCTGAACTCTGAAGGTAGATCTCCATGAACAGGGTTGGTTCTTGGCTTTAAAGGCTTTAAAGGAACTTGGCTTTAAAGTACAAAATCGATGGCTATTTTCACCTGTCCACTCCATGCATATATATATATATATATATATATATATATATATATTTATTATTTGTTTTTTCAGATCAGATAGCTGTAAGATCATGACATCATGACATGGGCAGCTGTAAATGCCCTCTGTAATGCATTTGAGACTGAAATAAGTCCGGTCACTCAGACCTTTTCAGGAATTAATAAAATTCAACAATGAGATGCATGTAGACTTGTCAAGTTTTGTCTGGAATGTGTCCAGACCCCTTAAGGAAGTGGTCTAGAATGCATTCCGGACAATCCTAGACAGGTCTACATGCATCTGGTTGTTGAAACCACATACAGTTGAAGTCAGAATTATTAGCCCCCCCCTGTTTATTTTTTCTCCAATTTTTGTTTAACAGAGAGATTTTTTTTTAACACATTTCTAAACATAATAGTTTTAATAACTCATTTCTAATAACTGATTTATTTTATCTTTGCCATGATGACAGTAAAAAATACTTCACTAGATATTTTTCAAGACACTTCTATACAACTCAAAGTGACATTTAAAGGTTTAACTAGGTTAATTAGGTTAACCAGGCAGGTTAGGGTAATTAGGCAGGTTATTGTAAAATGATGGTTTGTTCTGTAGACTCAAAAAAATATACAGCTTAGAGGGGCTAATAATTTTGACCTTAAAATGGGTTTTAAAAAATTAAAAACAAAATGAAACAAAAAGACTTTCTCCAGAAGAAAAAAATATTATCAGACATACTGTGCAAATTACATATAATTTGGGAAATATTGTAAAAAGAAAATAAAATTCAAGTGGGGGCCTAATAATTCTGACTTCAACTGTAAGTAAATTTTACTCATCTCAAAATGAAAAGAAAAAAAAAAACCTTAAAAGCGCACATGTGGGCTATATGGCCGTCACATATACAAGCAACGAAAGGCCATAGGTGACAGTTTAAGATGTTTGTTTTATTTATGTTTTATTTTCATTTTGTTTTATTTTAGATTGTGAAATGAAAGAGGAATAATAGAAAAATAAAGTGCTGCGTACAAATACAAAGGCATGTTTTTTTGTGTGAGTATTTTATACATAAATTAATTTAAGCCCTTTACAGTTTTGAATGATGCCTTGCACATATCTGTATGACAAAAAGAGCGGCCTATAATAATAATAATAATAAATTTTATTTATATAGTGCCTTTCCAGAGCTCAAGGACACTTTACAAAGAATGTAACAAAAAGAGATAGTACAAGCAGACATAAGTAAAGACAACATTAGATACACAAACATACAGGAAGTCCGATATAACAAACTGGAAATACAAAACAAGACCTAAGAGACAAATAAGCAGAGTGCAGGTAGATCAAAAACGTGGTCAGTTTGTCGGATCAGAAGTAAAGCATTCAGAAAATAAGTGAGTTTAGATTTGAATTCTGAGATATTATTAACAGAACGGAGTGAGCGTAGAGAGTTCCAAAGTTTGGGTGCAATAACACTAAATGATCTGCCACCCATTGAAGAGAGGCAGTACCGAGGGACAGCAAGAAGGCCAGAGTCAGAGGAACATAATGAGTGATTGGGGTGTAGGGGACAAGTATGTTGCAAAGAAAAGAGGGAGCTTGTCCATTTAAGGATCTAAATGCGAGGAGGAGAATTTTGAATTTAATGCGGTATGCAACTGGGAGCCAATGAAAGTCCTACAAGATTGGGGTTTATATGAGCAGAATGTTTGGTATGAGTGAGTATTCCAGCGGCAGAGTTTTGAATATATTGTAATCTGAAGATGAGGCTGGCAGGGAGACCAATGAAAAGGGCATTACATTACAGTAGTCTGTGCGCAAAGAGAAAAATGCATGGACAACAGTCTCAGCATCCTTGTTACTAATGAAGGGACGCAGTTGGGCAATGCGACGTAAATAAAAGAATGCAGATTTAATAACAGATTTGATGTGAGACTAAAAGGAGAGTGTAGAGTCGAAAATTACACCTACATTTTTGACAGAAATAGATATTTTTTAAAACACTTCTATACAGCTTAAAGTGAAATTTAATGGCTTAATTAGGTTAACTGGGCAGGTTAGAGTAATTAGGCCAGTATTGTATAAGGATGGTTGTTTTGTAGACTATCGAAAATATATAGGTTAAAGGGGCTAATAATTTTGACCTTAAAATGGTTTAAAAAAAAATAAATTACTTTTATACTAGCCGAAATAAAACAAATGAGACATTCACCAAAAAAAAAAAAAAAATTATCAGACGTACTGTGAAACTTCCTTGCTCTGTTAAACATCATTTGGGGAATATATAAAAAAAAAAGTCAAAGTGGGCTAATAATTCTGACTTCAACTGTAGTTAAATTTGCATATAATGTGTAATTTGAAGATCAGAATCATATTTGTTCAGTGGGGACGTGTTAATTTGTTTAAATGTAATTGGATCCATTTTCACAAATCAGATATCCGATCAGAAAACACGCATGAAGTGATCAGCTGATATAATCAGAGCCTGTATGAACTTATATAACTAATATAACATCAGATGCTCTTTATGGAGCAACTTCTGTTTTGTTCTGTTATTTTCAACATGGGCTGCTTCATGCATCAAGAACATTTTTGTCCTTAAGGGACAAATTTAAATACGTAAGCTAAATGTTCTTTGATGAAAGGAGTTCTTTGCTATAGAGACTTTTTAGACACCCTGACCAATCGATTGCTTGTGTCTACAGGACTTTGTAAGTGTTAAGTGTCCTCTCAAGCTCCCCCCCCCCCCTCTCTCATGCATCTATTTTTATTAAACAAGACAGATTTGTAACTTAGGATGTGGTTGATGTCAGTGTGCTTTAGCTGTGGTTAAGAATCAAACAGCCCCCCGAACAGTTTCACTCTCTCTGAAGTGGCACTTTAAAAGAAGGAAATGCAGACTCATTGCTTTTTTATGAGTTTTTATTGTTGTTACATTTCTCACAATGTTTAATTTTTAGCATATAAGTGGTACCATAAAAGTTCATTTTGATACAGCTTAGGGTAATACAGGCATTAGGCACCTCCTCGGATCACTTTTTTAATCCATTGGGTGTATTTGGAAATTTGAGTGTAAACATTGGGAACATTCGGGTACTTGCAGTCGCCCATGTTGAAAGAGACAATGCCCACTGCTTGCCCACTGCACACCAACGGCCCACCTGAATCACCCTGCAATGATAATGTGTGATTAATAATCACATTATTATTGAGTTCTGAAGAGTCTCCACACTTTTTTTGTGCATGTGATGGCTCTTTGAGATTATGGGTTGCACTTCCTGTTTGTAGAACGTCCATTTAAACGAACCGAAAATAATAAGGCCTCGCTAAAATAAACCTTATATATAGGCAAAACTGAGTGAAAGTTAAGTTTGACTTTGTGCTTAATCTTCATGACTAACATTGTGGTCATTTACATTTGCTGTGTTTTGTACCTTCAGATTATTTTCACTTTGTATTCCATACAGTATAACATTAATACGGCTTGTTTTCAGATTTTGGGGTAATTCCTGATCTGCTAACAATGATTTAATTGTAGTAAGTTTGTTTTTAATACCGGATGGATGTACTGTAAGGAGAATATCTTCACATCATTGGTTGCATACAGAAAAAGGTGGATAATCTCTTGAATTTTCACCAAAATATCGATAGATTTTGTAGATGTACCTGGCAAGCACCACTTTTGGTCTCGTAGCCTCCAGCGCACAGGATGTTGTCAGGCAGTTTAACATTGATTTCGTTCCACATTGATTGACAGACGGTTTGGTTGATAATTGACACGTCTGTCACCAGAAGCTCGTTCACAGTTTTGTGTTTTTCAGTTTTCCCCCATCCCGCGACCAGACACTTGGACTTCTGCTTCATCGGTTTGTCCTTGCTTGGGATTGTGACGAGTTTTACGTCTTTGCCAATTTTCACCTTCTCAGACAGCTAGAATTTCACATGAGAAAAGTGAGGTCTTCATGATTAGCACTGTATGAAATTATTTAAAGTTTACAATTAAATATAATAATCATTATTAGAAATATTTTATGTAAATTATTCATTTAAATTCAGATTAAAATATAATGCTCTTATTAGAAACAATAATATTTAATTATACCATAATGCTTTGGTTACAATTAAAATGTAAATATAGAATTTATATATATATAGTGCTCAACATGTGAGTACACCCCTCCTCACAAGTCTCGCATTTAGATTCATATTTTCTAAAAGATGCATAACAATATTTGTGCATATACATTACATTAGTCAAGCCTCTACAGATGATCCAGAACACTGGAGCTCGTCTAGTTACAGCTTACAGAACAGCCACTGGCACTGCACCCTATACCTCCACCTGCTCCTGAAGGTTTACATCACGTCCTCCGGTCAAGGTGTGAGCACTGCCTTGTGCCATCGCAGAGAGGCTATAAGTCACTTTCCAAAACCTTTTCATTCAATATTCCTTACTGGTGGAATGATCTTCTCATACACACTCGGGACTGCAGATATGGTATCTTTTAAATGACAACTAAAAACCCATCTTTTCAGAGAACACCTGAACCCTGGTGAATAATACCAAAATCACCCATGGAAGCACCCCCCCCCCCCCAACCCTCCCTAAAAAAAAAAACCTACTCTAGCACTAAATTCTTAAAGCACAAACAAGTTACTTAGAATAACTAGCACTTCTTCGGAATACCTCCTCAATTGCAAGTCACTTTGGACAAATGTCTGCTAAATGACTAAATGTAAATGTAGTCAACACTGAAGTCAAATATGGAGCTAATCTAAAAAAATAAAATAAAATAAAAAAACCTAATGATTACAGTCCAAAGTTAGTACACCCAAATGTATATGTTAGAGAAAAATATTAAATAAAATTTTTTAAAAAGAGCTAAATTCAAGAGCAACAAAAATGTGTAAAATTTTGTTGAAATTTAGTTTCCCCAATATTTCACATTAAATTATTTCTAAAGTTGTTCGGTTACTGTATTATTTGAATAAATATATCTGTTTAATAAATGTGTTTTGTTCAAATGTACCAAAATATATGACCTATATTCACTGAAAAATTGAAAATATTTTCAAATATGTCAAATATTTTTACATTTTTATATACATTATCTATAGAATAGTTGACCTCATCATACATTTTTTTATACTTTGCACTTATTTATGAAATATTGTACCTTTAGAAGCATGATGTCGTTCCCAGTTCTTACAGTTTTGTAGGATGGGTGTTTATGCTTATTTTGCACTCTGTAACGTTTCACATTTGCCCCCTCTGGATTGATGTCATGGGTTCCCAGGATCACACTCATATTGCCTCTATATTCATAAGATAAGCATAAACACAAATGACCAAACAGTTCCATCAAACAACAAACATATTCCAGTTCAACAGCAGCCTCTTACTGTTTATCGCAGTGTGCGGCTGTGAGCACGAAACTTGGATCAATCAGAAATCCTCCACAACTGTGTTTTCCTTTAATCTGCACTGATGCCATGTACAGCAAAGAGCCCTTCTTAGCCTTTTTGCCATTGATGATATCAGCTCCGAATGCACCTAAAACAATGACAATTAACCACAAAGTGTAATCGTTTAATCAGTAAAGCTTGATTTTACTAACCAGTCAGTGCCAAGCTTGTCAGAGTCACTAAGAGCAGCAGGCTGAACGCTTTAGTCATCTTGGTTAAAACATGCACTTGGTGAAGACCACCAGTCGTTTATATAGGTCTTCAGCCACACCACATACAAGTGACTCATCCTGTCAGTCAGTGTTGGTGCATTGCTCCATTTGGTGAAGTTTAGTTTGCCTTTAGTACAAGATGTTTTTTCAGCATATCTTGGTGAAACTCCAGATTTTTAATGTAATTAAATTAGGGCTGTCAAATGATTTAAAAAATTAACTAATTAATCACACTTTTTTGTGTCATTAATCATGATTAATCACGAAAAAAAAAAAAATCCAAAATACAGGCATTGCAAATATAGAAATTGAAAAATAATAATAAAGTATTGAATACAAACAATTGTATTCATTGTAAAGTTGTATTGCGAGTTGAGAACATTAATTATGAAGTAGAAACAATTTAGCTTTGTCCTCCTTAACATTTCGTCACCTTGGAATTATAAGGTTCTGTCTGCGTTCTGAATGATTTTGAGATATTGAGCTTCAAAGTTTTTGCATTCCATACCAAACAGTAGGCTATGTGTATAACATTTGTTTTTTTTTTTATAAAAGGTCTTAAAATGTAAACAACTTATAAAAAAACATCCCATAATGTAAATAAGTTGTCATTTAATAAGAATATGTCAATAACTCAATTTTGCCAAAAATGTCAGATAGAACCTTAGAGAGAGAGAGAACAGCGCACTCCCTTCAGATCATCAACACGCACGATCGAATCAAGTTTGCTTAAACTAAGCGTTCTAAAGTATGGCTTTTTTTCTCAATCAAGGATTCTGACACATCAACGTGAAGCAGACGCTTTACAAAAGTTGCGTGTAGTGTGAAAACATGTCAAACTTAATGATACATCTGAGGGCGCTTGGAGTCAACTTAGAGAGAAATGGGCTGTCTTTGACAGCTTGCGACATCATCTGGCGCTTTCACTGAGTACATTTACATGGATCCATATTCTCCTTTATCCATATTTCTTTGCACATTAAACACACGCAGGGCCAGAGCAAGCTGAACTGGCGCTGTAGGCAAACAGTGATCACCCGAAAGTGAAATAGAAACTTACCGGTTTGCGGATCAAAGTGAGGACCGGGAGGGAGGGGGTGAGTGTCGCGGATGAAAGTGAACACATGAACACATGTCGACCACAACAGGAAATAAAAAAAAAATGCAACTGCGATAAATGCGTAAAAAAAAATTTTACGCGTTAAATATTTCAAATTAATCACGTGGGTTAACACGCTAATATTGACAGCCCTAAATTAAATATCTTTGGCAGTAATTTTCTACTCGGCTCATTATGGGGAATGGGTTGCATATGGAAGGTTGCTTCCAACACAGATTAGAAATATAAAAAGTGGCCAGAAATTGTCCCAATTTTATGATAAAACTTTAAATTCATAATTTCTAAGATATTTATCCAAGTTTCTGTTTATCAGTTCTGACTTTTTTATTTCTACATTTATATCTCACAGTTGTGAGTTTATATCATTCAAATGACTTGCTGTAGCTACATAAGCAGTCAAAAAACATCCATTTTTCTGTGGGACAAGATTATGGATCATCATTTTCTCATGTCAAGTCATATAACCTTTTTTTTTTTTGGAATGAAGGCTTGGATATTTTCAATAGCCTAGTAATGAACATGACTCCAAAACAGCACAGTCATGAAGTTATTATTCCCTTCAGTAGACTTTTAATTCAAGCCACTGCAACAAGATTAGCTGAAATTGAAACCAAATGCTTCTTTAGATTTTTTTAAAAGAAATAATGAGCTGTTTGTTATGGTCCACAGAAGAAAAATGATCATGTAAGTTGACTCTCTCTAAAGTGGCACAGTAAAAGAAGGAAAAGCAGACTCATTGCTTATTTTTATTGTTGTTTTCTCACATTTCTTACAATGTTGTATCTTCAAAGTACAAGTTGTTCCATAAAAGCTAATGTTGATACGGTTTAGGGTAATACAGGCATCAGGCACTTCCACGGATCACCTTATTGATCCATTGGGTGTATTTGGAAATCTGAGTGTAAACATTTGGAACATTAGGGTAGTCGCATCGTTTTATGTTGAAAGAGACGATGCCCACTGCTTGCTCACTGCACACCAGCGGCCCACCCGAATCACCCTGCAATGATAATGTTTTTAAGAGTGATTAACAATCACATTAGTGTTGGGTTCTGAAGAGTATCCACCTTTTTTCAGTATGCGATGGCTGTCTTTGAAATTATGGGTTGCACCTCCCGTTTGGAAAACTTCCATTTAAAGAGCCCTTATTTTGCATTCATAAAAGGTCATATTTTGGTTTTGGTGGGTCTCCAACAACAGGCTGATATGCATGCAAGGTCAAAAAACACTTTCATTGTCTTATAATATGCATTTATTTGTACCTAATTATCCTAACGACTCCCATATGATTCGTTCAGTGATTCATTTGTTCCCAAACCCCTCCTTAGCACGATGCTAGTCTGCACTGATTGGTCCGATTACCCATTCTGTTGTAAGTGGTTGACTGTGTTTAGCACGAGTCAAAGTCCCACCATGGCTATGAAGTAGCAGAAAGTATGTGAGAGCTCAATGCAGGAATGCATTAAAGCAATGCAGCTAAACACCAGCATATTACTCTACTTTTAACGCTAACTCCAATTAATTACAACGGCACACATGCAGTAATAATCCACACAGTGGCAAAAGTTAAACTATTTTGAAAATTGACCGCAACGTGTGTGTAGGAACAGCTAATGGTGGCCATAGCAAAGACAAACGGCAGAGGATAGTGAGTTTAGAAATTTAATTTTGGACACAATATGTAAATAGCCCCATGAAGGTTTAACCTAAGATATACAGTACAAGCACTGATCTGTAATAGATACATGATTACAAGCCACTTAGGACGGTTACAACTTATAATACACAATTAAACACATATTTTGCGAACTACACAAAACAAAGCAACTATTTTAATCACATTTACATGTTATGATCCGGAGGAAGAAGAAACTGGTCTATATGAACTGTAACAGTTACTGACAAAGTCCCATACATAATAGTCTCTGCTGCTTCTTGCTTTAATAGCAAACGACTGGCAAATCCCGCGTTGCAGCATAGGTTATTGTATTAAAAATCAGAAAAATGACAGGAACAAAAACAGCACACGGTTAATAATACTGTGGTGTTGTTGTAAAAATTTACTTTAACCCTTTAATCCCCACAGCCGAATCTCCATCTGTCAGTGATCGTCATCTTCGCGTCATGATCAGTCCTGTGATCCCCCGCGCTCCGCTAATGTCTAAAGGGAAATGCGCGTTCACATTTTACCGGATCTGGAACTACATATTTGGTGATGTACCGTATCGACGTCGACGCATTCAAGCAAAAGATCTGAACCCAACTCAATCAATATAGTCGACTATTTCGTTAAAGAATCAATAGTTTTAAACTTGGTGCACTTTCGGATTTAAACCTTAGCTGGATGTTTTCAGTCACTCATTTTCAAAAACCCAAAATATGGGGCTCTTTAAATGAACCGAAAATAATAAGGCTTAGCTAAAATAATCCTTATCTATAGGCAAATCTCAGTGAAAGGTAAGTTTGACTGTGCTTTATTTTCATGACCAACATTGTGGTCTTTTGAGTTCACTGTGTTTCGTTCCTTCAGATTATGGCTTGTTTTCAGATTTTGGGGTTATTTGTGATCTGCTAATGATTATTTGTTAGTTCTCATAAGTTTGTTTTTAATATTGGATTGATTTACTGTAAGGAGAATAACTTCACATCATTGGTTGCATACAAAAAAGGTAGATAGGTTATTGAACTTTCAACAAAATATCGATAGATTTTGTAGATGTACCTCGCAAGCGCCACTTTTGGTCTCGTAGCCTCCTGCGCACAGGATGTTGTCAGGCAGTTTAACATTGATTTTGTTCCACACTGATTGACAGACGGTTTTGTTGATTATCAATACGTCTGTCACCAGAAGATCGTTCACAGTTTTGTGTTTTTCCGTTTCTCCCCATCCCGCGACCAGACACTTGGACTTCTGCTTCAGCGGTTTGTCCTTGCTCGGGATTGTGACGAGTTTTACATCTTTGCCAATTTTCACCTTCTCGGACAGCTAGAATTTCACATGAGAAAAGTGAGGTCTTCATGATTAGGGCTTCAAGTTTACAATTAAAAATAATAAGTATTATTAGAAAAATGTAATGTAAATGATACATTTCAATTTAGATTAAAATGTAATGCTACTATTAAGTAATTCTAACAAAATATTAATATTTAATTATACAGTTATGCTTTGGTTACAATTAAAATTTAAATATAGAATTGCTTGAAATAAAAGCTTCTAAAAATAATATATTTTTAATTTGGTTACTATAAAATGTTGTGTCTTGTGACTTTGTTTATTTATTATACCTATAATTATTTTAGGTTTGTAAACTATTTTAAATATGCATTCATATTTAGTTTTAAATGTTTATCATTTAATTTATTAAGGATTATTTATTTGTTGTTGAGTACATAGCTTGATTAAAATATATGCATGTAAAATGTATTATTGTTATTATTATTGATCTAGAAATATAACCAGAATTGTTTTATTAGAGATTTGTAGTAGTACTAGTAGTATTCATTGACAAACTTTTTACATATGACAATTATGTTGAAATAAATATAGAATATTTTTAGTTTTAATATACATTGCATTTATTTATGAAATATTTGACGTTTAGAAGTATTAATAATTATATAATATATATTTTTATATACACTTATTTATGAAATATTGTACCTTTAGAAGCATGATGTCGTTCCCAGTTCTTACAGTTTTGTAAGATGGGTGTTTATGCTTATTTTGCACTCTGTAACGTTTCACATTTGCCCCCTCTGGATTGATGTGATGGGTTCCCAGGATCACACTCATATCGCCTCTATATTCAAAAGATAAGCATAAACATAAATGACCAAACAGTTTCATCAAACAACAAACATATTCCAGTTCAACAGCAGCCTCTTACTGTTCATCGCAGTGTGCCGCTGTGAGCACGAAACTTGGATCGATCAGAAATCCTCCACAATAGTGCTTTCCATTTATCTGCACTGATGCCATGTACAGCAAAGAGCCCTTCTTAGCCATTTCGCCATTGATGATATCAGCTCCGAATGCACCTAAAATGATGACAATTAACCACAAATTGTAATCATTAAATCAGTAAAGCTTAATTTTACTAACCAGTCAGTGCCAAGCTTGTCAGAGTCACTGAGAGCAGCAGGCTGAATGCTTTATTCATCTTGATAAAATGCTGTTGGTGAAGACCACCAGGCGTTTATATACAGCTGGCAAAATAAGTATTGAACACGTCACCATTTGTCTCAGAAATTTTTTTTTAAGGTGCCGTTGACTTGAACATCCCCGGATGTAACAACCAAGGAAATGCAAAAAAAAACAAACATATTAATTAGTTTACAAATTAAGTTATGCATACTAAAACTAAATGACGCAGGGAAAAAGTATTGATCACACAAAGAAAGGCTGTAAATGACCAGACAGCAGCTGAAATCTCTCAGTAGTTCTTTAGCAACTCTCTGCCCTCATTGTAAGTGAACATTCGCTGCTTCAGTCCAACATCTACATTACCAGGATGACGAAGCTGACATTCCAGCTATGATCCAAAGCACAGCCAAGGAAACTCTCAAATGCTTTAAGAGAAAGAAAATCAAGCTGTAGAATGGTTTAGCCAATCACCTGACTTGAATCCAATATAGAACACGAATTAAAGGGCACCTATGGTGAAAAATCTACTTTTCAAGCTGTTTGGACAGACGTGTGTAGGTATAGTGTATAGAACATCATATTGGGGTGATATAAACACACTTAGTCCTTTTTTTTTCAATTTAACAACATAAAAACGGTGGACCAATTGGAGCGGTTTTGAGATCGACTGCAACTTGACGTAGGAGTGCGGTCCCTCCGCCCACCAATATTGATTGACAGGTGCGCATTACCATATCCTCAGTATGTTGTTTCACGTCCGCCATTTTCAGTGTGTGAGTCAAAGCGATGTCACCAAAGAAACACCCTTCCTCTATTTTTAGATGTAAGGCTCATTGGGCTCAACATTCCCCACGTCATCACTCTCCTCAGCCAGTGTTTTTGAGTTTTGGTAAGTTTGCATACATGTGTACTTTTCATTGTGTCTTCCTTAAACTTCAGCGGTTTGTATTTCCCGTGGTCACAGAAGCTCCCTGTCATCTTAGCTAGGTGCAGCTGGAAAGTGCGAGCGCGTTGCTTCACGTGCGCGTCCCTCCATTGGAAATGCCATGCTTTTCGCGTTGTCGCGGATGAAAGTGATGACCGGGAGGATGTCGCGGATGAAAGTGAGGACCTGGGGGGTTCGCTCACTATTCTGCCGCCTAGGTCGCCTCTATGGACGCATTGGCCCTGCTCAGGACACTGTTCATATTTCATTCGGTGTATAATGCCCTTTAGTTATAGCCTCAAGCAGGTCGTACACCAGAAGCACCGCTCAGCGACAAGCAGCGTCGTGCCATGCAGCGGCATGCATTTCTGAATTCTAAACATAAGTTTCTATCAGGGGACACACACCGGCGCCGCAAGTGTGCGATACTTTCAACTGTCATGTGCGCACCGTGTCATGGTGCATCCGGTGTGTGATGCCCTTATGTCAAAGTAAATTCAGTGTGCTTGGTTATAAGTCTCGGTGTAGGCTACAAGCTTGGAGCTTTAAACTAGCACACAGTTGGCTGTAAAACTATATAAAGACACAAATGATTTTGTACTCTCTGCTTGGTCTGTGTCCGAGTCGTACATGTACGGCTGAATGCTGGTGCTCTCACTCTTGTTGCTTCTCTCTGTCTGCCTGTCTGTAGCCATACACAAAGAGGGGAGTTCTTGGCTCCGCCCCCTTGTTAAGTTGGGCGGGAATTCAAAACTAATTTTCATGTGAAGCAACACGCCCCTAAAACAACGAACTGTGTACACGCCCCCAAAACGGCACTTTTTAACACATTATAATAAAAAATTTGAATTGTGTTTTGAACTGAATCTAAACTGGTACACTCAGAAGAACCATAATAATAATAATACATCTTAAAAAAGGGGTAAAATAGGTGCCTTTTAAAGTTCGGATTTGTTAGATGAGACCCACAGAGCCATCAAGACTTTTACACTCTGTTGAAGTCTTTGAAAAACTCGTAACAGAGTAATTCATTTGCTCTCCTTCTCCATATGAGAGGAGACCCTAACCTGCCATCAACAAAAAATGCTTTTTATATAGTGTTTCAGTAGTTCAATACTTTCTCCTTGTTTCATTTCATTGTTATTAAACAGAACTCATTTTTTCAGATTGTTTTTGTTTTGCTTTATTTTTATGTTTGTATTGTTTGGGTTTTTACCAAGATCTGGTTCAATTTTGCTCCGGTTTCCCCCACAAGTCCAAAGACATGCAGTACAGGTGAATTGGGTAAGCTAAAATTGTCCGTAATGTATGTGTGTGAATGAGAGTGTACGGGTGTTTCCCGGTGATGGGTTGCAGCTGGAAGGTCATCCGCTGTGTAAAACATGTTCTGGATAAGTTGGCAGTTCATTCCGCTGTTGAATTAATAAAAGGACGAAGCCAAAAAGAAAATGAATGAATGCATGGTTCAATTCCATGTCAACAGCTCCTTTAGAATCATTATTCCCAGAAAAAAAAAAACGATGTGTTCAATACTTATTTCCCCTGCTGTAGATCTTCAGCCACACCACATGATGCATCCAGACAGTCAGTGTTGGTGCATTGCTCCATTTGGTGAAGTTGAGTTTGCCTTCAGTACAAGATGATCTTTAGCTTCTTCTATCTTGGTAAAACTCTGGATTTTTGATGTAATTGAATTTCTTTGCCAGTAAATTTCTACTCAGCCTTTTTATGGGAAAACAGCGTGCATATGGAAGCTTGTTTTGCACTCAGATTAGAAATGGAAAAAGTGTTTACATCCTCATGTTGCAAGAAATAAAGTCATAATTTTGATGAAACTTTGAATTTGGAGTTTTAAAAAAAATCTTTTTTTGTTTGGGTTTATAGACCATTTCAATGTGGTCATGTCATTGGCCCATAAACATTTCCTGCTTGTTGTCAAACTATTTCATAACTGTAACAAGAGACAATTTAATGATAACTTTGTTAAAACACCTGCCACAGGATTATTTATCAATATTTGGAACTTTTTGATTTCTCTGAAAATTAAAAAATTAACAATTGTAAAACAGGAAATTCTTTAGAAATGTTGTTATTGTTTACATCCCTCAGAATGGTCTATATCTCACAGTTATATCATTTAAATTACTTTCCGTAGCTCAAATAACACAAAAAACAAAGTTCAATCAGCAATCATCATTTTCTTATGTCAAGTCATGACATTTTTTCTTTGGAATAAAGGCCTGGATATTTTCAATAGCCTAATAATGAGCAACCAGTTATTATTCCCTTCAGTAGGACTTTGAGTCAAACCACTGCAACAAGATTAGCTGAAATTGCAACCAAATGCTTCTTTTGAATTTATTAAAAAAATAATGAGCTGTTTGTGGTGAATTAATTAGCAAAATGCTTAGCAAACTGTTTTATTTTATTCCACAGAAGAAAAAAATATCATGCGAGTTATTTCGGTTTCGCATTGCAATGCCCTATACCATTTGCAATGTGCTGCTGTGATAATCTTTGGGAGATATGAGAAACCACTCGCAAATATGTTTCACATTGATCTGAACGGATATCATGTATTACTATTAATATTTTTTGGTCCTTTTTCCACATTTGAGTAAATCATCCCCAACCACAACAGTGGAGAACAAAAACTGGATTTGTATGCCCCAAATGAGTTAAAAAGAGTGACATAAAAAAGGGTAAAGATTATAAATAAATGTGTCACATGAACACATGTGGCCACAAATGTGATGAGCAGAATTATCGTGAAGTGTTTCACTGTGCTAGTAATATGTGGACAATGTGTCACTCACCTTTTTACTAGGTCTCCAGTCACAGCAAACCACAAATCAGCATTTCCTGAATGATTTGTAATCAAATGTGAGGTGTGAGAACTTGAATTAAAACACACGTTATTTTAAAGAGCTAGGACAAACGTCATCACATTTTGGTCCATTCAGTGTGGCAAGTAGCACATTTGTCGGTTGATTTCCTTTGAAAAGTACAAACACCACTGTTTGTTGAAACATTGACCTTTGAAAACCTTAACCAGCCTCACATAGCAGCGGCTCAGCCAATAGCTCAAGTTTTAGGGGCTGTCTGACCAATGGCAGATGAGGAAAGTGTTCTGAGAAACCTGTGGATATGATTATTTTATTGTGATTTGGTTCACCCCTTTAATACTCCCCTAAAACTCTTTAGGACTGTTTGCACACAACCTGAACTATGTATCTTTTAATCCTTTTATATTTTTATATATGTTTTCAGTTTTTTTTTCTGAATATCTTATTCAGTGTTCAACAGATGAAAGAAACTCATAATGGTTTGGAACCCCTTGAGAGTGAGTAAATAGTGAGAAAACTATCATTTTGGGGTGAACTGTAACTTTAAATTGACTTCATATTCTGTATTGCTTCTGTGGTGCAAGATTAGACATTTTACATTTCTTATTTACGGTAACACTAGAATGTGTCTCATAATCTTGCTCAGTCATCTTTTTTTTTTAAGATGTCTTTGCAAACTAGTCTTTCTCACAGGGTGTTTGACCACATTTGATGAGCTGAGCCCCCACAGGAAACCAGCTTTGCTGAGAAGGGTTGAAACCAACTTTCCACTCAAAAGCATTTAATGTTCAAATCGATCAATCATTAAGATTATAAAATGATCAACAGAAATCAACCCGTACAAACAACAGAGTGTGATAGAAATATAGTATTTTAACATAAGTATGTTTATGTTAGAAAATAAAATGTTTATTAATCAAATTCTTGCTTCACACCACCAAGAATGCATTTTATCCATGGCAGAAATTTGGAAATCTTGGTGTAGACATTCGGTTTTGTTGGGGAATCACAGTTGTTTTTCTCATTGAATGAAATGATTCCAACTGCAACTTTATCACACACCAGAGGTCCTCCGGAATCTCCCTGTGAATAGAACAAAGTGATTATGAATTAAATAGATTTCTCTAAAAAATGCTCTATATTTGTCCAGCATATACTTTGTACCTGGCAAAATCCTCCATGACCACCTGTGCACATCATCTTTGAAGTGGAGTATGCCGGTCCCCAGTACTTCTGACAAGCTTTTTTGTCAAAAATAGTGACATTCACCTCCATAAGTTTGGCACTTGCTTTACCATGGGTGGTGTTTTTCCCCCATCCTGCAACACTGCATTTAGTCTTGGCCTTGATGTCTTTGTCTGCGGTTGGTATTGGGATCCAGTTGACTTTGTTGCTTTTTTTGGCCTTTTTATGTAGCTAGATTAAGTGATTCAATGATTAATATTCACTGTTTTGAACAACAGCAGTTATAAGTGTCATTTTGTAAAATTGAGATTTAAAAGCTGAAAGCTAAATACATATGCTTTCCATTGATGTATACTTTATGAATATTGGGCAATATTTGGCTGAAATGCAACTGAACATCTGGAATCTGAGGCTTCAAATGAATCTGGATATTGTCTAACACCGTAAACCCTTGACAATGTATATTACTCATCAAAATGGATGCTTTTATATCTTAAGTTATCTAAATCTTCATTATGTTTACTTAATATCCTAAAGATTTTTGGCATAAAGGAAAAATATATCATTTTAGTACTGGTTTTGTGGTCTAGGGACATAAATGACTATAAATTGGGAAAGAAATTAGAATTTTGAAAAGTTTTGTGCACTGATGACAATGGATTAAACATACAGAGTCAGTATAGCTCATAATCCTAATTCTAACCACATCCCTATGGCTTGAAATCCGAATCACATTTGATCTTAATCCAAAACGTCTCAATGTGAATGCTCAGATCAGATGTCAAGTCATTTTTGTTACTTACAACATTAATACAGCAAACAATCTACCAAAGCATAAAGAGATTGGGTCATTTTCCCATGCTCAATGTAGTGTATGATTTTACATTTGTTTTACTTCAGTTTACAATGCAAAACCTTGCTGAGTCATTTACCTGAAGTAGCATGATGTCATTTAGCAGAGTTTTAGACTCATACCCAGGGTGGATGTGGTAGAACTTCACATCCATGCGGCTAGAACCATCAGTGTATTCATGAGCTCCAACCACAACCGTCAGCACTTCGCCACTGGCAAGAAATCATATTTTGATGGTAAATGATGACTGTTTAAAAGTCAATACTTTAATTTCATACTATTGTTTGCAGAATTCTTGCACTCCTAAAAATAAAGGTTTCTTAAAATCCATATGAACAGGGAGCTTTGACTTTTTTCATATTGTTATGAAGTTTCTAGAGAAATGGAATATTAAATGAGAAAACAGTGGGCGTGGCTTGTTTTTTCTGCTGCGAGCTGAATGGATGTAGTAAAGTAGTCATTCAGAAAGATCGGGAGAAGGGTTTTAGAAGAGTTATTACAACCTAACAGACATCACCTTTTCTGATTGTTGTCAAAACTGACAGTTTGGAGGTTCGTGGTTAAATATACTAACCATGCCCAATACCTCAGACAGACATAATCTAACAATTTAACTGAAAAAAAATAAACAGGAAGTTAATTTTGAGATTTCAATTAAAGGTTAGAAGGACAAACAATTTTTATTTTCTTAATGACATGCACAGATTAATTGTTCTGCACAAAACTAGCAATGTGAGCTAACAAAATCATATGGTTAGTTTTGATTTAATTTGTTTCATTGAATCTTTAACATCCATATAAACTTTTGTCCAAAGCCAATTTTTGAAGGCATGTTCTGAACATTAATTAAGCATGATTTTAGCCCCGCTGATGAGTCGCTGACACCCGTGAGATATTTGGCGTGCTAAATATCTGGAGCTGTTGGTGATTCACATCATGCCATGTGAAATGAGTTCTGATTGAAAATAACATCAGAGATTACCTACAGCCAGTGAGAGAGCAGCATCCACTAGTATGGGTATCTGCAGGCTAGCGGGAGGTAGTGCTTTTTTTTGTCTATTTGGACCCAAGAAATGGAGGAAAAACTAGCGTTACCAGTATCATCTGAGCAATATCACAACCGGGTCAAAAAAGAAAAAAGTTGAGGAGAAATAGCTAATTCCTTTCAAAGACCGGGTGAGCAAAATAAGCACATTTTCTTGCCCACTAATGGCTTCTTTCTCATTATTTAGTTAATAACAGAAGATATACTATGTGACCTCGCATTATTTCCATGTCAATTCTCGCGTGTGTTTAGTTGTGAGAGATGTAGTTTTTGGACCGGGACAAACTTGTTGGCAATTCTTCCTATTTTAAAGTCATGCAGTGTGAAACCCCCTGTAGCCGATCTATCCTACAGTGTAAACGAAGCAGCAATGAAACGCTAGCCCAGTTAATCATGCTATGTGAAAACAACTGTGACACGACTACTTTAAAAACCATGCAGTCTGAACTCGGTGTAAGAGTGAAAAGGGTTCTTCAACACTGGTACCAGAATTATATAAATACTAGAATATCTGTAGTGGTCATTGTCTTGTTTTGAAAGATATGCCTGAAGTAAAGTTATGTTTATGTTAGCAGGAAGTTGCTAGGCAACAGAAGCACATTCAAAGGCACAAGAGTAAGTAGTGGACACTGAAATCAAAAAGCATAGAATCACCAAAAGGCGACGTTCTAATGCAATTTGGGAAACAGCCACTTGATGGCGCGGCGGCCATTTTGGAATGAAAACTCCAATAGAACAACAGCATATTATAAGTTTGTAAAATTAACTATTAAAAGTGCCGATAATTGTGATAGTAAGTGTTGTATTGTCGTCTTTCAGGTTGTATCTCAGCTTTAATTTGCTTCTTAAATAAATAAAAAATAAAGCAGCTGCTTGCCATCGCAACAGCAATAAGATCCAATGGGCAGCCGATCACTTTCACTCCAAAATGGTGGATTCCGGGGCTGTTGCTGGGTGCTGCGGTTGCAATAGAGCGTTCTATTGAGTGTTGCCTCTTGGTCATTCTAAGCTCTTTGCTGAAATCCATGCGGTCAATTCGACTGTCATGGTAATTCAAGGTAGAAATACTCCAAACAATAATAAAAAATAAACATACACATTTAGGAAAGACAGGGTATTATATTTACAGTATATGGGTTTAAATTCTATTAAAGTTATTAAAAACTGTTTAAATGACCGCCTTAGTAGTTTTAGCATTAAAGTCCCTAAGAAATCAAAACTAACCATATGATTTTCTTAGCCCACATTGCTAGTTTTGTGGTGAATAAATCATCTGTGCATGTCATCAAGAAAGCAAAAATTGTTTGCCTTTTTAATCTTTAATTGAAATCTGAAACTGCATATCCTGTTTGTTTTCTGTTAAATTTTCAGATTACGTGATTTTGAGGTAATGGGCATGGCTAGCGCTGCTGCAACTGTCAGTTTTGACAACAAACAGAAATGGTGAACAGGAGGAGTCTGTTAGGTTGTAATAACTCTTCTAAAACCCCTTTCTGAATGAAATGTCTACTTCACTATATCCATTTAGCCTGCGTTAAAAAAATTAATATAAAATAAAAAAAAAAAGCCACACTCACTGTTTGCTTATTTAAAATTCTGTTTCTCTAGGAACTGTCACATTACGAAAAGAATAACGATCGCAGCTTCCAGTTCACAGGGATTTTAAGGCCTATGCACAGTAGGAAGGTTATTATGAAGAGTAGCAAATAGGATTAGATGGTGAGTTTGTTCACTTTTATTTCACGGCTTTCAAGTTCATTAAGCACCATCTAACATCGATGAGTGATTTTGCACTTTCACTCTGTTTAATGCTGGTGGAAATAGCCTTGGTTTAATTGTTGAAAAACATCTTGATAAACACTGACGATAAGTGCGAGCAAAAAGCGGTGAGTACAAGGCCCTTAAAGAGAACCCCAGAACTTGTATACCTTATACAATGTAAAGTGTGTATTTTAATTAAATAAACAAACAAAAAAATGACAGTTTAAAAAAATCCAATCAATTTGTACATATTTATATATACAGTTGAAGCCAGAATTATTAGCCCCCGTTTATTTTTTCCCCCAATTTCTGTTTAACGGAGAGAAGATTTTTTTTCAACACATTTCTAAACATAATTGTTTTAATAACTCATTTATTTTATCTTTGCCATGATGACAATAAATATTATTTTCCTAGATATTTTTCAAAACACTTCTATACAGCTTAAAGTGACATTTAAAGGCTTAACTAGGTTACTTAGGTTAACTTACTTAGGACATACTGTGAAGGGAGGCTAATAATTCTGACTTCAACTGTATATGGTGGCTGCCATCATTATTAATGATGGAGGAAGTTCAAGTTTATTCATGAAGAGACTTGCGATTTGGTCAGTTTCACTGAGGTCAGTAAGTGCCCAGTTTACTCCAATTGTTATCATTTCAGCAGTGAAGACAGATGTAGGCATCCTCATGTTAATTTACTAGTGTTTTTTTTCTCTGACTTTTCTCAACAATCATTTCATTCAATATCTAGAAGCATTTAACATGATACCATTGCTTCATGTGGGGGAAAAATTCTAAAATCTAAGTATTGAAGACCATCATCAATTTGATTGAAAATTAAAACCAAAGGCGGAACAATGTGGTGTTTTTTTTTTTACTATCTTAGTTGTTAAAATAGCTGTGGGCAGTGCTTTTGGCTCACAGAAAGCATCCATTTGATGTCACACAAAATAAAGGCGGCCCTCAATGTCCAAAAAAAATCTGGATATTTTTTTAACAAAGTAAATCTTGTTAGGTTTCTACTTCATTATTCATTAAAAGACATTTTTTTGGTTATATTAAGCCATACAAGTCTTGATTTCCTGTTTACCCTTTAGCTGTCACCCCACTTTTTGGGGGGCTCTCACAAACAATGTATAATATATATATACAGTAACTTGTCAAGATATGTTCAGGTTAGACCAAAAAAAAAAAAATGTATGTATCGAAAAACATCCATCCTAATGGGATAGAGATATTTTACTCATGTAAAAATAACACTCTTTGTGGAAGATGATGCTCTTTCTAACAATTATTTTTAAAATGCTTTTAAATGATAAAATAATGACTATATTTCAAGAGTAGACAAGACTCAATTCACTAATATAGTATTTGAAAGCAGATACACTAATTGAAGACCCTTTTGCATCAGGGCTTTGTTGACTCACAATGGTTACTTACTTCGTAAAGCAGTGGGCAGCCGTCATGACAAACTGCTCAGACACAAGGAAGCCACCGCATATGTGTTCCTTATTATATTGAACAGAAACCATGTAGGGTCTTGAATGAGGTCTAGCTTCATTCCCGTTCACTATGCCGGATTTCACAGATGCTGAGAGAGAAGTCAGATCAGGTTGGTTAAATGTCAGACTTGGACAAATGTCCCTTAATATAATAAACACTGACGTTAAACATTTACGTTAAATGTAGAAGACATAATGGGTTACATGTCATTGATTTATTTTTATCCCACTTACCTTGAAGGGTCAGATTCGGTAGCAGGTAAACTAGCAAAAGCACAGAGAAGATCATGATGCTGATGTTAGAAGGTTGCTATGGATTACTTATGTTCTTCTCTGGGGTGGTGGTGGTGTTTAAAGTAAAGTGGAACGTTTGCCCTAAGTAGTGCATGTACTTCCTCTTTCACACCTTGGTGTGGCTTTTTGATGGTTTGTTCTTAATGGTACTTGATAAATCTCCCCCATGATGTAGTTCTTGGCTAATATTTCTTGTCATTTCTGGTAGATTGGTGAATCTGACTCAGTCTATCTGTGAAAAGACCACACACCAAAAGCACACTTTTTCCACTTTGCAGTATTGTATGACTCTGCTCTCTTTGGTTTGCTTGGCTTGGTTTTTATTTCCACTGCACTTAAACTGCAGTTTTTAATATTATATTGTGGTCTGGTGGGAGCACTATTAGCTTAGCTTAGGGCATGTTCACTCGGTTTCTTGGTTTCTAGGTCTACATGGCTTCAGATAACAGATAAGACATTCATCTTTGCAAATATAAATACTTAAAAAATCTAATGTGCTACATCTTAAAACTATTCTTGTGAACAACTTCCATTTTCCCTCCACCGTAGCACAGTTCAGAGGACAGGTTTAATGCAGCTCATCCAAGAACAGAACAGAACTTCCACTGCACAAGGATTTGCTTCAGTCTTGAGTTCTCACGTTTCAAATCCTTCGTTCAGCAAGTGACCACACCGTTGATTGACAGTTGGCTGTCCACATAAATGTATCCATTAAAATTTACTTCTCTATAGGTTTTGGGAAAGGATTAAACCATATATTATTATATAACCATATAGTCTTTCTCAGTACTTGACTTGTTTGAAATTATTTTTTACCATTGCTTTCACTACGACACCTGTCGAACAACATGGCGGAAATCGGCAGGGGTGTAGAATATCTGTTATGATTTGCCGGATTGCCTGTCAACCAAACTTCCTGTGAAGGGTCAATTCTCTGACAGATGACAGTTCTGAATATTACCAAAGTCCCTTTAAGGCAAGCAATTTCACTCAACAGCCATCTTTCAAACGCCTCTCGGGCAGTATGCTCGGGCATTCTATCTGAATGGGGAAACATCAAATTCTCCAAAACTGTTTGTCAAGCTCACGGTTACATTACATATTTGGAATCACCTGTAAAATTAAACAACCATCTAATTAGTTTCATTTACAAAGGTCTGAATCAAATAAAATCAGCATATTTTTAGGTTGAAAATGCTAACACGCATTCGCACTCGAAAGGAACGAGATCAGGACACCAACCTCATTTATGAGCATTCTACACATTATTATCCTCTGAATAATAATTCATCAGATCGTGCTGGTTTATTGAAGTACCACAACTTGGTCTTGATGGCGAATCTCCTCCAGAAATGGCAGCGACTATTTGTTTACAAGTTTTTGGCCATTTGAGTAGTTACTGTCAAGGATGGATTGTTAGACAGGATGGACTGTACCTCGTGTTGGTTTCATACAGATTACAAAACCAAAAAACTTTTGTTTTTAAGTGCACTTAGTTCATTTAAAAGCACAGATCTCAAGCTTTATGTGGATATATTTCTTATGTCTGTGAAGCAAGTATTTGCTGAGATTCCAGTGTGTTTGTTGACTACAAAAACTGTCGTAAAAGCACACGTCTAGTCTAAGCTTTCCCCCCAGGAAAACATCAGTCTATAACGATCGCTGATTGGCTCCTGTCCTAGTAGGTGGGGCTTCATTCACCATGTTGACCGTTACACTTTTCCCCATTCAAAACTATTTGAGTTACACTTCTGTGTATTCTATAGTCTTTGATATTACTGTGGACAAAATGCATGCATTCATTGCAACAGGATAATGCCAGAATCATCAAATATTTATTTGAGGAATTTCTGTTATTTCTTTGACTTCAAATTCACTAATTAAATTCACCAAATTCACTGAAAGACATGCTGTTGACATTATAGTATACCAGAGACCCCAGGAGACCTATCTTAGGCTCAGTAAATCAAGGCTCATCTGTGTATTGCTCCGTGTGAGATTTAAATCCTGTTTGTTTGTTTTTTAAAGAAAAAGACATAAAATGACATAACAGGCATGCCACATAATGTTAGAACTTATTAAAAGAAGGTAAAACATGCATTTGGTTGGGACAACAAAAACACTTTGACTGATTGATTTTTGCCATTTGATACTTTATTGCAAGAATGTTTGTTGAAGAATTGAAGGAAAGCATTTTATTTGTCATGAAACCCCCTAAAATTACGCTGTGAATCCACTGACGACATTGCAAAATCCCAATATACACATTGCAATTCTTGGGTGAATTCCAGTGATCATGCTTAACAAATTTATTCAGCCTTGTTTATTGAAAATTGAAGAGCTCAAAAACAAATGATTAGTACTTTTTCAAAGCAAAATCACTTAATGTTTGAAATTACGGATTGGATCCATGGATGATATGCTGAAATCTTTGTATAAACTTCAGGATGTTTGGGACTATTACAGACGCTTGGATCACCAAAGGATGTGACGCCAACTGCAGTGTTTCCACAAACCAAAGGACCTCCTGAATCTCCCTGTCAACACACAGGTAAACACTTAAGCAGTGAAACTAGTTGATAAGCAAAGAAGTCTGAATCATCTTGAATACATACTTTGCAGGATCCACCTTGCCCATAAACACAAATCATCTTTGAGGCCACATAATCAGATCCCCATTTATCTTGGCAGTATGTGTCAGTTTTTGTAGTCACGTTTGTTTCCATTAGACGGTCACTCAGTGGGCCTTTCATCCACAGATCTCCCCAGCCGGCAACACTACAGACAGCACCTGCTTTAGTGCGTTTTCCATCCCTTGCCAATGATATCAGTTTAACATTGTTGTTTAGTTTGACCTTTTTCTCTATCTGTAATTCAAAAACACAACTAATTAAGACTATAAACTGATTATACTGGGGGGTATTCCAGAAAGCAGGTTATGTGATGTACTCGGGTAAGTTTAAGAGTAAGTAAGTGGATAACCCCAGCTTTGGTTCCAAAAATGGAGATAACTTTTGAGGGTATGTTAAATAGCCATAGCAACTTACTCTCTGAAGATAACCTGCTCTGGAACAGGTTATGTTGCAGAGTTTGTCTGTTTCAGAAAGTTTACTGAGCATTGCGTGCTCCTGATGAGAATTTTGATGGACAGTAGAAGCACAGATATACGAGTTTTTTCATCTTGAGAGGGTTATAAGAGCGTAGGTTTTTTTCATATCCAAATGGATATTTGACTGAGCGTTGTCGTTTTTCAAAAGAATCGATAATGTATTTAACAAACCTTTTGAAATCAAACGTGACAAACCGCAGGTCTGCTCTTTACCATAGAAATATTCAGTGCAGCTCTTTGTTTTTGCGTCAGGGCATTTTACTGTACAATGTGTCAATAGCGTGTAGAACTATCTGTACAGTATATCTGGCACTGAACTACATTATACACTTTTGTACAGTTCCTTGGCCATAAACCTTTGCATATCATTACACAAGTGTTTCACAATGCGGCAATAGCGTAATGGTCAGTGTGCCATTGAAGAACAACGATGCTCACAGCGGAGCGAGTCCGAATCTCACTAAGAGTTTTTTTTTTCCTCTTCCTCTCACTCTCTGTGTGGGTTAAGGTTAATTAATTCAACCACTGATTAGCTTCTATTAAAAGACAGAGCAGCTCCTCAGAGTTATTTGGTGGCCCACAGCAGTAAGAAAGGCCTCAGCCTCCTGTCTATTAGCTACATGACAAAAAATATTCTAGAGTGTTTAATACATAGCTCAATCAAATATTACCTTTTAAGAGAATGTTTGCTTAATTTTGACTTTGGACAGAGTTCTTTTAGCTCCAGAAGAACTACAATTTATATAAGCCTTATATAGTCAATACACATTATTAAGAAATTAAATGCATGAATGGTTACACAACATACTCAAAAAGGATGTTAAAGTTACATAATTTTTTTCATTGCAATAAAAGGCAGGGTGGCATGTGTAATTTAATAAACTAATGAATATTACTTATTTTTTCTTTTCTCATCTATTTATTACCTTTTATTTCTTTCCTTCGTTGATGCAGATGTGTATTGCTTTTTCTTTAAATAAATCTGCCTTAATGCCTTGTATGTTAGCATTGAAACCTCCTACTCTGCCTCTGTAAAGTGCGTTGCCCTATTTTCTCACTGTGATTTTCTATGGTGACTCGTGAATTCTGCAATCTACTGAAAATGCCTTCAGGTATGCTCCGTGCGCGCAAATTAACCCGCTGTTATCTTTAGGAGGTTGATTTAACTAACTCTCTTCAGCTGTTTTGGAACAGGCATACTCACAGTAAGCAAAGTTTGGGTTAATCAACATAGAGGTCAGGGTTTAGCAAATGGTAAGTTAACCCAGCTTTCTAGAATACCCCCCTGGTGATTTTGAGGTCATTACAGAAGCCCCAAAGGCCAGTCAGAATTGAACCAATTTGAAATAGATTTTAACACAAAGTGTTTGTACTATGGTTCCTGATTGAATTCATTTTGAACAAACAAAATTACAAGTATTACAGTTTGGTACCTTCAAAATCATAATGTCATTCTGATGGGATCTATAGTTTGGATGCGGGATGTAGGACTTCACTCTGTAGCGTTCCAAAGTTTTGCTTTTACTCAAATCATGGGCACCAACCACAACCATCTGCACTTCCTTTCTGTTGGAAAATCATATTATAATTGTGTATTTAGACCATTTAACACACTGCATGGTTGCAGTTTCCGTGTCAGTTAAAAGCTATCTGAACTTCAGTTCACATTAGACGCAACTCTTACTTTTTCCAGCAATGTGCAGCAGTCAAGACAAACTCTTCAGTAATGAGGAATCCACCACAGATATGTTTTTCATTCACCTGAATAGAAACCATGTAAGGTCTGGAGTGAGGTTTTGCCTCCTTGCCATTCACTATACCCACACGAGCTGAGAAAGAGTAAAATTACAACTTAATTAGCACATGGCAATTAAATATTTTAAGCATATCTGCATAATCTGCTGATAGTCAGTCTCACCAGTAAAGGTCAGGTGCGGCACCAGAGAAACCAGCAAGAGCAGAGAGATGATGATGAACGTCATGATAAAGACAATCAGTGCTCTCGCAATTATAAAATACTGTATAAATATACACAAAAAATGGGCGGAGCCAGAGACATTGAGCTTCCTGTAAGTCTTGACTTGAGCAACACTAAGATGTTAAGGTTTAGATCTTGCAAATCTTGGTGGTTTCACAGTGAAGCCACAGACGGCTTAAATGATAAAAACGAAGCACGCAGGAAGGCATTATTACACTCTATAAAATTTTAATTAATAATACAATCTGATCTACAAAAAGTGCTTTATGCCTAAAAACTGACTAATAGGCTTTATAATTACATGGGTGGTAAAACAGAATATAAAAAAAAAATTGGAATTGGATTTCTGTAACTGCAGTAAATACGTAAAATGTCGGGGATGTATTCATAGCGCAACCCTGTATCATTTTTTAGATGCTTACTGAGTTACCTCCACATTTGATCTTAAGCGACTAACCGTAGGCTGATGATACAAGATATAAGTAGAAAGTGAGATTCATTTTGAACAATATTGTCTAGCTGGTTTTGTTCTGTTTTGCCACTAAAGATAGTTCTAAAATTACATTCATACATTTATAGCATCTCACAGTATTTATTCACTGAATCAACAAAGACATTCATTTCATTGGTTTCTAAATGGAATCAAGCATGTGACTGGAGCCTGGCAACTCTGTGATGCATGTATTTATACAAGAGCTCTGGAGTCTGGTTGGCTGATAGCTGTGAGATATTCTGGTGGCACTGTTCCAACCTGTTCACTGGTGTGTATCACCACCTGCAGAGAGTGCCAAGTAGAGGTCTAAACTCACAGTTCGATTAAAAACTGCAGCTGTTGGACTGCAAGATGTATTTTGAGACTTTTTGTAGGCCATAACTTGGTTGTTTTGATATTAAATATGCAGTTTATTTATAAAAATAGTGCCGCATGCCAAGAAGCAAGAATAGGATCTGCTGTATGTCTTTGTTTGCAGGGCCATTCAAATGTCATGTCTAGAAAGCGCAAGAGTCCCACTTCCTCAATCTAATTGTTAATCTACATTTGAAATAATAAACGTCATTCATTAATTTTTCCTTTGGCTCAGCCCCTTATTTATTGGGGGTCACCACAGCGGAATGAACCGTCAACTATTCCAGCATATGTTTTATGCAGTGGATGCCCTTCCAGCTGCAACCCAGTACTGGGAAACACCCATAAACACTCTCGCTGCCAGTAGGTTTTTGTTCCTCCGTGACAAGTTTCTTCGCAGGTATTTTGTTTTTTCTGAACGCTACAAGTAGCTAAAACCTGCTCATTCAACTGCGGAAACTGGCAGACGTGCAACAACTTTAATCCTAAGGTAAACAAAACAAAAATCAGTCTCATGGCTCTCAGCACTGCGCAAAGGCTGTGCTGGAGCATACGCATGCTCTTGACACAGAAGTATGAATCAGCCTTAATGGTATTGTTGGCAGTGGAAGAAGAATTCTGATCAGGGTGACCCGTACCATACTGTACTGTACTGTACTGTACTGAACCAATGTCAGTAAGGAGTTTAATAACTAAACAGATTTTGCCACCCATTTACTCTCATTGAATACATTTTTTACTCCCATAGTATTTTTTTTATTATGTTCAGTTGAAGTCATAATTCATTCATTCATTCATTTTCTTTTCGGCTTAGTCCCTGTTTAATCTGGGGGTGCCACAGCGGAATGAACCGCCAACTTATCCAGCTTATGTTTTATGCAGCGGATGCCACCATGCAGCCCTGAAGTCATAATTATTATTATTTATATATATATATATATTTTTTTTTTCAAACATTTTCCAAATGATGTTTAGTAGAGCAAAGAACTTTTCACAGTATTTCCTATATTTTTTTTCTTCTAGGCAGTCTTAATAAAAAAAAAAAAAAAAAACATTTTAAGGTCAATATTATTAGCCCCATTAAGCAAAAAAAAAACTTGCCTAATTTATCTAATCTAATTAACAAAATTAAGCCTTTAAAGTGCATTTTGTGTTGAATACTAATATCTTGAAAAATATCTGGTGACGTATTATGTACTGTCATCATGGCAAAGATAAACCAAATCAGTTATCAGAAATTAGTTATTAAAACGTATCAATAGAAATGTTGAAAAAAATATTTCTGTTAAACAGAAATTGGGGGGAAAAATACAGGGGGTCCATTAATTCTGACTTCAATATGACAATGAAGACACTTGAATATAAGTTTGCCATGTGATACTTTAATGAAACAATATGTAAGGGATAAAGTACATCTAGGTGGTTATCACAGAATGAAGACCAACAGGCTTATCAGACCACTATTGCCTAAAAGGGTTTATTCTGCAAAAACAACTTCCTCAACCATCTAAATTATCCTATTTAGTTCACTGCTACTTGCTACAAAACATAACAATAAGACACAAAACAATGTTCTGATCCATAATAGTTTATTCATTCTTTAATTAAAGACAAAACTAACAGAAACAAAAAAAAAATACTGAATGGAGCATACACTATTATTCAGTCACAAGAAACAGCAGCATGACAGGCAAGCATAAAAATATGGATGTGAACGTATTCACTGATGGTCGAGATGATTGAAAATACCCAGATGAGCCTGTGTTATTCAGTGGATGTTATCTCGGAATAGCATACATTGGAATGTCTCGAGTAATCAGTCAGAAGTAGTCTAGAAAGCTCTGTAATAATTAAAGATGTTAACTCACTTTCCATTTATAATTACGCTGTCAATCCATTGACGGTATGCTGAAATCTTAGTATACACATTAGGGTGTTTTGGTGCGTTACAGAGATAAGGGTCCCCAAAAGATGTGATGCCAACAGCAGTGTCTCCACAAACCAAAGGACCTCCTGAATCAAACTGTAAAGAAGCAGAGATCAAGATGTAACTAAAGTGCTCTATCAGTTCATAAACAAAGAAAACACTCAATGATCTTTTGTACATACTCTGCAGGATCCACCGTGTCCATGCGTGCACATCATCTGCGACACTAAGAAGTTCTCTGCCCATTTACTTTTACATTCCGTGTTACTTAATATATACACATTTGCCTCCATTAGAGAATCGCTCAGTGGGCCATTAGTCAGCAGTAATCCCCAACCGGCAACACTACAGAGAGTATCTGCATTGACATGTTGTCTTCTCTTTGATATTGAGATCCATCTAACATAGCTGTTTTGTGTGACTCTTTCCTTTAGCTGTAAGTCAAGAACACAATCACTGTAGATACACATGCTTTAATGATTAATATCAGCCCCTCCAGTATTTCACATTTTTGCGATCGCTGAATTTATCTAAAAAATCAAGCAAACTCTGCAAAATTTTTGCAGATGTCGCTTTTTTTCTTAAATGCCACAGATTTCCCGCAAATTCGGTGTCTAGACGCTTTCTATGATATAATCACGAGACAAATTCACCCAAAACAAAGGCCAGGTGGACGCAAACAACCCCTGCTAAGTCATGATTTTACCCAAATCATGATTGTAGGTGGCAGTATATACCTCTAAGCTGGTCTGTAACTCAGCATTAAACCAGAAGAAGAAGACAGTGCACGTTAAATATGAGTGTGATGACATTACATAATATTTGACTAGATATTTTTCAAGATACTAGTACTCAGCTTAAAGTGACATTTATAGGCTTAACTTGGTTAATTAGGCAAGTTAGGATTATTAGACAAGTCATTGTATAATGATGGTTAGTTCTGTAGACAAAAATCGAAAAAATAAATATTGCTTAAGGGGGTAATAGTTTTGACCCTAAAATGTTTTTTTTTAAATTGTAAAACTGCTTTTATTCTAGCTGAAATAAAACAAGTAAGTTAAATTTAAAATTTCTCCAGAAGAAAACATTATCATTATCATATTTCTTAATTTTTTTACTGGGATGGCCTTCATGAGAGAAGACCTGTGCAGTGATTCAGTGGATTTTGATCTTTGAGCTGTTGTTTATACTGTTACAATTTATATATGGATACAAGATCTTTTCTAAACGTACAGTATCCTTTAAATTTAAGTTACAGAACCTAGTGTCTGGGTCTAGGAGTAATAATAA
>CAIGQZ010032594.1:18169580-18199406 GCA_903798205.1 Danio tinwini | reverse complement strand
GTTGTATTTGCACTGTCTGTTTTTTGCACTGTTGTTGTATTTGCACTATCTGTATTTTCCACTGTCTGGAGCCAGCACCTAAGCTTTTCACTCATCATAGCACACGTGCTGCTGATGATGTGACAATAAAAGTGATTTGATTTGATTTGATTTGATTTGATGAGCGGTGCCTGGTTTTCTCTAAACGTAACGCCTGGCATCCACTCCAAAAAGATCAATTTTAGTCTCATCAGACCAGAAAGTTTTGTTTCTTATGGTCTGTGTGTCCTTCAGATGCCTTTTGGCAAATTTCAGGCGGGGAGTGACTTCCGTCTGGCCACTCTACCATACAGGCCTGATTGGTGGATTGCTGCACAGATGGTTGTCCTTCTGCAAGATTCTCCTCTTTCCACAGAAGAACGTTGGAGCTTAGACAGAGTGACCTTCGGGTTATTGACCACCTCCCTGACTAAGGCCCTTCTCCCCCGATCACTCAGCTTATGTGGCCGGCCAACTCAACACTCTCAGAAATAAAGGTACGCGAGTTGTCACTGGGGTGGTACCTTTTCAAAAGGTACAAATTTGTACCTAAAGGGTCCATATGAATACCTCAAGGGTACTTATTAGTACCTAAATAGTACAAAAGTGTTTCTCTTATAATTTGTAGGTACTAGTATATACTTTCGGGGTACAAATATTGACCCTTCAAGTACAAATCTGTACCTTTTAAAGAGGTACCACCCCAGTGACAGATCTCGTACCTTTATTTCTAAGAGTGTAGGAAGAGTCCTGGTGATTCCGAACATCCTCTACTTATGGATGTTGGAGGCCATGTTGGAAGTGTAGCATTTGCTACAGAGGATCACATTATTCTTCTTGATCACTTCAGTCAGTTGGTGGGCATTAAAGTGAAATGCTTTAAAGTGGTTCTCTTTATGCATCTACTTGCATGAAAGAACTATTGCTGTAGAAAAAATGGCTCATTTCCACTGACTGGTACAGGTACGGTACGGGTCGGTACGGGTCACCTTAATCAGGCTTGCGTTTCCACTGCTAAAAGGGTACCATCTTTTGATGGGCGGGGTGTACGACAGAAAGTAGCAGACCCTTACAGTCTCCGATATGTTACCATTTACAGATAAAATACACACAGCATACATTTAGTCCTTATTTAGGTTCAAAACAACATGAAATAGAGCCCATAGTCAGTGCAAACCTCTTATGATTAAATGTGTCTTTAATCTTCAGCAGCACGTGTGTAGCCTCTTGTTAGTAAGTAATTTCATCATTCCGAGTTCATAATAGTCCAAAAGGTGATGATAATAGTTAAACATGGCAGTTTGTTCACGTTTGCTGAAAAAATAATGTGCTCCTTTTTTTCCGGCTTCTCCTTTTGTGTTTTCGCGCGTCACTCTCGCGTTTATCAGTTTCTGACAGGATCAGGTTTCAAAAGCACATCAAATATCAAGCACACATTATTATCATCAGCTCAAGAAGTTTGTTATTTCTGACTGCGTGGCTCGCACAAACAAAAAAGCAAAACCGCTCGCGCTTCAGGCTAGCTCGTAAAAAACTAGGGGCTTGTTATTATATGGATATATAGTCTTTCGGCTGTGTATGAAAACATGGCGTCTCCTTTGTTTTCATTCTGGCTTGTTGTGTGAGCTTGTGACGTATTTCTGTAAACCAATAGCGTTCAGTTGCGCGTCTAGCTCCGCCTTTGGGACCCTTTTGGTACCCTTTCTCGTGTTTGGTACCCTTTCGAAAGTGTGCCGAAAAAGTGGTACTGTACGGTACGGTTCGGTTCGGTACGCCTTTTGACAGTGGAAACAGCCATAAAAGCGTACCGACCCGTACCGTACCAGTCAGTGGAAACGAGCCATAAGGAACTCATTTCATTTTCTCAGCCTGTGTTATCTGGGGTCCCTCAGGGTTCATGTCTTGGCCCGGTGTTCTTTTCCTTATTTATGCTCCCTTTAAGACTAGCCTTTGGCTTATATATACGCTGGTGGATCACTTTGGAACTTTTAAAGCACATGTACAGTAGCATTTACCTGTATGCTTTCAACAGAGTTTTTTGTTTTATTGTGCTGTTGTAAAGCATAGTGAATGTTTGTGATACAGTTAATACACTTTCTTAATACAGTTATTTTTGTGTCATACTTTTAACAGTAACAAACCTCTCACAAAACTTAAATCTGAATTATTTTAAACTTTGTTACCTGCTTTTGAGGCTGAACGTTACATATGCATTAACTAATAATCTTTGTGTGTGTATGTGTTATTGCAGACTGCAGGGCTCTTGGGTCAGAAGGCTAGCTGTTCCCCAGGAGGAGGTGATTGATACAGTGTGATTTGTCAGTTCTCATCACATAATTCACAGGAAGTGTGTGTGTAGGTGTGTGCCTGTGTGTGTGAGTGCTTCTCTCATTGCAGCCCTCCCCCAACTGCCTAGCAGAGCTGATTTTTCTTTTATATGGAGGGCTCTGAACATGCTGTAAATTAATAAATGACATTTTTTTAAAGATAAAGTTATTCTTATGTAAATTGTATCCATTATGGTACCGAACTTATGTGTCTTTTACTTTAATTTCCCATGTTAGGGTGTGGTATAGTCTGCAGGTCACATCTATTTAAGGCAGGGGTGTCAAACTCCCTGCTCTGCACAATTTAGTTCCAACCCTGCTTCAACACACTTACCTATAGGTTGTAAACAAGCCTGAAGGACTCAATTAGTTTGATCAGGTGTGTTTAATTAGGGTTGGAACTAAACTGTGCAGAGCTGCAGCCCTCCAGGAACTGGATTTGACACTTGTGATTTAAGGTATCATATCACCAAATTGTTAGTTTACTCAAATTAGTTTCTTCCACATGTGGAACAGCCTCCCTTATCATCCTGTAATTGTTTAGGAAATAAATTCTGTTTTGAACTCTTGCTTAAAACCCATATTTGTTCTATAGCTTACAACTGTCCTTATAGGGGTGGAGTATTGAAAAGGGTGTGTTCATAGTATTTTGAGTGTAAAGCATTTTGCTCAACATGTGTTAAATATGATATAGAAATTTGTTGTTGTTGTGTTGCAAAAGCAAAGAGGTTTCACAACTTTTAAGGCAGATATGGTCAAACCATGTGAACCTGCTAGAACTACAGTAAAGCTGATAAACAAAAAAGTCTCAATATTTAAAATTTTATGAATGTATGTTCATGAACACTGCTTAGTTTGATGCATCTGAATTTTGATTTCTCTCTTACAATTTACAGTAGTATGTGAACAGTATGTGTACCGAGTTCTATGTCCAAATTCATAGTATTTTGAAAAGCTGAAGTACCAGGATGACCTACTATTTTTGCCCAAATTTTTTTGTGTACATCGGATGACCGTTTTACTGTCCTATGAAGACTTTACGCTGATTAGGTCATGAGACGGTGTCAACTTAGCAGATGAAAAACATCAGATTTTCAGTTATACAACTCATTTTCATGCTTTATAGTTATATATTTGGCGACACAGTGGCACAGTAGGTAGTGCTGTGACTGTCGCCTCACAGCAAGAACGTGGCTGGGTCGCAGGTTCGAACCTCAGCTGGGCTGGGTTAGTTGGCGTTTCTGTGTGGAGTTTGCATGTTCTCCCTGTGCTCGTGTGGGTTTCCTCCGGGTGCTCCGGTTTCTCCCACAGTCCAAAGACATGCGGTACAGATGAATTGAGTAGGCTAAATTGTCCGTAGTGAATGAGTGTGTGGATGTTTCCCAGAGATGGGTTGTGGCTGGAAGGGCATTCGCTGCGTAAAATCGTGCTGGATAAGTTGGCAGGAACAGCTCAACTATTGAATTCAGCACTGAACTCCATTATATAAATGAGGTTGTTTATGTTTGTACAGTAATTAGTTCATTATAAAATGTTAAAAGGATACTAGGTTGGTTAACATGATTTAAAGCAGCATTTTCTTTCTAACATTCCCCTAGCTTGACAAATTTATTGTAACAGGTATATATTTTGCCCGTATAGCCCTGTCAAGTTTGGTTTTTGGCCCTTTATAGGAAACACTTAGATGTACTCTCAGCTTAACTGTATATCTGTATATTGAAATATGTATATTTGCATTCAAGTGGTGATAAAACGTGAGCACATGAAGATAAAATAAAATGCTTGTTTGTTTTCAAAGCAGAGGCTCCGTTCTTTATTTGGACGAAGGCAGGGAAAAGAGTTCAAAATAAATGTGAGAATAGTTTTGTATAGTTTATTTTCACATCACACACACTAAATAAATAAAGTAGATACAAAATAAACTATGTGGAACGTTCCACGCTCTTGGTTTCCATCTCGATCGGATGTAATGTACTGTAGGTTATACGAGTGCGAGATTAAAGTTTTTCCCCTTTTATGCTGTTCTACTGTATACTGCAGCTACACGTCTATAAAATATAGTTACATATATTCATTAAATTCATCATCCATTTGGTGAACCGACAGTTGCTTCACGACCCATGTGAAACACCCCTCTCTAGAAGGTTAAATGCGCTGATCCTTGCGTCTTCACGTAAAATCACGTACGATTTCGGCGGCAATTTTATAGCTCTTGTTTACGTAGCTTGAAGTATGTCAGCAGCAAAAAACACTGAGTGAATTTCCACTTAATAATCATCAGGAAATTGAGGCTGTTTTGAAAGTCTTTTGATACAATATGCAGTCACAATACGCTTCAAAAAGGGTAGGAATATTATTATTTTTAATGGTCCATTTTGAGAACTAAGAGATTGTGAATCGCATGTTATTGTCATCCAAGTAATTCTATATAAAGAAACTGACACACCTTTTACTGAATGTTTATTAAAAAAAGTCATCATTAATGTAACATTGCATTAGGCCTGTCACAATATCTATATATTTTGTACGATATATTGTACAAAAAAATAGCATAAATTCCTTTTATGCCACTCATTATATAATGCCAGAATGACAATGTAATATCATCATAATGCAAGTACAAAGAACACATAATATTTTATTCTTAAGAATATGTAATTTGATTATAGTCATTTTAACAATTTAATAATTAGACAATGGAATCAGAATGTGATATCCTAAATGAATAAATATTAATAAATGTTAACATAGGTAAAAAGCAACAGAGGCTGCGATATCTGTTACCAGATCAATTTTCAGTTGTCAGACACCCACATGAAAATATACTATAATAATTTATAGTAAAGAGTATAGTAAACATTCTAACACTGACAGCTCCAGGAGAGATAGAGATGTTGCACAATGAACTAAAATGTTGCTGATATTGTTTTTTATGTATAGACGATATATATCGCATCACCAAAAATTATTAAGGTCATGTACATGTTTTGTGTGATAGGTTGACATATTGATTATTGTGACAGGCCTACATTGCTTTAAAAATGCACACAATTTAAGTTTACTGTGTGTAGCTTACTATGAGATCATTCTGATGCCCCTCATATCACTTTATAATGATGTTTAACATTTCTATTTAATCTGTTATATGAAAAACTGGATTAAGTTTAGGTTGGATAATAAAACTATGTTAGTACAAATACATTAAAGTATAGGTGTAGTCTCTAAATACCACATGGATTTCTAATATTATACATTTTTAGATTGTTTTTCTAGGATTTTATTAATAAAACATAATAATGCAACAACTCTAGAATTATCTATTTACCAGAGTGTCATTTAGGAACTTTTTTTGTTTATTCTCCACTAATTTGTTTATGTTTGATGTGAAAGGAAACTGATCTAATCATTTATTAATTAATTAATTTATTTATTAATTAATTAATTTATTTATTACTTATATAGTTTAGTTCTTGTTCAGTCAATCAAGCCTGGTGATGCAGATAGGCCTATGTTGTAACATGTGAAGAACAAACAATGCTGGCCTCTGGTGGATAGTTTAGAGAATTGTAGAAGTTGATTTTTATATTCTTTATATAATAGGCTATGAGTGATCCCTTCAGACTTGAAGATTAACAAACTAGAATGTCAGATGACTTTGGAAATGTGCAAAGATGATACTGTATACTGTCATTACAGTATGGTTGTGTCAAAGAGAACACTTCTTATTGGACATATCTCCGTGTTTAGTGCTCTTCAACATTGGAACTTGCGTGAGTCAACGCTAAATGCCACCCCTCTCTATCTTGCACAATTCCCGTTAAACTTGTGGTCCAACATTATATCTTGCCAGCACTGATGACATGTTGTTCTTGGATGCCCTCTTTTTGTGGTACCTTCTACTCTTCAATGCAATGCAGTGTAGGCAATCCTGTTTCTATCCATTTGAAGTGCGTGACCTAGCCACTGCTGTTGTCTTCCTTTACCTTTTTGCATGATTGTTTGTTACTGTCTGATTAAGAGTCTTACTACTTCATCTTGTTCATGATGCGAACTACAAGTATTTTTAGGAGGATACATCAACTCAATAACTGGGTACTTGTGCACATCTATGAAACTGAGTGCATCTCTTTTTATCCGTTTTGTATTTTTTTATTATTATTAAAAAAAAAAGAAATCTAGTTAAAATTGTGTTTCTGTGTTAACATTTTTGCTATCCTTTGGTAATGATATGAATTTAACATAGTTGTTTTACCAAATACCATACTGTAGAACTTGTTAATCTAAATTAAGAATGATTTTAAATGCTATATCTTGATAATTATCACTGTAGTTATAGTACTTGTTGTGAGCAGGCCTATGTTTTGTTTCTTTCCGTCCATTTAAGTCTTAGCTGTATGAAATTGAAGGTGTTATCAAGATGTCAGTATAGTATTTTAGGTAACGATAGGTAACAAAGTAGACAACAAAGTTTCCTGAAAGTTAAAAATGCAGCTATAACATGTTTACTCTGGTAAAAAGGAGCAACACTGTAGTTTAGCTGAGCTTTTTGTGTTGTTTTGAGCAGGCTTAAAAACTGGGACATTTCTAGGGACATCTCCAATTATGGTGAAATGTGCATATCAAAGAGTTTCAACATTTTTTTTTATCAGTAGTCTGAAAAATGTTTAAGCAGTAGTTTTAAACACCCCCTTTTATGTAGACCATGCTCAGATAATGCTTATTCATAGAGTTGTCAATATTACGATCAAGTACTGTAAACTGGTGTGGACTGATTTTAAAAAACAATGTAAATTGTTATTATTAATGGTTGTGACAAATAGGAAAATTCAACTGATTGATGCTTGCCATATGATACTTTTATTGAAGAATTTACGGAAGAATTCAAGAAAAACATTTCATCCGTTTTTATTTTCACAAGTCACTAGACATTTCCAATTATGCTGCGGATCCATGGAACATATGTTGAAATCTTAGAATACACATTAGGAAGCAAACGTGAATTACAGAGATAACGGTCTCTGAAAATTGCGACTCCAACGGCAGTGTTATTACAAACCAAAGGACCTCCTCCATCACCCTGTTAAGCAACACAGATCAACACATCACTAGTGAAACATGTTCATACATTTTGACACATTTTCACTAACTTTCATACGTACATTGCAGGATCCACCATGACCATAAGCACAGATCATCATTGAGGGCACATAATGAGATCCCCATCTGTGTTTACACTCTGCATCATTCACTATAGCTGTCTTTGCCTCTAATAGACGGTCACTCACTGGGCCTTCAGTCCACAGTCTTCCCCAACCAGCAACACTACAGAGAGTATCTGCTTCAAAACGTTCTCCGTACTTTGGTAATGATATTGGTCTTATCTTGTTGTTCAGTGGGACTTTTCTCTCTAGCTGTAATTTAAAAACACATTTATTAACGATAAACAAATTGAGATTAAGCTGATTATACTGCTGTTTAAGCCCCAAAGGCCAGGGTGAATTAAAAGAATTTCAGAAGTTAAAATATGAATTTTAAAATTTGTGCCACCGTTTCCTCATCAGATATTATTTTGAACAAACGTAATAACGGTTGGTACCTTTAAAAGCATGATGTCATTCTCAAATGTTTTAGAATTAAAGTCTGGATGCGTAATGTGGCTCTTCACTTTAAAGTGCTTGGAATGTTGACATGTTCTCAAATCATGGGCACCAACCACAACCGTCAAAGCTTTTTGATTGCTGTTAAACGAGTGTATTGAAAATATGTCATTCAACATTCTTTGGTCAAAAATGCTTTGTCAATAAACATTGCTGTTCACAAGAAACAAACTTCTTACTTGTGCCAGCACTGTGCAGCAGTCAAGACAAACTGGTCTGAAATGAGGAATCCAGCACAGATATTTTGACCGAACAGTTGAACAGAAACCATGTAAGGTCTGGAGTGAGGTTTTGCCTCCTGGCCATCTACTATACTCACATGAGCTGAAAGAAATGGTGTTGTTAGTCAAATAACTCATAACATGTCAATTTTATAATGCTCTTATTTATAAATCTGTAAATCATGTGTTGTATAGTCAATCTCACCAGTAAAGGTCAGGTCTGGCACCAGAGAAACCAGCAGGAGCAGAGGGATGATCATGATGGTCACGATGAAGACTATCATTGAGCTTACAATGACAAAACACTGTATAAATATACACTAAAGGTGGGAGGAGACACTGGAGTGACTCCTGTTTGACTTTTTTTCACAACTTGTTGTGCCAGTAACACTGATAGTACAAAGATATTTTTTGTGTTATTCCTTGCACCATCTATTAAACAGGTTATGTAAAAAACATACTGTAAGACATCCTTATTTTCTCTTTACACACAGCGGATAATAATCAGAATCAGAATCAGTTTTATTGCCAAGTGTGCTTCACACACACAAGGAATTTGCTTTGACAACAGAAGCTTCCAGTGTACATAAAGTGACGAGTGACAACACAAAATTAAATACAAAAAAAGAAAAGGCAATAAACATTAAACAGAGATGCAGTCAGTCAAAAAGATCTGGATGTTGAGTTGTATGTACAGATATGCTGAAAATATACTGTTTATAAGGTGCTGTGTACAAGTGCGTATGAGAAAGTATTGTACGTTTATTGCACAGTAGGGGAATATTTAACTGTTCATGAGGTAGATGGCCTGAGGAAAGAAACTTTTCCTGTGTCTGGCTGTTTTTGTGCTTGGTGCTCTGTAGCGCCGATCAGACAATAACAGTTCGAACAGGTAGTGTGCTGGGTGTGAGGCGTCCAGAGTGATTTTATGAGCCCTTTTACTCACTCTGGAAGAGTACAGTTCTTGAAGTGTGGGAAGGGTAGTGCCAGTGATTTGTTCAGCAGTCCGGACTATTCGCTGTAGTCTACGGAGGTCGGTTTTGGCAGCTGAGCTGAACCAGACGGTGATTGAAGTGCAGAGGATGGATTGGATGACAGCTGAGTAGAACTGTACGAGCAGCTCCTGTGGCAGGTTGAACTTCCTCAGCTGATGAAGGAAGTACAGTCTCTAAGGGGCTTTCTTTACAATGGAGTCAATGTGAATGTCCCACTTCAGATCCTGAGAGATGGTGGTGGCCAGGAACCTGAATGTCTCTACTGCAGCCACAGTGCTGTTCATGATCGTGAATGGGGGGAGTGTAGGGGGGTTTCTCCTAAAGTCCACTATCATCTCCACTGTTTTGAGCGTGTTCAGCTCCAGGTTGTTGTATCTGCACCATAAAGCTAGCCGCTCCTCCTCCTGTCTGTATGCAGACGCGTCACCGTTCCGGATGAGGCCGATAACAGTAGTGTCATCCGCAAACTTCAAGAGCTTAATGGAGGGGTCTTTTGCAGTGCAGTCGTTTGTGTACAGGGAGAAGAGCAGTGGGGAGAGAAAACATCCCTGGGGGGCACCAGTGCTGATGGTGCGGCTGTCGGATGTGATTTTGCCCATTCTGACTAGCTGTTGTCTATCTGTCAGAAAGCTGGTGATCCATTGACAGACAGAGCTAGGGACAGACAGCTGGGTCAGTTTGTTCTCGAGCAGTGATGGGACGATGGTGTTAAAGGCAGAACTGAAGTCCACAAACAGTATCCTTGCATAGTTCCCTGGTTTGTCCAGATGTTCTAGGATATAATGCAGTCCCATGTTGACTGCATCATACACAGACCGGTTTGCTCTATAGAAAAACTGCAGGGGGTCCAGCAAAGGTCCAGTGATGTCCTTCAGATAAGCTAGCACCAGTCTTTAGAATGACTTCATGGCCACAGATGTTAAGGCAACAGGTCTGTAGTCATTGAGTCCTGTGATCTTTGGTTTCTTTGGTATTGGGATGATGGTAGAGCATTTGAAGCAGGATGGAACTTTGCGCTGTTTCAGTGATCTGTTGAAGATCTGTGTGAAAATGGGAGCCAGTTGGTCCGCACAAGTTTTCAGACAGGCTGGTGAAACACCATCTGGACCTGGTGCTTTTAGTCTCCTCTGTTTACTGAAGATCTGACGCACATTATCCCCACTGATCTGAAGTGCCCGGGGTGGAGAAGGAGATGGCTGGAGGTGTTGATGGCTGTTTACTGATGATCTTATGCCCATTATTTTCACTAATCTGAAGTGCCGGGGTGAAGAAGGAGATAGCTGGAGGTGTTGATGGCTGTTTACTGAGGATCTGATGCCCATTATCCTCACTGATCTGAAGTGCAGGGGGGGAGAGGGAGATGGCTGGAGGTGTTGATGGCTGTGTAGGGAGATGGTCCGGGTGGGTGTGAGGTGTCTGGTCAGAGGTGTCAAATCTACAATTGAAAATATTCAGCTCGTTTGCAAGATGTTTGTTGCTGTCGATACTGGGGGATTTTATAATTTGTGATGTCTTTCAGGCCTTTCCACACTGATGCAGGGTCGTTGGCAGAAAACTGGTTTTGCAGCCAGTGATTAGTTGGTGTGCACTGCTGAATGTTCAACAGCTCGTCCCTGGTATAACTGATCGTGTTTGATAAACATAAAACAGGACAGACTAACAGAAATAGTGCAAACACTGGAGAGCTCCACACCAAGACAGCCATCCGCGGCGGCATCCTGAGAGCAATCTCAGGATGTGTAGGATAAGCAGGAAATGTTCAAGTGGTTGGGCCTTCATAAAATGGAGTGGGCAAAATACAGTAATGTATGAAAAATAAATGTGATTTACACCACAACCTTTTTTTTCAAGTTACAAAATACAATTTACTATTTTTTATTTATTTATTATAATAATAAATATTAAGTGTAAGAATGGGCTTTCTGACCAAACTCGGGTTCCCCTTCATGGAAACTTTGAAGAGTAAGAAAATGGGTCAATGAATGCAAAATGAATTGGCAGAGCTCGGCTCTGCAGGTGCCAGCGATTAATTATTAATAGAGTATATCAGCTGGCACTTGTGAAGCAAGCATTAAGAGCCGCACACTAGAGACTGAAGAGTACCTCTGCTAAGCTGATTTCTTCAAGAATAAATAAGCAGTATTCCTATCAGTGCATGCAACGACGCGTACAGCGGCAGTCAAACTGGGCTTCTTTCGCATCCCCTCAAAGTCTCGCTGGTAGCTGAAAAAACAGTTTTCACTAAAAGAATGGATGTGGTGGTTCTTATCTCCGGATTATGGGCATGGGTACCGCATCACAGGTCTGGGGGTCCAGCATGTTGATGCGGTTTCTGTGGACAGCTCATGGTCTCACTCTGAGAGCATGTCTGTTGTGCAGCTGAGATTGTGGCTTCATGCCACTTCCGTTGCTCCCCATGAAAGCGTTTAGCATGCGGGCAGATCTAAGGATCAAAGTGGAGGTTTATCCATCGCCTCCAGGCCCGCAGACCCCTCGCTTCTTCACAGCGTGCCCTATCCAAGCTTCGATTGGTTGTGTCAGTTCATCTCCCAGGATGCCACGCCTTCACTTGATGACACCAAAGATCAGATGCCCATCGCAACATCAGAGGGCAAGCTGTCAGACCTTCCCCTCCCTTGATGGTGAGGAGGCCAGCGGGTACGAATAGTTCCTCAGGTGGTTGGCACCGCCACCTGGAGGGGTAAGCTGAGACCCCCGTCCAAGACCAGAGCCCACACCGCTGCGGAACATGCCGCTTCTGCCCTGCAACACGGCACCACCGGTCTGTGCTTCACAAGGGCAGTTTTTTTCCAAGCTTAATTTTAAGCTCTGCACGGTGGTCGACTATGCTCCCATGACCTTCATGTCAGTTGCCCGTGCCCTTGGGAAAACAATGACCACACAGTGGTCCGGAAATGCCACCCATGGCTTACTCTGGCAGATATGCACCACGCTGACAAAGTGCGCTTTTTTTTGGCAAGCCCTTATCTCAGACAGACCTACTCGCAAACAATGTTAGGGACTTTGCCCAGGAGTCCTCGGTGGTGAGAGATCAGCCATGGGTGATGGAGCAGGTCATCTCTTGGTGGCTCGAGTGCGCTCCTCCTGCGGCTCCAAGATGCTCTGCCGTCACAGCCCAATCCACTAGCTTATGAATGCGCCAAGCCCCCCACATGAAGTTGACGCTCTTTAAACATGGCAGAGTTGACACTTAAGAGAGCAGTGCCCTTTTTTGATGTGATTACACGGCGCCTCTTAACAGATTCTGTAGAGCTGCGGGCTGGGCGAAACCTATCACATTATCAAGATTTTATAGTCTTCGAGTAAAGCCATTTCTTCTTGATTACAGGAGAAAACTAAGCTTGTTGTCAAAAATGCTTGCTGCGCCATGCACCTCAACATAGAGATATGTGTGCTTACTCTGCTCTGCTAAGTTTCCCATTTGGTGAACCCTAGAGAGCTCTTCCAAGCCCCCAGCATCCAACTCAGTAGAGGAGCCAGGTGCCTGGCTCAGTATGATGTCTGATATGCCCGCTTGGTCTAGCCACAGGCTAGTCAGCCACGGAGTGTTCCCCTTTTCGTATGGACCTATGTCTTCCCTACATGCTAACCAGCTTATCATATGTAGCACTCCCCCTTGACAGGGCTAGTCCATATGCTGTTATTGCCATCAAGTCTCCCATTTTTTGGTTGCAGGTGGCCTCTGCAGTGTCCTACCTCTTCGGGGACTGGCATGCTTTCCAAACGTACTGTCGTAATTCTAAAATCCCTTGACTACATTAGCTACGTAGATAAAAGCACGTTTATGATCCCTAATATAAATTGTTCTAAATTATACCCATGTAAAAGTAATTAAATGGCCTAGGGGACATGGAAAGGTTGCACCCTTGGTGATGCTTGTGCTATGCTTGGCAAACTTCAAATCAGGGGTTCATGACAGGCTTTGCTGCTGTTGCGTTTTCCATACACTCTCCCATAGTGTCTTTTTCTAGACACATGTCGGAGTTCCCATGAAGGGTTACATCTCGGTTACGATCGTAACCCTTGTTCCCCGAATAGGGAACGGAGATGTGTGTCTCTGATGCAAAAGCAGGTTAGTCTCCAGCTATAAGCTGAGTGATTGGCTCTTCAGCAGGCAAAAAAACTAATGCTTGCTTCACAAGTGCCAGCTGATATACTCTGTTAATTATAAATCACTGGCACCTGTGGAGCCGAGCTCTGCCAGTTCATTTGGCATTCATTGGCCTGTTTTCTCAAGCTCCCGTCAAACTAGAGTTTTAGCTTGCGAAAAGGTCATTCAGTGCTGCGAAAAGGAGCGGGATGAAAGTGATTGGTCCATATTTAAAATTTCTGTACAGCAAGGTCATGTTTTGATCCCCGATTGGTCTCACGCAGTCAAATGATGTGATTTCGCAGGTCAGAGTTCGCCAAGCTTAGACTTTGCAATGCAGCCACTGTGAAACTTGTTGCACGGGGTTGCGTTTCCGGTCTGACGCATTCACGTGCGTATGAATGATTGTCTATGGGGAGAAAAGTCAAGTGTGACTGCAGCTTTACTCTTCAGAGTGATTGGTCGTCTATCGATCTTCCATAGTGTTTATCTCTAGATACACGTCTCCGTTCCCTATTCAGGTAATTCGGGTCGCCTGCTCCACTAAAGCTTAGATCACTGAAAGTCAATGCAGAATGTCGATGCTCTTCATAGCTTTCCCCCTTTTTATGTTTATTTAATTTTTTATTTTTTTTTGCAGTGTGGTTAGTAAAAGCGTCTCAAATTTACAATAGTCATTTGTATTAAGAAAAGGCTGTTCTGTTGGGATGAGTTGTGTCCCTGATACGGTCTTTACCAGATGCTATTTTTGTAATCAAGGATCATTTTGAAAATGTTGTGTAGATGTGGAACTTTTTTAAAAATGCATTGTTCTTATGTAAATGTAGCCTTATTGTCTTCAATTTATATTTTCATGTGCTGAATTGGGTATTTAGGGAGAAGATGCAACAGTGTCTTTGGGATTCTGTAGCCAGACCATCGCTGTTAAGTTAGTAATGCCCTGTTTAGTGTGTAAGCGACAACCTTACACATAAGTGGGAAATTTTTTTATGAATTTTGCCTGTTTGTTTACATGACACTGGCATTGTGGGTCCTGAAAACACATTATGATTGGAAATTATAGATTCATCTACGTTATGTGTTTTAAAAATAATCAGCCTACCTCATTTCTTTGGCTTACTTATATACAGTTGAAGTCTTTATATACAGAATTAATAACCCCCCTAAATTATTATTAGCTCCACTTTGATTTTTTTTCCCAATTTTTGATTAACAGAGAGATTTTTTTAACACATTTCTAAACTTAATAGTTTTAATAACACATTTCTAATAATGAATTTATTTTATCTTTGTCATGATGACAGTAAATAATATTTTACTAAATATTTTTCAAGACACTTCTATACAGCTTAAAGTGACATTATAAAAGCTTAATTAGGTTACTTAGGTTAACCAGGCAGGTTAGGGTAATTAGGCAGGTTATTGTCGATGGTTTGTTCTGTAGACTATCGAAAAAATCGAACTTAAAGGGGCTAACAATTTTGACCTTAAAATGGCTTTTAAAAATTTAAAACTGCTTTTATTCTAGCCAAAATAAAACAAATAAGACTTTCTCCAGAAGAAAAAAATATTATCAGACATACTGTGAAAATTTCCTTGCTCTGTTAAACATAATTTAGGGAATATTTAAAAAAGAATAAAGCTTTCAAAAGGGGTTTAATACTTCTGATTTCAACTGTATATATGTATATATATATGTGTGTGTGTGTATGTGTATATATATATATATATATATATATATTTATTTATATTATTATTATTATTTTTAGAACTCACAACTGTAACTCAATTATTTTTATATATATTTTTTGTATTATATACTGTCCTGCTTCTCTAATTGTTTTTTTTTTTTGTCAGTGAACCACTTAAAAATTTATCTTGTCTTAAGGTGCTATACAAATAAAACTGACCTTGACAAGATTGTGTCATGTAGTGGCATCTTAAACGTGAGTTTTAAAACGTAATAATAATTCTGTTTGTTAATATTAGCAAACAATAATAGTTAACATGAACTTAAAACACTTCTAAAGCATTGATCAATATTAGCTAAATGTTCATTCTAACTTGAATAATGCAGCTGGTCTCCTAATCAGCCATGTGTCATTTCATATTAAATGGAGAGTAATAATTTTTTTCTCAGCTTGTGGTGTCAGTAACACTGATAGTATGAAGATATTATTTGTGTTATTCCTTGCACCATCTATTAAACATGTTATGTGCAAAACACAAGATATGCATGTTTCCTCTTTTCTCAGTCAGCGATGAAGTGGTTGGGCCTTCATGAAATAGATTTACAAAGCAACCTTTTTTCTGTCAATTATAATTAGAGAATACACACTGTATAAATTAGCGTTTAGGTTTATTTATATATATATATATATATATATATGCAGTGTATCCGGAAAGTATTTATAGCGCTTCACCTTTTCCATATTTCTTTATGTTACAGCCTTATTCCAAAATGGATTAAATTCATTTATTTCCTCAAAATTCTACACACAATACCCCATAATGACAATGTGAATTTTGTTTTGAAATTGTAACTTATTAACAATAAGAAACCTGAAAAATCACATGTACATAAGTATTCACAGCCTTGGCCATGAGGCTCTAAATTGAGCTCAGGTACATTATGTTCCCACTGATCACTCTTGAGATGTTTTAGCAGCTTAATTGGAGTTCACCTGTGGTAAATTCAGTTGATTGAACATGATTTGAAAAGGCATACACCTGTCTATATAAGGTCCTAGGGTTGACAGTGCATGTCAAAGCGCAAACCAAGCATGAAGACAAAGGAATTGTCTGTAGACCTCCGAGACAGCATTGTCTCAATGCACAAGGCTGGGGAAGGTTACAGAAAAATGTCTGCTCCTCTGAAAGTTTCAATGAGCACAGTGGCCTCCGTCATCCATAAGTGGAAGATGTTTGGAACCACCAGGACTCTTCCTAGAGCTAGCCGGCCATCTAAGCTTAGCGATCGGGGGAGATGGGCCTTAGTCAGGGAAGTGATCAATAACCCAATGGTCATTCTGTCTGAGCTCCAGCGTTCTTTTGTGGAAAGAGGAGAACCTTACAGAAGGACAACCATTTGTGCAGCAATCCACCAATCAGGCCTGTATGGTAGAGTGGCCAGACGGAAGCCACTCCCTGCCTGAAATTTGCCAAATGGCATCTGAAGAACTCTCATACCATAAGAAACAAAGTTATCTGGTCTGATGAAACAAAAATTGAACTCATTGGAGTGAATGCCAGGCAGTACGTTTGGAGAAAACCAGGTACCACTCATCACCAGGCTAATACCATCCCTACTGTGAAGCGTGGTGGTGGCAGCACCATCAACGGAGTGGCTTGACAACAACTCGGGGAATATCCTTGAGTGACCCGGCCAGAGCCCAGAGCTAAATCCTATTGAACATCTCTGGTGAGATCTGGAAATGGCTGTACACTGTCTCTTCCCATCCAACCTGATAGAGCTTAACAGGTACTGCAAAGAGGAATGTTCAAAAATTCCCAAAGACAGGTGTGCCAAGCCTCTGGCATCATATTCAAAAAGAGATGAGACTGTAATTGCTGCCAAAGGTGCATCAACAAAGTATTGAGCAAAGGCTGTGAATACTTTATGTACAAGTGATTTTTCAGGTTTTTTACTTTTTAATACATTTACAACATTTTCTAAAAATCTGTTTTCACGTTGTCATTATAGGGTATTGTGTGTAGAATTTAAAGGAAATAAACAAATTTAATCAATCTTGGAATAAGGCTGTAACATGAAAAAGTGAAGTGCTGTGTGGTGTAAGAATTTTTGTCTTTCTGACCAAACTGAACTATAAACTATAAACTTTATAATCTGAGAAGAAAGATTCACAATTTCACAAATTGTATATAATTTAAAATAAATAAAATAGCTTTTGCAGAAATGTAAGAAAATTTTACCTTCACTGATGCCATTGGAGTTGTCACTCATGCCATGGTCTGTCATTAAGCTGAGGAGTTAATATGGATTTTTATATGTGCTGAATTTAAACAAACAAATGAAGTTAAGCATTACTGAATATAATTTAAGTTTACAACTTTATTAATCCCACGAGGGGCAATTCAATAAAGTCAGTAGTAGTATCATGATACAAAACCTTAAAGTAAATAAAATAATATAATAATAATTCTGCTTGTTAATATTATCAAACAATATTACCATGAACATGAACTTAAACAAAACGCAACCCTTTATTAATCAACCCCCAATAAATCAAGTGGATGATCTCCTGCTAGTTCCTATCAAACGGAGAGTAATATCAAGAACTGAAGAAAGTTTATTTTTCAGAACAGTGTCCAGCACAACTTTATTCCACTTTCTTTTCACAAAAGGCAAAATTATTTAACTGACAGGAAAACTGCTTTGCTAATACTTTTGCTATACTTATGGCTAAGACTTTTCCAACCTTTTAATCAGTCAATCAATTAATCAATCAATCAATCAATCAATTAATCAATCGTTTGTTCTGGCTTCATTTGATCACCCTCATTTGCCAGGACTTAGTTTTAAATAGATTAACCCTTTTCCCCAATTTAAAGAGTCATCTATTTGATATTTGTTTCACTATTTTCACATTCAGTGTTGTTTTTGCTGGGGATTACCATTGTGGGTGGAATATAAAACAGGAAAACAAAGAAACTCCCTGTATTTGATCATGACAAGGTGTAATTTTTTAACTAAGCATAAAGTCATATTTTAATAAGAATATTGCTTAAAAAATGGCATCCATTTAAAATAACTTATTAGGGAGGTCACAATTTAAATCACCCATCTGTATCTTAGACACTGGTCAGGTTATAAGAAAGGATTATAGTCTATTTATTTAGTCATTCACATTTGTATTGTTCCTATATATTAAAGCCAAAGCCCCATTTGGTTTCAGTGTTTTTTGTAAAGTTCTTACCTTACAGACCAATTACCATGTTTGTAAACATTCAGCATGCGCGCGCAGGGAGGTGGCAGAAAAATCTGGGAGAGCTAGCATTTACAGTGAGGGAATGACATCTGATGCTGTACAGAGGTTGTTTGTTGTCTTAGAAATAAGATATATTGATTACATATTATATATATTATTTACATAATGCTTTCAGCGTATTATAACAGCTCGTCAGCCAGTAATAAGCACAGTGATTCGGCAAAATTAACGTTAAAGTGAGCAGCATTCGTCTGACAGGTCCATTTGCGAAAGCACCCTCCCAATGGATATTGAATAAGACGAAATGACCAAGCATTAGGCCCGAAATACACAATCTCATTGAAGCTCCAAGGGATTTTACAGGAGAGAAGCTAAAGGCCTACAAGTGTTTGGATGCCAACAATTGTGTTCTGTGTGGTCATGTGCAATAAATAATGTTCCCTGATTACCAGATTTAAAACTATGAAGTGCTAAAAAACCGAGGTTCTGCCGAGCCAAAGACAAGGAAAAAAAGACGGAGCTAACGTTATACAAGGCCTGGACCCGTAATCATCAACGAGCAGAACAACTGCATTTTGACAGCAATCTGCACCTGTATGGCGAAATCATATTAGCAGCCAATGACTATCAAAGTACAAAATTGTTCACAGTCAAATAAACAGTGTTAATGTTGTTTTCAAGTCACACTTGCAGGTTATTTCAGACCGATACTCAGTGCCATGGTAAACAATAGTATAGGGAGTGTCACACAGTTGAATGTGTGAATATAAAACCAACTTCAATAACTTTCACGTTTCATTCTTAGCATTCAGTGTTCGCAGTTTAATTAACCATATGTAACTGTTTTGCCGAAATCATTGCTGCAATCAAAAACGAGTAATGTATATGATTCAGCATAGCGTGAACTTACCTGATATAACATGAGAACTGCAGAGTCCAGCATTTATAATTAGGTCGTTACTTCATTCAGCTCCCTTTTAGCCAAATATGTCTGCAGTCTGCAATAAAAACTGTGTGGTGTATGGTAAAAGTTAAGTTTGAATTTGGCATTCTACAGCAAAACACGACATGCTTGCTATTGCAGCCGGTCATTTTTTGCAACCGGGAACTCGTGTGACGTCATGTGTGACGTAGGTTGGTGATTCGTCTATACACACGCACGCACGCACACACACACACACACACACACACACACACACACACACACACACACAATGTAATTACCAACCCAGGCTCATTGGAATTATTTGCATAGGGATACATTTTTGAGAACAGAGAAATATGTACCAGGGCTGTGTCTTCTTGCAGTTTTGTTTTCACAAATCCACTAGAGGTTGCTGTGTACATATTTGACAATCTCTAATATGTTACTGGGGCACATTTTCTCATACGTGCCATTTGTTGTAAATTCACCGCCGATGTGTATAATATGTCAGCTTGATATTGACTGAGCCACTCACCCCCTTTCTTAAACATAACCGATAGTATTTTCAGACGAAAACTACTGTAGATGAGAAAAGGCATCAAGGCCACATGCTTTTCACATGGATTTCTATTAGTATACATTTCAGGATTGCTTTACTAGGATTTTATTAATAAAACATAATGATGCAAAAAATCTGGAATTATCTATTTAACAGATTCTTAATTATGAAAATTTTTTCTTGTTTTAATCTCCCTTAATTTATGTATGACGTGAAAGACTTAAACATAACGCTTATTTTTTTCTTTTCCTGTTTAGTTCTTGTTACAGTCAATCAAACCTGGTGTTGTAGTTATGCTGTAAAACACAGAAAGTTAATTGAAAAAACAGTGATATGTGAAGAACAAACAATGCTGGCCTCTGGTGGATAGTTTAGAGATTTATAGCAGTTGCTTCAGACTTGAAGATTAACAAACAAACTGATGTCAGGTGACTTTAGAAATGTGCAAAGATGATATACTGTCATTAAAGTATGGTTGTGTCAAAGAGGATGCTTCTTCTTCTTCTTCTTGGACGTATCTCCTTGCAATTTAGTGCACTTCAACGTAGGTTCTTGCATGAGTCAACGCTAAATGCCACCTCTCTCTATCTTACATAATTCCCATTAAAACCTGTGGTGGTCCAGCATTATATCTTGCCAGCACTGATGACATGTGCACATCTATGAACAGGGCATCCGCCGGGTCTTAAAAAGTCTTAAAATGTCTTACATGTCAATGACTCCTTAACATAAAAAAGGCTCAAATGTTAAAAAACAAAGATGCAGTTTCGGCAGCTTTTTTAAATAAAGTTGGAGCTTGTCTAATGTGAGTTTTGGGGCGATAACTGCAAAAGCCCGATCCCCACTTCGCTTACACTGGGACCTTGGTACAGAAAGAATAAACTTATCAGAAGACCTTAGTGCTTTGATTATCTTCTATCTATGTTTTAACTGGGCCATTAGAAAAAATCCTTAGCGCCTTGGGTAAGTCTAAAATTTTATTCATAATGGTCTTAAAAAGGTCCTAAAAAGTCTTACATTTGACATACAGAAACCTGTAGAAATCCTGTATGAAACTGAGTACATCTCATTTTATCTGTTTTTTATTTTTGTTTTATTACTTTTATTGAGTTTGTGTTAACATTTTCACTATCCTTTGGTAATGATATGCATTTAACACAGTTGTTTTAACAAATAAGATACTGTAGAACGTAGACTCAATCTTGCATCTTTAGATTTTTTTTTTGTCTGTTTGGTAATTTAGTTTGATTTTTGTGAAAATTGGTGGCTAAAATGTTCTGTTGCAGTTTTGTTGCCTGCTGCTTCAAAGACATGCTAACTAAAAAGGAGTGGATTCTGATTAAAAATTTTGTTCATTGATCAGTTCAGAATAAAAAATTGTGAAAGACACTAGTTTTTTATATGTAATCACAGCTATTCTTTCAATAAAATCCATGTTAGCTATTTAGCAACAAAGCTAGTCACCAGGCAGATGGAAGCCCTGCCCGTGATGCGAATCTGCGTCTATTGCTCAGTGAAATTGATGCGTGACTCAAAATGTTCACGCGTCTATCCGCACGTATCGCATCTGGTGTAAACACAGCATAAGAGTTTTACTATTTCATTATTTTTTTCAGTAGTATGAAAAATATTTTATCAGTACAGTAGTTTTGAAGACCCTCCTTTTATGTAGACCATGCTCAGATAATGCTAATTTAAGAAGTTGTCAATATTACGATCAAGTACTGTAAACTGGCATGAACTGACTTTAAACATGCACCTCAATGTAAATTGTTATTATAAATGGTTGTGACAAAGAGGACAATTCAACTGATTGATGCTTGCCAAATGATACTTTTATTGAAGGATTTACAGAAGAATTCAGGAAAAATATTTATTTTGTTTTTATTTTCACAAAGTCGTTAGACATTTCCGGTTATGTTGCGGATCCATGGAACATATTCTGAAATCTTAGTATACACATTAGGAAGCAAACGTGAATTACAGAGATAACGGTCTCTGAAAATTGCGACTCCAACGGCAGTGTTATTACAAACCAAAGGACCTCCTCCATCACCCTGTTAAGGAACACAGATCAACACATCACTAGTGAAACATGTTCATACATTTTGACACATTTTCACTAACTTTCATACGTACATTGCAGGATCCACCATGACCATAAGCACAGATCATCATTGAGGGCACATAATGAGATCCCCATCTGTGTTTACACTCTGCATCATTCACTATAACTGTCTTTGCCTCTAATAGACGGTCACTCACTGGGCCATCAGTCCACAGTCTTCCCCAACCAGCAACACTACAGAGAGTATCTGCTTCAACATCTTCTCCATCCTTTGGTAATGATATCGTATTTGTCTCGTTGTTTAGTTGGACTTTTCTCTCTAGCTGTAATTCATAAACAAGTTGAGGTTAAACTGATTATACTGCGGTTTTTGGTTTAGAACAAAAGCCTCAAAGCCATGGGCGTCGCTAGGTCATTTTTAGGGGGGCTTTAGCCACATTTTAGGGGGGCTTTCAGCCACATTAAAAATTTAGTTATTACGGCTCACACATTCGAGATCGCCTCTGTCCCCTTTAAATTTGATACTGAAAAAGGCGGCAGACTCCTTCTTGTCTTTCTCCACATCCCAATCAGCTGAGGGTAGCAGACCGCGGCAGCGCAGAGCGAGAAACAGAGAGCAAGGTGTGTAATGTGTGTTTATCAGTAGATTGCTATATTATTTGCATCTGTGCAGTTTTTTTTTTTTTTTTTGCTATGAATATAGTTTATAAAATGTTGCGAGGGAGCAATCGGTTTCCCCCTGTTAAGTTCTCACTGCATTCACCTGTCTTCACACAACTGTTTACTCCACTGAACTTAGCTTCTATTTATAACGTATATGAATGCACAATTTAGCATTATGCTAAAGCACTATTTAAAACGATCATGGTGTGTCTATTTTGTTGTGAAAAAATAACTTTCAGTATAGCCCACTACAGTTTATGTGGTATCAATTACCATACATAAATGCACATAAATGATTAAAGACAGTCAGTCCAGTGCACTCATTTTAACTGTTTGTGACCGTCTTGGATTAAAATGTGTTTTTTTTTATTTATTATTATTAATGACCCAGACTGTGAAATAATTGTATTACTTTTAGAGGGATTATGTTTTTAAATGTCAGTCACTCTCATTCAGAGAAGTGTCAAAGCTATTTTCAATAAATAGAAACAAATTGCAAATCAAGACAAATTACATTAAAACAATTGTTAACTATACTTAATGAGTTTGTATGAATAGCCTAATAATATGAAATCAAATAAAAATATATATATTTTAAGGTTTGAACTAATGTAGGACCTTCATGTTTTTAGTTAATTTTTTGTTTCCTAAATAAAACTATTTTCTTTTTTGGTATTTATATTTTACTGTAGATGGATATACACATTTTTTAATGTCGCATGGGGGAAGTCTCTAAATGAGCGGCAGTCAGGTGAGAATAGACAACCTCACTCACACACAGAACTAGTGTGTTCCCAACAGATAGCAGTCATTACACTATGAAATATTTTTCAGTTTTTTTGTCTTTCAGTTTCCACCAAGTCTCAGATTGTGTCAGAATAAACAGATAACTTCTAACAGTTTTGACACTAAAGAAATTAAAACTCTTTTACAGTCTTTTACTAGAATTCCATTTTTTTGTTTCTCAGAAAAGTCAGTGCAAAAACAAAGTGAAGTTGAGCAGAGCAGATTGAAGAAGACACAGTAACAGTAAAGTTTAGGTTTGTACTAGAAATGCAAACAGTAAATAATTTGTTTGTACAATAAGCAGGTGTGTGTGAAGACTTGTTTTTGGCTTATTCAGTACTCAAATGTTAAACCCATCTATGCAATAACATTATTGCTATAAATGTATAGTATATAGTATACCATCCTAACCTATATTCAGTTGTTTTGTTAAATTTTGTAATTAAACACACACTGGGGGCTGAGCCTCCATAAACTGAAAGTCGTAGAATTGCCCCTGCTCCAAGGCCAGGATGAACTAAATGAATTCCAGAAATTGGAACATGAATTTTACAAAATTTGTGCCACCATTCTCTCATCAGATATTGTTTTGAAAAAACATATGTCTGTCACAGTAATCAATATGTCAACTTATCGTATAATACTTGGAGATGACCTCATTATTTTTTGCTGTTGCAATATATATTTACAAGTTCACAAATAACGTTCAAGCCATTTTACTATGACTTTCCATTCTACCTCACCGGTGTCAACATTTATAATTGGACATTTACCTAATAGGACATTTAATAGTAGATACAATAGGATTTTTAGCTTTTTAACATAAAATTATACAATCTAAATAACCTTAAGAAGTATAAATATTTTAAAGTGTTTACGGCTATTTGCATTAGTTTGCGGTTATATAATCATTATATAATCAGTGGCATAAAATGATCTCAAAAATGACAATAATATTGCTTATCGCCACAATTATAACAACAAAAATTATCGTGACAGGCCTAAACAAACGTAATAAACATTGGTACCTTTAAAAGCATGATGTCGTTCTTAAAAGTTTTAGAATTAAAGTCTGGATGCGTAATGTGGCATTGCACACTAAAGTGCTTGGAATGTTGACATTTTCTCAAATCATCGGCACCGACCACAACCGTCAAAGCTTTTCGATTCCTGATGAAAGAGTGTATTGGAAATATGTCATTCAACAGTCTTTGTGTCAGCCAAATAGGCTTTGTCACTAAACATTGCTGTTCACAAGAAACAAAACTCTTACTTGTGCCAGCACTGTGCAGCAGTCAAGACAAACTGGTCTGAAATGAGGAATCCAGCACAGATATTTTGACCGAACAATTGAACAGAAACCATGTAAGGTCTGGAGTGAGGTTTTGCCTTCTGGCCATTTACTATACTCACATGAGCTGAAAGAAATGGCATTGTTAGTCAAATAACTCAGCACATGTCAATTGTATAATGCTCTTATTTATAAACCTGTAAATCATGTGTTGTATAGTCAGTCTCACCAGTAAAGGTCAGGTCTGGCACCAGAGAAACCAGCAGGAGCAGAGGGATGATCATGATGATGGTCATGATGAAGACTATCAGTGAGCTCATTATGACAACACACTGTATAAATATACACTAAAGGTGGGAGGAGACACTGGAGTGACTCCTGTATTAGTTTTCTTTTTCTCCGCTTGTGGTGTCAATAACACTGACAGTATATCATTTGTGTTATTCCTTGCACCATCCATTAAACAGGTTATATACAAAATATGCATGTTTTCTGTTTCCTGAGCCTGGAATTGTTTAAGTGGTTGAGCCTTCATAAAATAGTGTAAGAAAAATAAAAGCAGGTTGTTGTGTACAGTAAATTGTTTTTTTGAGGTGTGAGATGGTGAGCGAAGATGCTCAAGACAGTTCTGGAGGTAATAATAATGATAAAATTGTTGAGGCATTTTAGAATGATCAAAACAACATTTCAAGATTTTTTTTTTTACCACCCATTTTATTCTCAGAGTTCTAGAGAAGAAGAGGAGTGTATTTTAAGTGTAGAGGAGAGGAGATTTGATTGGCTGCTATTGTAGTATAGTGTAGTCATTTTGAAAGTAGTCACACTGACTGAAGACCATTTTGCAGCATATGAACTCTCTGACTCACATTGATATTCTTACTAAATGCACTTGCTCATTTGTTTTAGTTTTTTTACTGCTGAACATCTCACATTTTGAGGGTGAAATAATACAGAAATTGAACATTGATGCTTCAATCTCCTCCCAAAACTCAGACGGTTAATCATAATGACATGAACCAACTTTGGCTTTGAAAAAAAGTCTTTTTTTTTTAAAAATAAAAATAAATAAATAAATACACTGCAAAAATTCTAAATATCAACCGGATATTTACACATCCCTCCATTTACTATAAATTATTATACACAAATCCTTATCAATTTCAACAGTAAGCAGCAGTATTAGAGTTTTTTTCAATTGCTTAAACACGTTTCTTGAAACTATGTCTTATTCTCAAAACAGTAAACACAAATCCATAATGTCTCACCCAATTTCCCAAATATCCTATTTTCAGATCAAAATGAAGCTTTACACTCAAAACCATTCACTCTTGCTGAAAGACCAAACTTTGCCCTTAAGTCATCACACACAAGACCTCAAAAGCACACTAAAAATTTACACTTAGCTCATGATGCATACAGTAGCTTGTTTGGCATGCTGTCCTGGTAGAGAGCCCTGAGCTCAATGGGTCCTCGGGCCGAGGGCTCCCTCCCTTTCGCAGGGCGAGGGGAGATTGAGCTTAGGTCGATCTCAAAACTTCCCCGCTGCTGAGGCTAAAGTAACCTTACTGAGAGTAAGACATTAAAAAAATATTTAGGCTTATTTTGTATATAATACAGAGCATATTTGGACGGTGGGAGGAAACCAGGGAACCCGGGGGAAACTCACGCGAACACGGGGAGAACATGCAAACTCTGCACAGAAATACTAGACGGCCCAGCAAGACCCAGCACCATTGTTATTCTTGCTGTAAGGCAACAGTCACTGCGCCACCGTGCTGCCTATTCTGGATAAAGATGGAAGAAGGGGAGAAAGGGGGGTTTCTTTCAGACGAAGATAGTTGTAGAAAGGAAATGAGGATATATAGAATGACTTGGGTTCCTTTGATTGGAGGACCGTGATTAGGTAATGTGGGCCAGCTGGGTCAATCATGAGCAGGTGCTTCTCTTGAAATTAGTTTTAAATTAAACTTCACATAATTTTACACACTGGTAGATAAATTAAAAACTATATTTCCAAAACTGGCAAATAATGTTTTCACATGATAAACCCAAAAGACGCAACCAATTTTTATATTGTAAAAATTACTATAAAGTACAAAAACACCAGATTGTAAAAGCATTCAATTCATCCATTCTAAGGGTATTTTTTGTGCTCTGAAAATCAAAATAAAATATAGTACGCAAACAAAAAACACTGACTACTGTATGGTATAAGAAAGTTTGGATATTATTTTATTATTATTGACCTGAATTTTTTTGTAGCACATCAAATTATTGGCCAAAACCATGTTTATGATAGCTCTCTTTGTCCTCTGTGAATACAGGGCCCCTTACCTCCTCTACGTTCTCCACTCTCAATATTTCTAAATACATTCTACACTACATTTGACACTAGATACTTCAGTACTAATAGCTAAACATTATCCTATCCTAAAAGAAACATACACCAATGGAAAGCTTTTTTATTTAGCCTTCAGATGATGTATAGTTTAACCAGCTGGTTCATGCTTGTGTTCATTTGAAAGCCTTAGCTTTGAAATTGCAAGGAAATGACATCATGATAAATATCTGTGTCTAATGCATAAAAGTGTGTCAAGTGTTTTGCAAATCACTGTGTGTTATGTTTTGCAAAAAGTGTGAAGCTGTCAATGTGCAGTTGTTTGGTGTTTTGCTCTTTGAGGTTTTGTAAATTCTGGGAAAATTTTGATTTCAGAAAACTTAGGGTGCTTTCAAACCTGTAGATTGTTTGGTTTGTTCTGAAACAGGGATTAAAATTGCTACAATGTTTATTTTTATTCTTGGTGCGGTTCACTTTCAAACTGCAAAGTTTCTAAACGAACCAAAATAGTTCAAACAAGTCACGTGCGAGTAAACTCTCCTCACATTGGTCAGAGTTTCATTGTTTATTTTCAGAGTACCACGGATTCTGCTCAGCTGTCACACTGTTATTTTAATTTATGATGATAAGCAACAAGACATTATAAGGTGAAAAGGTGCACTTTAATTTTGACACCCTCAGACATCATCACAAAATTTAAATCAGAGAGGTCAGACTTTCTCATACATGGCCTTATTTTAGTTGTCAAGTTTAGTAAAAATCCATCTATTGAATCAAGCAAACTATAAAAAAAAAAAAAAAAAAAAAAAAAAAAAAAAAAAACGTTGGCTGGAATTATGCATTATAAGCTAAAATTATAAAGAGAAATAACAGACAAAACAGAGACTGCAATCAGACCATGAAGCAGGTCAATGTTGATCTTTCTTTCGAGGTGTCAGTGCAGAAATGAACAAAACAGCAGGCCTAATACAACATATAATAATATTAAAATATGGAAAAGTTATCAGATAATAGTTTCGGTCAATTTTGCTAACGGATAAGCAGCACTCAATATTTCAGCATGCTTTCACTTTCATATTCGACATGAAAAGCTAATTTACCGATAACAATAATGGCATCCCGCCCTACTCATCATTCTCTCTTCATATAGTCGTATGACAATTACATAGACGTAGTACACTGTAATATAACCTGGTTCGTTGGACCATCGTTGGGGGATAACGTATGCTATATTTCTTTGTTTTCACAAGCTTTAGAGACGTAACAAATTCCGCTTTTAAATAATAATAGGACACCTATAGCTTTCGTCATGAACCACGGCTGTGTTCAAAATGACATCAATGTTTTCAAAGTGCACTGCGAAGGGAACGCAATTGTAAACATAACGATTGCTAAAACTGAACTGTAAAAATACTTTGAAAGCAAATTACACCTAAGAGATGTGACTTTAATGCTTTATTCTTTTTTAAAATCATTCCAAGTTTAAATGTTAAAATGTTCTAAATTAATAGGCATAAAGGGGGGGGGGGGGTAACTGGGAATAGAACACAGCCAGGAACTATGTTTATACAGGTCTAGAGGTGTAGTTGCAAGTGTACAAGTTTGCGAGGCAGTTTGCGAATGTTTGTTGGAACAGTGGATTTGGGAAATGTTAAATCAACGAACTATGTTTGTAACAACGGAACTTGCAACCTTAGTTGGCTAACAATATTTTTTGGAAACGCACCCCTGCTCCAGAATTTGTTTTTAGTCGAGCCAAGACCACCTCTTTCAGGTGATCTTGAACCGATTGTTTTGGCGTGGATCTGAATGTGATTGCTGGATTCATGTATGCCAAACAAACTGCACTAACTGGGCAAATGAGACAGGTTCCAAAACAAATGTCTACGTGTGAAAGCACCCTTAGATTTTGTGTAGGGCCACGAAGAGACAAGGATCGCCTCTATTAGCCAGGCTTCTTCCATTGCCTGGAGGAGGTGAACATGGACTTCAATTTCTCTGTCACACACTTTCCACCACCATGCAGGTAAAACTCCTTTATCAGGTTTATAAAGGGAGAGTATGTGAGCAGAAAGATGTTTGAAAACCTTGGGTATAGGACATGGTCAACTAAAGTGGCTGAAATTACATCCAAGACTACTGCTCTCCTTGCTTTTGTTCTTCCCTGTCCTTGCCATCATCCTTCACCTCCTCCTCTACCTCCTTTACCACTTCCTCTTCTTATCCTCCTTCATCTTTTTCTTTTAGCTATAAGTTTCTGATTGGCGTGTGATAAATGACTCCTAGTGTTTCCAGTTGATTAATTGTGTGCTAGCTGAGCTCAGTCTGTGTTGACTTGAATTAACATTATTGAATGCTTATGCTTTCTAGACTACTAGGGATGTCACTATTCACCATGAGCTGGTTGAAAATCATGAAATGTTGAATGAATCGCGATACATGTTTTGAACAGAGAGGGAGCTGTGTTTACAGGAGCAATCTCGCTTTACCTGCACATCAGAGGCGAGCAAGAAGTGAGGTGGCAGAGTAAAATGACACTTGTGAAGTGCGCCAGACAAAAACCAAACTGTGTGCAAATACTGAAAAAAGACATTTACTTACACTAACAGAAGAACAAATATGATGCAGCACAGTGAAAAATTACTGTCACAGACATCTATATGCAAAAACTATTAATAAGCCAAACCACATGGACCAGATGATTTGCAGCTCCGCTTGCTCCGACGAGTGCTACAAAAGAGCTTAGAATCACCAAGAGGTGACACTCAATAGAACGTTTCATCGCAACAGCAGTGCCCAGCAACAGCCCTGCGATTCTGCCATTTTGGAGTGAAATCGATCTGTTTATCGAGTTATTTATATATAAATATATATATTTATATATATATATATATGTATATATATATGTGTGTATATAT
>CAIGQZ010032594.1:18141799-18164580 GCA_903798205.1 Danio tinwini | reverse complement strand
GGGCCTCGTTTCGCTCCCACGGCTCTCGGCCACGCCCCCTCGCCACACAAATGTACACACAAATACAGACAGACTTGCTGCTACCTTGGATGCGTTTGTTAATGTTGAACTTCCTCTGGGTCTTGCTAGGTCATAATGGCCATTTTTAGATGGTAACAAGTAACAAGCTGCTTTAAGAATTGCTTTTAAATGGCTTTTGAAGTTTAAATGTGAATGTTCAGAAATGTTCAAGCTATAGGAAATATGAAATGTGCCTTATCAAATCAAATGCGGCACTAATCCGTCCAATGTTTAAATTGTCATTAATGAGCAGGTAAAATGAGTGTCCACGACTGTGGTTTGGTGCCCCCACATCCTTGGTGAGATCAGAGGTGTTAAGAATACACAGGAAGTGCTTAATGCTAATTTTAGGAGTGTCTATATTAATTTTAAAATTACCAGCAAAAACAAAATGTTAGCTCTTTATATTCTTCTTTGAAAAGTTTAAAAGTTTCTTAGTTGCCTGTAAAGTGAATTGTTTAAAATAAAACATGTGGCTTTTCAACTCAACACCAAAATACAGTACTTAAAAGTTAAGAATTCTCCAAAATGCATTTGTCTGCACTGAAAAAAAAAATCACTTGTTGAAAGCATATTTGAGTTTCTTTCAGCTGTTTAACACACAATTAAAAATTATTTTGAAGAATGCTGATAGCTGGAACCCATAACTTCAATTGTACTTTTTTTTCCTGCTATAAAATGCGATGGGTGCCACCAACTGGCATTTTCCAAAACATCTTCTATAGAGTATATGCAGAAGTATGCAGAAGGACTTTTAATTGAACTGTAGTTTTGATTTGAAACGGTGTCTCCACTGTCTGATTGATAAACGATATAAAGTGGGTCTCAGATTGTACAAAAAGCACTGTAAATTCTCATTTTATGCTTGAATAACTAAATGAATGCTGAAGTCTATTTAACTGATTGTATTTTTAATAACATTACAACATCGATGCTGTAAAAGGAACCGTATAAAATTTAAAAAAGTCACATTAACTGTTCACCGGATGTATACTGTATGGAAAGAAACACCAGCTGTGCATATACCCTATTGCGTTCAACAGTAGAAAGAAAAGCATAAGGTTTTAAAACCACATGAGGGTGAATAAATGATGAGGTAATTACTATTTTTGGGTAAATTTTCCCTTCAATACAAGACGATTTCGATTTTTGGTTAAACTTTACCCTTAATTCAAGACGTCAATAGGGCCTAACCAATACAAGTGAAAAAAGAATCCAGGCCGACCTCTTGTGGTGAGTTAGATAAATACAATATTTTATTCAGTCCAGAATCAAAGTTAATTCTACATGCTAACATAATGTATATTTCAGCCAAATGCGAAATGCTTCTAGCCTGTCTCCCTGATCAGGAGTTCCCAAATTTTTCAGCCCGCGTTCCCCAAAATAACAATGTCAGTGACTCGCAACCCCCACTATCCTCTGTGGTGGTTATACATATATAAACCTTGGACACATACCAATAGACCCAAGTCTATTCATCATTTAATTTTGAAGAACGCCAATTGGAGACCATCCTCCATGTTCAGTTGTGGCCTGTATTTATTTTTGATGTATGTGAGTGTCGTAAAGGTGAGGTGTCAGAACGTTTAACCTGGTGCCATACACCAAAATACAGCATTTTAGCCGGAGTTTAAGTATTACTGAGGCATAAATATTTTACTAAATTTTCTTAATCACATGCTTAAACAATGTGAAAATGCCTATCAAATTGAACAATCTCTATAAAATTAAAAGTTTGCAAAATCGTATAAATTGGTTTAGCTTAAAATTACCGTGGCCTTCCATATTAGGAAAAAAAACTATAAGCTTCAGAAAAGGTAGGGGTCTAATTAAAAATGACATATAGTAATTTAAAGTGTTGCGAATGATTATGTATGCTATTTTCCTCCAAGTAACTCCAAATAAATTGACAGTCAAGAGATTCTCTATGACACTGACAATTATTGTCCTAATATGTAACATTGTCCCCAATATTAATTTAAATTAGTTGTGTTTCCTCCAGATGTTGTCACCTTTGTCAGGAAAAGTTTGCATATTGCCTCATTAACGTTTTCAGGTTCTCTTTTTGCATTTGGTTTGAACCCAAAATATTGCCAAACAGGCGCTTTTGCATTGCGTTTTGACACCAAATCGCCCACCATTCTCTTTTTGTAAATTCGACTCCTCTCGTTCCCCCCACGTGAGAAGTGAAATATAACGCATTTTAGCTATGTTTAGATTTTAATTATAGTGCATGCTCTCATCTTAAGTTAATTATTTAGAATTATATTTTCCATTTAATTCAAATAAATATTTAATTAAAAAAACGAATACTTTAAAAACAAATGTGGGGACGGTGTCACTTTGGAAAAGTGATGTCACCGGTGTTGCGTCTTAAAACCGGTAACACTGTCAACACCGTCTATCATGGCAAGCCTAATTTTAACCTTCACATTATTATTTTAATGTCTTATTACATGGAAAACTCAAGGAAATTTGGTTTGAGTTGTAAACTATAAAAAAAAGGTCTGATACTACATAAATGAAGTCCTACTGATAGTCCTACCACATGCGTTTCTAATTATTGTGTACAATTTTCAGGATTGTTTTACCAGTATTTTACTATTACAGTAATAGAAACAATACAATATATTGCCAGCAGCTAGCTCTCTGTAACTCTTACATGGTCGCCCACTGAAGCTATGCGAGCATGCACCTGATCAGTACCTGGATGGGAGACCACATGAGAAAGCTAGGTTGCTGCCGGAAGTGGTGCTAGTGAGGCCAGCAGGGGGCCTGCTGCAGTCTGTGTGGGTCCTAACAGCCCAGTATAATAAAGGGGACACTATACTATCAGTGAGCGCCGTCTTTTAGATGTGACATTAATCTGAGGTCCTGACTCTCTGTGGTTGTTAAAAATCCTAGGATGTCCTTCGAAAAAGAGAAGGGGTTTAACCCCCACCATCCAAGCCAAATTTGTCCATTGGCCTCTGTCCATCATGGCCTCCTAACCATCCCCATATAATATTTGGCTTCATCACTCTGTCTCCTCTCAACCATCCAGCTGGTGTGTGGTGTGCAGTCTGGCACAGTATGGCTGCCGTCACGTCATCCAGGTGGATGCTGCACACTGGTGTTGGATGAGGAGACTCCCCTTAATGTGTAAAGCGCTTTGAGTGACCAGAAAAGCGCTATGTAAATGTAAGGAATTATTATTATTCTTATTATAATTATTAATAACTATCTGTTGTTTACCAGCGTTTTGGAAAATGTTTTTATGGTTCTAGTTTCCATAAAATTATTTTACGTTTGATGTAAAAACCATTTTCTTCTTCAATCATGCTGAGCCTTGTGGTGGAGATGTAAAACAGTCAATTGACTAACACTGAATGTGAAGAACAAACAATGCTGGCCTCTGGTGTTTAGTTTAGAGAATTAAAGCAGATGATTTTTAGATTATTTTATATAATAATTTATTCATTTACTTTTCAACTTAGTCCCTTTTTTTAATCAGGGGTCGCCACAGTGGAATGAACCGCCAACTTATCCAGCATATGTTTTAGGCAGTGGGTGCCCTTCCAGCCGCAACCCATCACTGGGAAACCCATACAATTAGGCTCACCCAATTCCCCTATACCACATGTTTTTGGACTTGTAGGGGAAACCAGAGCACCCGGAGTAAACCCATGCGAACACGGGGAGAACATTCAAACTCCACACAGAAATGCCAACTGACCCAGCCGGGGCTTGAACCAGTGACCTTCTTGTTGTAAGGCAATTGTGCTATCCACTGCATCACAGTGCTGCCCCTTATATAATAATGTAAATATTAATATTATAATATAGTTTTGAAGTTTTAGGTTTTTAAGTATGAGCAGTATAGTTGTTAATGTAAAATGACATACAGTATGCACTACTCATGTAATTTTGTAGAAATGATGTGTGGTTGTGACAATAACGACACATTGACTGGTTGATGCCTGTCATGCGATCATTTTATTGTAAGCAGATATGGTTTATAGGATGTGTATGCAATAATTCAAGCATGTATGTCTTACTTTTTTTTATTAATTATTTTCCAGATCCAATCATGGTATGCAGAAATCTTGGTATACACATTAGGAAACAAATGTGAATTACAGAGATGAGGATTTCCAAACGACGTGATGCCAACAACAGTGTCTTCACAAACCAAAGGACCTCCTGAATCCCCCTGTTATGAAACACAGATCAACACATCACTAGTGAAACAGGTTCGTACATTTACGTAAAGTCTGAATCATCTTTCATACGTACTTCGCAGGATCCACCATCGCCATATACACACATCATTTTTGAGACGGAGTATTTCACTTTTATGTCGTCCCTTTTCTTCCATAGTTTTAAGCATTGCTTGTTTTCAATTATTTTCACTTCTGTCTCCAAGAGCCGGTCACTAAGTGGGCCATTAGTGAACTGTCTCCCCCAGCCAAAAACTCTACACAGAGTGCCTGCTTTGGTGTCTTCTTTTTGCTTTGGTAATGAAGTCAGGTGAACAGTTTGGCTTAGTTTGACGCTTTTCTCCAGCTGCAATAATAGTAATAATACAAAAAAAAAAAAACATTGTTGACGTTCATTTTCAAGTTTCATAAAAAATAAAGAGTCTAGATTCCCTTGATTATTTCACGTGTAAGAGGTTATTGTATTATAAAATCGTAAAAAAAAATGCATTTAATTTTATTGGACTTTTTGCAAAACACATCTAATTGTATACATCTTGTACATATCTCTCGTTCAACCTCAGAACTGTTTGCTCCACCTCACCCTAACCCCCCCCCATCTCCTATTTTGCACTACTGTTTGTTTATTATCTTACATTTACATATTACATTTTGTATATATCTCTCATTTGACCTCAGAGCTGTTTATCTCACTTCACCCTACCCCCATCTCATTCCTTATTTGCACCACTGTTTATCATCTGCAGCTATTTCTACTGTAACTGAGTAGTGAGATGCACTTAATCTCATCGCACATGTATATAATGTATATCGTACACTCACTGGCCACTTTATTAGGTACACCTGTCCAACTGCTCGTTAAGGCAAATTTCTAATCAGCCAATCATATGACAGCAACGCGATGCATTTAGGCATGTAGACGTTGTCAAGATGACAAACGCACTGCTGCAGTTCAAACCGAACATCAGAATGGGGAATAAGATTTAAGTGACTTTGAACGTTGCATGGTTGTTGTTGTTAGACGGGCTGGTCTGAGTATTTCAGATACTGCTGATCTACTGGGATTTTCACGCACAACCATCTCTAGGGTTTACAGAGAATGGTACAAAAAAGAGAAAATATCCAGTGAGGGGCAGTTCTGTGGCTGCAAATGCCTCGTTGATGCCAGAGGTCAGAGGTGAATGGCCAGACACGTTCGAGCTGATAGAAAGGCAACAGTAACTAAAAATAACCACTCGTTACAATTGAGGTATGCAGAAGAGCATCTCTGAAAGCACAACACGTCCAACCTTGAGGCGGATGTGCTACAGCAGCTGAAGACCACACTGGCTGCTACTCCTGTCAGTTAATAACAGGAAACTGAGGCTACCATTCGCACAGGCCCAACAAAATTGGACACTAAACGATTGGAAAAATGTGGTGGTGTAATGGTGTGGAAGATATTTTCTTGGCATACTTTGGGCCCATTAGTTCCAACTAAGCATCGTGTCAACGCCACAGCCTGCCTGAGTATTGTTGCTGACCATATCCATCGCTTTGTGACCACAGTGTACCTATCTTCTGATGGCACCTTCGGATGTGGTGGAATGGGAGATTATCATTATGAATGTGCAACCAACAAATCTGCAGCAACTGCGTGATGCTATCATGTCAATATGGACCAAAATCTCTGAGGAATATTTCCAGTACCTTGTTGAATTTATGCCACAAAGAATTAATGCAGATCTGAATGCAAAAGGGGGTCCAACCCGGTACTAGTAAGGTGTACCTAATACAGTGGCTGGTGAGTGTATATGTGTACAGTGACAATAAAAGGCATTCTATTCTATTCTAAAAACATCCTCTAAGCATGGCCATAGCCAGGGAATGAAAACTAGTGTGATCTGGGTGTCAAACATTTTTATTTACATTTTATTTTACCATTATTTAACCAGGAAGTCTCATTGAGATTTAAATGTAACACTTTATTTTGATAGTCAATTTGAGTATTAGTAGACTGTCTGCTTAATATATGCTGATATGCTCCTTCAACAGACATTTAACTTACTATAAGAAACGTAGAAAGTACATGTCAACTTACACTAACCCTAACCCCAACCTAACAGTCTACTTATAATCTAATGAGAATTAGTTGGTATGTAGATACAATGTAACTTAAATTCAACAAACGGACCATCAAAATAAAGTGTGACCAAGAATTTTGATAAAGTTGTATGTGGACATTAGAGAATTTCTTTTTTTACTATCACTTTAATGACCCTTTTAACCATCTTCCATTAAGATTAAACTGTAGATTACATTAAAGTCAATGTCTTTATTTCCTATATTACCTTCAAAAGCATGATGTCATTCTGGAGAGTTTTCTTAACAAAGTGTGGATGCGTATAGTAGGACTTCACTCTGATGCGGACAGAACCTTCTTCCTTATTTTTCAGGTCATGTGCACCAACCACAACTGTCAGCTTTTCATCACTGCTGAAAAAAAGTTTTAGTATGATAAACAGTTCTATCAGTTATCAAATATGTTTTTGAAAGGATTTTGAGCATTTGATGAGAAAATTAAATATAATATTGTCATTTCATTTAAAACCTCCATCTGCAATCAGTCACTACTGCAATTTATATGAAAAAAAAATCAAGTCTTACTTCTTTCGGCAATGAGCAGCAGTCAGGGCGAAGTCTTCAGAGATGAGGAATCCACCACAGAAGTGGTTGTCATTAAATTGAACAGAGACCATGTAAGGTCTGGAGTGAGGTGTTGCTTCATTGCCGTTCACTAAACCCACATAAGATTAGAAAGAGAGAGAGAGAGAGAGATAGTGGTAATGCTGTTATTTAACACATATTAATGAATATTGTTTTAAAAAAATCATCTATTGTATAGTCAGACTCACCAGTGAAGGTCAGGTGTGGTGGCAGAGAAACCAGCAGGAGCAGAGAGATGATGATGATGGTCATGATGAAGACTATCAGCGAGCTCCTGCTGATGAAACTATACATATATTTTAAAAGTGGGTGGAGACTTTGAGCTGTCAGATTTTTTAGGTGCCTTGATGATAAACATTTTTCATGTTAAAAATCTTGTGATATTATTTTAAGATAGTTTGGTGTAGAACTGGGTTACCAATCTGTTTGGATGACTTGAGCTGTAAACCCCAAACATGAGCATTCTTGTGTGAAGTGTTCTTAACAGTAAAAGACGCCTGCACTGCAAAAATGCTTTTTTTACTTAGATTTTTCGTCTTGTTTCTAGTCCAAATATCAAAAAATTCTTAAATCAAAAAGAATTTTCTAGACAAGCAAAACATATTGTCTTGTTTTAAGAAATTATATGCAAATATTAAGTGGGTTTTTTCTTAAAACAAGCAAAATAATCTGCCAATGAGGTAAGCAAAATAATCTTGTCAAAAGACCCCATTGGCAGATTATTTTGCTTGTATTAAGGAAAAACTGACTTAATATTGGCATATTATTTCTGAAAACAAGACAATATATTTTGCTTGCCAAGAAAATGTTTCTTGATATACGAATTTTTAGATATTTAGACTAGAAACATGACAAAAATCTAAGTAAGAAAATAATTTTTTTGCCGTGTGTACATTTTTCTTGTAAAGTATCCCAGTTTGTACTGTAAAAAATAATATAATAAATGGCTCTGAAATGTTAAATAGGGATGCACCATGTTTAGCAACTGAAATAATTTGTTTAAAAAAAGAAAAAAAAACACTTTCAGTGTTAAGCTAAACAAATGAAAAGACTATGAATTTATTTACCAAATAATGATATTGATGATGCAGTCAAATAGCAGCCAGCATAGAGAATGAGAAGCAAACAGTTTGTAAATGCAGCAAACATGCTGGCAGCGTGTGGAATCTGAGAAAGACACACAATTAGCATTTGCAGACACTAAATTAAAAAGTTTACTAAACGTATTTGCTGTATCTGCAAAAATGTGAACAATCGTATTTTTTGTATTTATCAACTTGTGGACTGCTAAAAAGGGATTCAGTAAAATACTTTTATCTCAATCATTCTTTTCATAATTGTTGGAGGCCAAAATTAAAACTGATTTCAATTAATTGCACACTTCTATTACTATCATGGTTTCCACTACATTCATTTTTCCATGCAGGGCGCCACACCAAAATTAATTCCTGCCGCAGCTATTATACAGCTTCTCACTCAAAACCATTTTTTTTTTAATAGCAGGTTATAATCACACCACTGTTCTGATATTTTTCTATAATTGTAGTAGTGCGGTGTGTTATTTGTTTAACTCTTTAAGGCTACATGCTGATTGCCGACAGGGCTGTGCGACGACGTAGCTTTCAGTTATGATAAACACAATTTCCATAATTATACTTTATAGATAAAGGTCTATGGCTGTGCATACAATGACTTTATCCTGCTGGAGTTTATGGCCATTTCACTTTACTTCACGACGCACCAATGCCATTCTGTGTGTCTGTTAGAGACATTCGTAAATATTCCTTGAGAGTGCACAAGAAAATCTGTACTTGAGCTGTGATACTTGTAATACAGCGCTCACAACATTTGTTATTGAAATAACGACAGGTAGTTGGAAGATCTGTGTAAAAGGCCTGCCACCACAGCTGGAAAAAGTCCTAGAGAAAACACTGACTATTATTATGATTGACGTAACATAACTGTAAAAAACTAATTTTGTACTATTAATTCATCTTAAATAATTTATTTATTTGAATATAAGAGAATATTTAATTTTTATAGTCATCATTCATTTATTTATTATTTTATAGTTTATATTTGTTTGTTCTGATGTGTGCTTATTTGTTCTAATAAAATACTTAAGTAATTGATTTATTATTTATAGTTTTAATATAATTTCATATGTATCTATTTGTACTCTAATTAAAAATTTTTGTTAATTTGTTTAAGAATTTAGTTATTTCTAAATGTTAGATGTTATTAGAATATTATTTGATATTGCTGCAATGATTTGTTTAAAAGTGGTAATATATTATATATTAGTGTTATCTGTTTCTTTTATAAGTCGTCCTTATGTATTTATCTTAAATAAATGTTTGATAATTACATTTTTAAAATATACTCCATTTTCAATGCAATCTCATGGCAATTCGTAACTTTTTGATTGAGTGGCTAATTCGTATGAATTCGTAAAATCTAATTTGTACAAATTAGTAAGATTTGCTCATCACCCAATGACGGTTTGGGTTAGGGGTGGAGTTAGGTGCCGCGCCTCCTTTTTAAAATTGTACATTTTTGTACGACTGAACTCGTACAAATTTGTACAAATTATTCAATTCAATTTAATTTTATTTAGAAAGCACTTTAAAACAGCACAATTGACCAAAGTGCTGACAATGGAGCATACAACAAAGCATAGCAAATACTTAAAAAAAAAAAATAATAAAAATAAAATGTCAACATCTCACGCTGTGCTAAAAGCCAAATTGAACAAGTGGGTTTTAAGAAAAGTTTTAAAAACAGTAATGGAAGAGGCTTGTCTAACATACAATGGCAACTCATTCCACAATGCAAGGGCATTGCAGTAGTCCAGGCGAGAGGTTATAAAAGCATGGATTACTGTTTCAAAGTGCTTGTGTGCTTAATTTTGGCCCGTTGCCTTAAGTGAAAGAAGCTAGAGTGAACAACTGACCGAATCTGGATTTTAAGTTTTAGTTCAGGATCCATTTTAAAACCCAGGTTCACAATCTCTGGCTTACAGAAAGATTTAAAATAATTCAGGTGTACAGATTGACTGATTAGCCACTAAATTACTAATTACAGTGAATTACAGATTCACTAAATTAGCCACTAAACTGACAAAATGTAAAATACTTACGTTTCCTCATGAGATCAAGCTGCCATTTTAGTACTTTTTTTGTTGCTCCAGACATTTTGAAGCCACCAGTTTTAAAAACACTTGATCTAGAAGTATACATGCATACACATATGTTTGATTGATTGATTGATTGATTGATTGATTGATTGAACCAAACTGAGATGGATTCTTTGCACAGCCTAGGATTCTTTGAGATGTTTACTTCCGGTCAGTTTGAGTAGACGTTTCATAAACCAGAAGTGCCACACATTATTTAAAACGCAATTTAGAAAATGGTTGATAATTGCATTCCTGAAGTCATTCTAAATAAAAAAAAGGCCTGATCTATCTTTATCAAGCACAGCATCTCTCCTGTTCTCTCTCCAACGCACGCATAAAGAATAATACACACAAACTGTTATCAGTGATTCTGCCTGTGGTTTTTAATCAGTCAAATCATTTTACTGATGAAAACAACTTGCCTTTTTAGTAGCAAGATGTCTCTATCTCTCTCTTTCTGCATGTCAATAGCTTTGGCCTTTATTGCTGGGTCTAGTTCTGAAATTATGCTTTGAAATTAGAAGCAAAGCACTGGGAATGTTTAAGTTCTACTTAAGTTCCACATGAGTATTATGAAGACAGCAACCTGAATAATATTGTGAAATAAAACATTAGACCACATCTTAAATTTGAGGTTGAGCTTGATGTTACTTAATCCTGGTCAATCCTGGTCTTCGTAACCCCCTGCTCTGCACATTTTTTCGTATATTTTTCAAATTTTTGGTATGTTTCTCAACTATATTGCTTATTCTGCCATGATTCCAGTTCGTAATAGGGTGTTTAATTCAATGGGTGTTAAAGTGTGCTACATACAAATATCATGATTACGGTAATATAACCTTTCACACTTCTATAGTAAGTTTCGTCTGAAGATGCTGCAAACAGCATAGTGCAAATCTTTGTTGTAAATAAATTTTACAAAATTAAATTGATGTTTACTTCATTTAAAAACAAAGTCATAGTTTGATGACACTATGAATGAGTGTGGAAGCAATTGCTAATAAGAGACAAGCGCGATGCAGCACAAAAACAACTGCGCTTTTATTTAGCACAGTCCACCACTTCCTGTTCATTTGATCATGATAATGTGGAGAAGCAGTGACATTTTATCATACTAAATACATTTTAGAGCTCTGTTAACATGCTGCTCTGTGCAGTCTAATATGATGTACAATATGTTAAAGAGTCTTTTGTGTTTCCCCATTTTCTCTTCAACCAAACTATAAATCGAGGGTGTGTGTCATCATTAGCATGGCTAACACACAGGACACAGTCCATGTCACTACTTAAAATTGTTTATTTTTCTGGATGGGAACGTTTTTGAAACATTTGGGATAAGGTAAATTAGGGTTGGGTGATTAATCGAAAGCAATCGAAAATCAACATTCAGAACCTGTAATCAATCAAATTTTTCCAAGACGATTTTGTCATTGTCCTTTTCTAGTGACAGGCATTTACACTCTAATGCATTGAGCCTTTCGTCCATGCTGTTCAGTGATGTTTCAATGTCTGTGATCTTGGTACTGTGACAAGAAATAGTGGCCTGAAGGGTAGCTGTAAAGGTGCCTATTTCTGCAAGGAATTCAGTTCTCAACTCAGTAATTTCCTCACATATTTTTGTAATGAGCAACTCTTTTAAAACAGCTGGCTCTGAGGAGTGCGCGGCCATTTTGGCGTCGTCGTCAGTTTCAGAAGGTCCAGGAGAAACACGCTATGTTTTAGGCATAATGACAATAAAAACCGGTTCTAGCTGGATTAGAAAGGATCTTTACCATTGTGGACATCCCTTTAAATTTTTAAAAGCCCAAAATGTCCCTTTTAACTGTTTAAATTGGATCAAATTTATGGAGCGGCTCCTGTACAAGTCTCACTCTCTCAACTGCATACCGGAAGTCCAGGAGGATTTTTTCAATTAATTGCCATACTGCGTGTGAAGTAACATGACCCCGCTCTGCTAACGGCTGTGGTTGATTTCTACTTCTGTAGCCACTTTGCAGCCACATCTGATCTCTGGTCAAGTACGATGGACCCATTCTTGGGCCTTACTTTGCACTACATTGACAATGATTGGAAGCTGCGCCAGAGATGCCTGGAGATGACATATTTATCATTACATTATAATTATTATTTACATAAAAATATTTGTTTGCAGATGATGCAAGAAATTTACTGTTTAAAATGTTATTTACAGGATATACAAGAGTTATTTTATTTAGAAGATATACTGCTAATGTTCTACTTTTACTATGAAAAACAATGGAGATATTTAATTTTGTTTCCAAAAGTGCAAGTTATTTATTTTCACTTTTTTTTATACTGTTCGTTGTTCAACGTTGATGTTTAATAAATAATCATAGATGGTAGATGTGTGTGTTTCTCTCAATTATTTTAAAATAAAGTAACGCACCCTTCATTTAGAAATATCTCACTTGTAATACTGTACAAAACATGTCAACTATGAGGGCAAAAAAAAATATATATAAATAAATAAATAAAACAGTCATTAATCATAACCGAGTTAAAATGTTCAATTAAGCCCTAATGTAAGTACACAAGTCTGTAAAATAAATAACACTATTGTAGTGGACTTACACTTGGAATAACACTTGCAGTGGATATTTTAATCTTAAGTATTGTGCATTAAGAAACTCAATTTTGTTTACCATTTTAATACCCCAGCCCCCCAACCCCTAAGCCCACCCCCAACCACCCTTTAAAGATAAAAAGATTCCCAAACTAAATGTTTACAAGGAAACAATCACATCATTAAGTGGTTTTAGTCCACAAAACAATTTTGTAGTGTCAATGAACAGGCAAAACACATGAAATGTTTCCCATTTTTGTCTGAAAACATTGTCGTGTTAATGACCCAGACACACACAAACACAGCTTTGTGTGGCATCAGCAAAACTGCTAAGCTGTGATTCAGACATCACATGTGGCATCAGATGTGGTCAGCATTAGCAGAGAGATGATGCTCATGGTTAAGATAATCAGTGAAACTATCAAAGATTTGCAGGTTGGTGGAAACTTTAAGCTGTGGTTTAGGTATGTGATATAAGTAACACGATAGGGAAAATTTCTTGTTAAACTTGTTGTGTCATTTTCACATCACACATGGTTCAGAGTGAATGTATTAACTAACGCATCCGCATCAGCAATTAGTTTTTTGATTAAATAAACATACACTGTGTAGATCAATGGTCTCAAACTCCTGGAGGGCCGCAACTCTGCATAGATTAGCTCCAACCACCTCCAACTCACACCTGCTTAATAGTCTCTAGTTGTCTTGAACACCTTGATTAGTTGGATCAGCTGTGTTTGATTAGGGTTGGAGCAAAACTGTGCAGAGCCGCGTCCCTCCAGATATCGAGTTTGAGACCTATGGTGTAGATCAGGGGTCTCAAACTCCCGGGCCATTACGTCCCTTCGGCTCGCAACTGACGTCAAAAATATAACGAGATTGCTAGACACAAAGCTCTACTGCCCCCCCCCCTCCCCCCTAAAAAAACAATAAATCTAAATAAATACAATTATTAATATTATTATACAATTATTCTTCTAAATAATTAATCCTAAATGTAACTGAAAAATAATGTAAAGGCACAACTGGAGTGATAAAAAAATCTTTTGCATGAATAATATATAACTTCATTTGAATGAAATTCTATAGGCAATTCTATAGAATACAAAAAAAATCTTTAACTATCTGTTGTCTTACACGACAGAGAACTAGGTTTATTAAGTTTTACCTCTCTGACTGCATCCCTCCTTTGTGCTTCATATAAAAGAATCTATCAGGAGGCATGCTTAGTAAGATCACCATCATATTGTTTAAACTGTAGTTTTGTCAACTTGCAAAACTCACTGCCTGCCGTCACCTCCACATAAAAGACTGATAATGCCGGTTTCACAACGCATGAGCAGCGGGTATTTTTTTTGACGTGCATGTTAACAACTGGGACTCGCACCAGGAGAAGAGCACATCAGGGTCCAGCAGGAGCAGTGTGTGAGGTGCGTGGGTGTGTTTTTTTTTTATTAAACACATAGCTTTCACCAGCGTTGGTTCGGTTGCACATAGAGAATAACGTCTTTATTTCGTCATTACCACTCTTAATACTCAGGCTACACTTGCATATGAAGTAAATCATATCTCCAAGCATTTACTGGGGCACTGTCGATTTTTACTGGGGCACCTGTAAATTGGTCTAGCGATGTGAATAAATACTTACTTTTCCCTTTTTTGTAGTTATACATAAAAAGAATGATACTGAAAAGAACAATTGCCAGTAAAGTCAGTAAAGTTACCCAAACTGTTTCTGCTGCTCTTACACTATCTGTTAAACTTTTGGTAAAGCTACAATTGGTTGAGACAATGATAATAAAAATTATTATTATTGTATTATGAATATGTATTATGCCCCTCCTATGAATTGTCAGTCACTGAAATAGACTCCCGCCAATTTGAGTTTGATGCATAGTGCACTTTCTATAGACACAATTAGGTTAATCTGTTATTTTATCTAATTATCTAATCAGCTGGTTTGTGTATTTCAGTAAGTTAATGTTTCTTCTTTACAACTACCATCTCTAGGGTTTGCCGAGAAAAGACTGAAAAGAAAATGTCTAATAAGCTGCAGATCTGTCAATGAAATCAATATATCTTTCCACTAATCTTAGTTTTTTTTTTTTAAATGATTTTCCCCCTTTGCATGTAGATATGAACTGTACTTGGATACTGACCAGGTAAACTGAAGTGAAATGCCATCAAACATGCCCTGTAATATACCACAATTGTGAATGATGTATGTTTGAGACAATAAGGAAACTTTGACTGATTAATGATTCATTGAAGAGCTTCTTCCTTTTTTATTTCCATGATATCACATATTTCCAATTTTTTTGTGGATCCATTTAAGATACGCTGAAATCCTAGTATACACATTAGGAAGCAAACGTGAATTACAGAGATAAAGGTCACTGAAGGATGTGACTCCAACAGCAGTGTTATTACAAACCAAAGGACCTCCTGAATCCCCCTGTTAAAACACACAGATCAACACGTCACTAGTGAAAATAGTTCAAACATTAACAAAGTCTGAATCATCCTTCATACATACATTGCAGGATCCACCATGACCATAAGCACAGATCATCTTTGAGGCCTTGTAATTAGATTGCCATCTGTGTTTACACTCTGCATTATTCACTAATCTTGTGTTTGCTTCCATTAGACGATCCTGCTTTGGGCCTTTGCTCCACAGTGTTCCCCAACCAGCAACACTACAGAGAGTATCTGCTTTAACATCTTTTCCATCCTTTGGTAATGATATCAGTCCAACATTCTTGCTCAGTCTGACTTTTTTCTTTAGCTGTAATGCAAAAACACAACCATTATTAACAAATAAACTTAATTTATTATAAAACTATACACAAATTTTACTGCTGTTTTATGGGTTAGTACAGAAGCCCTAAAAGTCAAACAGAAATTTGTGCTAACTAAAAAGTATTAAAGGTTGGTACTTTCAAAAGCATGATGTCATTCCGATTAGAATCTGGTTTATATTTTGCCGTGATGTAGCGCTTCACTTTAAAATGGTCCAAACACTTGCTCTTGTTCAAGCTATGGGCTCCAACCACAACCGTCAGAACCTCACCTCTGTTAAAAGAGTTGTACCACAGTCACTGCATCAGTACAAAGTGATTTGAACTCAGCATTGCAGTTCACACTGAACAAAACGCTTACTCTTTCCAGCAATGTGCCGCAGTCAAGACAAACTGTTCAGTAATGAGGAATCCACCACAGATATGACTGTCATTCAACTGAAGAGAAACCATGTACGGTCTGGAGTGAGGTTTTGCTTCCCTGCCATCCACTATACCCTCATGAGCTGAGAGAAGAAGAAATAACATCAAAAAGTAAATGCTAAAATAAAAGTAACCTACTCCGCACATGCCAATGAAGCATGCCTGCATAAACTGTAGGCCAGGGGTTTTCAAACTTTTAGGACCCCCCCAAATTTTTGTCCCGTTTCCCCCCCCCCCCCCCCAACATCATTCACATATTACTTGCTGCGTTTAAAGTGTGTAGTATTAATACCATTGAAACATAAATATACAGCTTACCTGATTCAGTGTGATGACTGAGCCTGTTTCTGTGAGGACAACATGCTAATCCGTGGTTTGATTACTAACACGACTAACTGTAAATCATCTTCCACTGTCAATAAGCGTGAGCAATAGCCTACTTGCTTTTGATGTACGTAGAACACAGAAAATGCTGCTTCACAAAGCCAAGATGGCAGAGCCCTGGCAGAGCTCTGACAGTGTGGTTGAGTCGAACATTGGCTGTTTCTCAATATGCTTTCTTCAGCGGTCTTCCGTCTTCATGTTCTCATGTAAAGTCATCATCAGCTGCCAAAGTTCAGTTATAATACTCAAGACCGCAAGAACAGAGGAGGCGTGAAACTTCCTGGATGTGTTTCTGATATCAAGGATGCACCGATGCAGACTTGAGCACCGATCTCGCTCTAGAAGTACCAGATGTTACTGCGACTGGAGGTGGGAAGCGCAGCATTTTATTTAGATTTATTATTAAAGTTCAGATATATAACCTATTTACCTCAGGAGTTTCCCTAAGTGAAACTATGAATATAAACATTACCATGGACATTAATATAAACATTACCATCTTAATAAAGGAATAAACACATTACGAGTGTTTGTTTGCTGAAATTCGTATTAAGTGAAGTTTATTTATAAACTAATTTCGAGAGGATCACGTGCTTATGATTGCTAGCGGCTGGACCCACATTATCCAATTCACTACGCACCAATCAGATGATCCCTAAGCTACTATAAATACCCTGGGTTTCATATCACTGCTATCTTCGCTTTTGAAGAATCCCCCCACCCACCCCAACTCCTCCTCTTTTCTAGATGGGTGACACGGTGGCCCATCGCTTAGCGATGTTGCCTCACAGCAAGAATGTCAATGGTTCTAGGCTTTACCAACAAGCGGGCATTTCTGTTCGGAGTTTGCACGTTCTCCCCGTGCTCACGTGGGTTTCCCCCGGGTTCTCCGGTTGCCTCCCACCGATTAAAAACATGCAATCTAAGTTATTGATTAACCAACACTATAGACTTGCTCCCTATCTAGTACCTATCTCGTTAAAGAGAACTATTATCTGCTCTTCAATCACTACGATGGGGGAGTTCTCGAGATCTACCTGAGCTCGAACCCCCCTCTCGCCTTGCAACGGGAGGGATCCCCGGGCTCGATGATCTCATGAGCTCAGGGCTCTCTCCCGCGACAGCATGCCAAACAAGCTTTATAATCAATCATCAGCTAAGTGTGAACTCTTGAAAATATGTTTTATTTATATTGTGCAACGTATATTTAGAATGTTTTTATGCATTGTATATATTTTAAAAAGGGGAAAAACAATAAATTGTTGTATAAGTGCTGTAATGTTTAAATAATTTTCCATTAAAAACACGTAAAGGTCACATGACCATCAGGAAGAACACAGCATCTCATTTCTCACAGGACGCAATCTCTGTCCTCGTAGTCTTCTGAGTTCGTTCTTCCAAAAACACCTGGCAAGACCGATCTCTACAAGAACGCAAGTCCGTTCTCTGCGTTCTTGGAATTGAGAAACAGCCAAAGAGTATGTTTACAAGGACACCAATACTTTAATATGATTTAATACAATTACAACAATACTCTGATTAAGAGACTACCATGCACACAGTGATTTTTGATTACCTTAATCCGACTAAAGTCATAACTGAACTAAGCAGAAATGGAAGACGTGGAGTATGCATATATTAGTGGCATTATTGAAGTACAAACTGCAATCAAACTATTACCGGCATGTAGGACTTTTCTCAGCATTCATATACTGTTGGCATTTTGCGACAAGATGCACACACTGTCAGTACAGGACCGCACACACACACACACACACACACACACACACACACACACACACACACACACACACACACACACACACACACATCACAAACAGTGTTGCCAGATTGGGCGGTTTTGAATTCAATTGTGCAGGTAAAAAATGACGTACGCAGGTAGTGAAAATTTTGCTTTTTGGCTGGAATCAGTCAGCTACATCTGGCAACACTCAAATCCCATTAAAGCATTTTGCACCAGTCCTTACTAAATATTCACGTCTAATACCCCAGTTTGTCATGGGGAAATGTTCTTGAGTGAATGTGCCAAACTGCAGATGAGTTAAAGTAAAAAAATTAAAGATGAAACACCCGAAATTACATGAGACTGCAGGAAACGTGGATAGCCTGGTGACGCAACATTTGAAAAGCACTTCCCGTTAACACCTTAATTATATTATTGCCTTATTCAAATGCCAACTGGTCCAGCTAGTACTTGAACCAGTGACCTTCTTGCTGTGGGGTGACAGTGCTAACCACTGAGCCACTGTGCCACCACCTGTGACGTTCACGTTTTGTCTCTGAACTTTTGACATTTAACTTTTTGGAACCACTGTAAAAATTGCTACATTTTGTTGTTCTTTGGTATTTTTTGAAAATATCCAACAAGTTTGAGAAGTCATGAAAAAAAAATTCAAAAAAAAAAAATACTGTAGCACTGTATGAATATAAAAGATAAAGATGAAGTGCTCTCACACTGCTTGCATATTATTAAGAGATGTTTTTAATTTGGTTACACCATAGGATGTATATAAGATATAATTCAGTAAAATTTATAAAAAAAAACTGAAAGGATTGATAATGATAGTGTCTCCCTATTCACATTATTCTTTACGTATGAGCGGGCGCAGCCATTTGAATCTTTTTGGCTCGAGACTTTCAGTCTCATTCACTTCCATTCATTTTTAAACAATAAAAACAGCTTGATATGCTGTTTAATGTTGCAAACTGACATTTTCCTATTATATGATTCTGCTTTGTCTGTATAATCATGCAGACTCTTGTTTGTAAAGCAAGTGGTTTTGACCGCTTTCTGCCGTTTATTATTCACAGTCATTTCTTCCATAGGCAGCTGAATCAGAAGTTCTAAAACAAATCACAAAACCGAGCGCACTTCCGCATTGATGAGTAAGGTCAATATTTTCTCAAGCATCAGACTTCAGATTACATAAATATATATCTTTTTTTTCTTCAAAAGTTTGTCAACCACCAATATTAATCAGTTAAAGTCAGTCTCACCAGTGAAGGCCATGTATGGCAGCAGAGAAGCCAGCAGGAGCAGAGAGGTGATGATGATGTTCATGATGAAGACAGTCATTGATCTCATAATGATAAAACTGTTTAAATGTACATTAAAGGTGGGAGGAAAGATTCTTGTTAAGACTTTTTTTCTCAGCTTGTGGTGTCAGTAACACATTTTATTTCAAGAGTTCTAGAGAAAAAGAGTTTATTTTAAGAGAAGAGGAGATTTGATTGGCTGCTATGATAGTGTAGTCATTGTGAAACTCATCACACCGACTGAAGACCATTTGCATTAGGGACTCTCTGACTCACATTGATATTCTTACTAAATGCACCTTTTTTAGGCAAGGCAAGTTTATTTATATAGCACATTTCATACACAATGATAATTCAAAGTGCTTTACATAAACAAGAATAAAAGAAACAAATATATATATAAGACAATATAAACAATGAAGAATAAAAATGATTAAAATCAGAATAAAATGTGTTAAAAAAGAATGAAAAATAAAAGAAGGACATAATAGTGTGACCTGTCAGACGTAGCGCAGTGCTAATTCAGTAAAGGCACAGCTAAACGTGTTTTCGGTCTCGATTTGAATGTGTCTAATGTTGGAGCACATCTGATCATTTCTGGGAGCTAATTCCAGCAGCGGGAGGTGCAGTAGCTGAAGGCTGACTCACCCTGCTTTGACTGAACCCTTGGGATTTCTAATTTATTTAATTCTAAAGATCTAAGTGATCTGTTAGGTTTGTATTCAGTGAGCATATCAGTAATGTATTGAGGTCCTAGGCCGTTTAGTGATTTATAGACAAGTAATAATAATTTAAAATCTATTCTGAATGAACTATTCTGAACTGGGAGACTGTGTAAAGGCCTGAGGACAGGTGTGATGTGCTCTGATTTTCTGGTTCTGGTCAGATTCCTGGCAGCAGCGTTCTGGATGAGCTGTAACTGTCTGACTGTCTTTTTGGGAAGGCCGGTGAGGAGCTCATTACAGTAATCCAGTAATCCCTGCTGGTGATAAAAGCATGAACAAGTTTCACTAAGTCTTCACTGGAAACAAAGCATCTAATTTTTACAATGTTTTTGAGATGATAGTATGTAGGGCTGTGCAATTAATCTAAAATTCCATTTTGGCTTCTAAGGATTATGAAAAAACATTAATCGAGATAAAACGATTATTGCATCATATACCACTCCCTTTTCAGTTGTACACATTTGTTGCTCTGCAAAGCTCAGTTTTAGGTGAAAATGACTAAAAGCATGTACTGTAATGCAACTTTTGCAGCACAGGATGCGCATTGTTCAGTGATGTACATTCGAATCATTCATAATTTTAAAAGTATGAAAAATCGCATGCCTCAAAGTCAAGCAGAGCACACACATTTAAAGTCATCTTAATGTGAGCGCTTTAATAGTCAAATTCATGAGTTCACACTTACAGATGTTTAAGAACAAAGTGTATTTGGCGTGCTGTCCATGGAGAGGGTTCTGAGCTCAGGAAAGATGCCCCAACTCGTGTTATTCCCCGTATTGGGGAACAGAGGAGGTTGGGGTTCGAGCGAAGTGTCTAGCCCGGCCCCAGAATGCTCCCCCCGGGAAGAAAATGTTTAAGAAGTAAGGTGTTGAGGTGGTGGAGGGATGCTAAAGTCATGAGATAATGCAGGTAGGACTACTTTGGTATTTATAGGGGTTTGGTCTAATACTGATTGGATAATAGAATGATTGCCAATAACGTATTAAATTGCTGAAAAATATGCGCATTCTCCTGCCTATATTCGTTTATAAAACAACACTACATGCAAATTTGTGTCAAAATGCGGTGTTTAGTGATTTTTCATATTAACTCTCATTTGTGTAATAAACAAAGGAGTTGAGAATCAAAAGACACATGAAAGTGAAACCATAAATCAGAATGGTACTGCTCTTAAAGTGACAGCGCACAATATTATAATATTATACATTTAATCAAACAACAAAAGGAGAAAACCACTCACTGCTCTTGACTGAAGGGCTTTTGTAGCTGTAATTAAAAAAAATTCTTACAGTGAAGATGCTTAAAGCACAGTTTGTTTAATATTTTTTATTCTATTGTAATTATTTCCGTTTTCTTATTTACAGGGAGGAAAATTACTGGATATATACACTTGAAGTCTAATTGACTGAAGAATAATTAGCCATCTTGAATTATTAGGGACCCTTTTCCCCCAATTTCTGTTTAACGGAAAGAAAAAATTTTTTCAACCCATTTCTAAACATAATAGATTTAATAACACATACATGATATATATTTTACATATATACATTATGTATATAAATACATAATATTTTACTAAATATTTTTCAAGTTACAATCATTCAGCTTAAAGTGCAATTCAAAGGCTTACTTAGGATAATTAGGCAAGTCATTGTATAATAGTAGTTTCTTCTGCAGACAATCAAAAATATATACTGCTTAAGGGGGCTAATAATATTGACCTAAAATAGGTTTCAAAATACTTAAAACGAAAGAAGAAAAAAAATAGGAAATACTGCGCAAATTCCTTGCTCTGTTAAACATCATTTGGGAAATATATATATATATATATATGATAATATATATACATAAAAATTTACAGGAGGACGAATAATTTTTACTTCAACTGTATATCGTTTTGATTAATCGTGTTTACAATTATGACCAAAATATTAGTGACTATGATTTTTCCCATAATCGAGCAGCCCTATTAGTATGCTGATTTAGTTACTGCTTTGACATGACTATTGAAACTCATATTTGACTCCAGAATCACACCTAGATTCTTGAACTTATTTTTTGTTGTTAGACCCTTAGAGCCAAGGTATGCATTCACCTTGAGAACCTCATGTCTGTTCTCAAATGTACGGTGGTCGAGAGAGCTTAACGCGCTGCAATTTAAGAAAGCACATGCAATTATCATCAATTTCTTTTTATCAATTTGACAGCACACCTGTTGCAAATTGGTCACAACACAAACAACTGACTAAACACAGCAAATTGGTCACAACACAAACAATTGAAGAAACGTGCAGCACATTGGTCACAACACAAACAATTGAAGAAACGTGCAGCAAATTGGTCACAACATAAATAATTAAAGAAACAAGCAGCAAATTGGTCACAACACAAACAACTAAAGAAACGCGCAGCAAATTGGTCACAACACAAATAATTTAAGAAACAAGCAGCAAATTGGTCACAACACAAACAACTGACGAAACACAGCAAATTGGTCACAACACAAACAATTGAAGAAACGCGCAGCAAATTGGTCACAACACAAATAATTGAAGAAATAAGCAGCAAATTGGTTACAACACAAACAACTGACTAAACACAGCAAATTGGTCACAAAACAATTGAAGAAACGCGCAGCAAATTGGTCACAACACAAACAATTGA
>CAIGQZ010032594.1:18094498-18107676 GCA_903798205.1 Danio tinwini | reverse complement strand
TATATATTCATTCATAATTACCACCATAGTTAAAATCATATACTTACACTCGCAGTTGTCTGGTTTAGTTAAAAGATTTGCAAAGGTGTGATTGTGTGGTAACACTTTAGTTTGTCACAGTTTTTTGCCTGCCTGTTATTCAGAAATTAACTGTAAATTAGTACTTATAAAGTATGATTTATTCTACATCCCTAATCCTACCAAAAAACTAAACCCAACGTCTAAGTTACTAACTAATAAGCAGCAAATGAGTAGTTTGTTGATGTAGTATTCTTAGGTAATGGTTTGTTAACAGCATCTACTGTCAGTTAATATAATGTAATATAACAAGGAAAGGATGCAAGACTGAACTGTGTGTAGGCTACTTAATATTGAGGAAAAGATAGGGCATTGTCTGCAGCCCCGCCTCCGTTTTCAGATGTCTCCATTTTGCTCCATCCACACTAACACAGAGCAGCAGCATTTTAAAACGAAAATGGCCTCCTCAGCGTTTCCAAAAACCTCCGTTTTCGGCACACACAGAAATCCACAGATTTTTAGCCAGTCGTTGTGTCTATTTATGTGCTTGTGTAAATGTGCATAAATTTAAATGTGTTTAGCTTTTTAAATTAATTTCAGTAATATTATTGACTAATATGAAAATGTTTATATGATTTATTTAAAATTTGTAAAGTAATATTTTCTGTCTTTTAGTGAATATATTATATCATAAAATCATAACATCATGATACTTTTGCAAATCATTAAAGTAGACAACTGGTTAGTTAAAATGCATGGTTTCAACCTGTTGTGGTAATTTACACTATTAGTTAATACTATATGCCATTAGGGATTTAATACATTATGACAAATTTAACTATTACAGTTTAAAGATTAAAGTATGAATATAGAGTGTTCATTTGTTGTTTATGCTGTAATAGAGTTTTAAGTATAGATTATCTCATGATTATCTGTGCATTAGTTAGGATCTTTAACGCATATTAGTGCACCCGTATTGTAATCTGTTATCAACTTATTTATTTATGATTATTCTGCTATTTTTGTTTGTTTGTTTTAAAGCATAACCACCAAATGCCAAAGAATAAAATAATACAGGTTAATACCTTCAAAAGCATGATGTCATTCTCAAAAGTTTTAGAATTAAAGTCTGGATGAGGAATGTAGGATGTCACTTTAAAGGCGTTGTAGATTGCTTTTTTACGCAAATCATGGGCGCCTACCACTACCGTGAGGGCATCACCTCTGTTGAAAAAGCATATTGTATCACTGCCATATGACACACTGTATGATTCTACTACTGTAAAAAGGATTTAGCTCAATATAGTTCACAGTAAACACAGCTCTTACTTTGTCCAGCAATGTGCAGCAGTCAAGACAAACTCTTTACTAATGAGGAATCCACCACAGGTATGCCAGCTGTTTTTCTGAAGAGAAACCATGTAAGGTCTGGAGTGAGGTTTTGCTTCAGTGCCGTCCTCTATTCCCACATAAGCTGAAATAGTGTTGTTAGTCAATTAATGAGAACATGGGTTTCAATATTCTTAACAAATCTGTAAATCATGTCTCACCAGTGAAGGTCAGGTGTGGCACCAGAGAATCCAGCAGGAGCAGAGAGATGATGATGATGATGGTCATGATGAAGACAATCAGTGAGCTCTCAATAAGAAAAACACTGTTTAATATACAACTGTAAAAATAGACACTAAAGGTGGGTGTAGACATCCAGATGATGATGATTTTCTATTTTTAATTGTTCACCCTTAGCAACAGCTTTTATTTTAAGAGTGGAGAAAACCCATTTGATTGGCTGTTAGTAAAGTCTGAGTCATTTCAAAAGTCACACCAACTGACTTAATAAAATTCTCCCAAAATGCACGTCCTTTGCTGTGCAGCCATCATGAAGTCTTCAGACACAAACTCAATGAAAGGCCACCAAATGTGTATTTCGTACTTGTTTTTACAGGGTTTGACCAAGATCCAGCCTCATTCACAATACTACATTTCACTAAACCAAGAAAGAAGTCAATTTAAGTTTAGAAGTTCAAGCATCGTGCTGAAATGTACAAATTAACATTCATTTATTCATTAATTCATTTGTTTTCCTTCAGCTTAGTCCCTTGTTGTCAGAAGTCATCACAGCGGAACGAACCGGCAATTATTCCAGCATATGTTTTACGTAGAGGATGCCCTTCCACTGTGTATGCCCTTCTGCTGCGTTTGAATGAATGAATGAATAATGGACTAATGAATGAATAAGATAACATGAAGTTTCATAGTTGCCACAGGCATAAAGCAAAAGAAGATCATCAGAAAAGGGTGCATCTGCTAAATAAGTCATCAGCAATCAATAAAAATACTGATTTTAACTTGATTGTTTTGAGAACGTGGTTGAGATTGTGTAGTAGCCCCAGATGCTGATTTTACTGGAAAAATGCACCACGAAAGTAATTTGCTCAAATTAAACTCTTCAAATTTCCAAATTAAACAAAATAGTTGTAGTAAGTCTTTTAAATTCCTCAGACTGTCTTTTTATTAAATTATTTTTCTCTAGTCTGAGAAATGCTTGACCAGTGTAAAGACCCCTATAATCTTGTAATTAGAATTATTTCATATTGTAATTCTAAACTGTCAATGAAGATGATACGATTAATTGATGCAAGCCATTTGATACTTTTATTGAAAGATTTATAGAAGAATTCAAAATGTTTCTTCACTTTTTATATAGTATTAAAGAAGTCATTAAACATTTCCAGTTATATTGTGATTCATGGGAGATATGCTGGAATCCTAGTATACACATTAGAAAGCAAACGTGAATTACAGAGATTAGGGTCAAAAAAGGATGACACCAACAACAATGTTTCCACAAACCAAAGAACCTCAGGCAATGAGATTGTAATTATACTGCGCATTGACACCGTGGCCATATTCATGATATGTAAACACACAAAAACAACATTAACATTATAGCAGACACTTTAAAAAGCTCATTCTCAGCCACTAGACATAACTGACGATATTTGAGTGTCATCGAGTGTCAGAATGTTGTAGAACTACTATACAGGAGTTATGATTATGGATTATAGATCGTGAAATTTAGTGGGGGTGTTTTTTTGCGGGTTTTTTTTAAAGCATGACGGTAAAACACGAAGGCAATTATGAATATATTAAAACATATGTTTGTTTGTTGTAAAAATTACAAAAAACACTAATTTGTGCATCTCCTTATTTTCGGGTGCAGCGATCCTGCCGTTGTGGCTGGTGTATTCTGGTAAATTTTCTTACCCCTTTGTTTTGAGTGTGGTCCTGAAAAATCTTCGTTCGAAGGGCTATTGATTATTGATTTATTGAAGATCTTCCTTTTTGATTTTCATGAAATCACATATTTCCAATTACTTTGTGGATCCATTCAAGGACCTCCTTAATCCCCCACACAGATCAATACGTCACTAGGGAAATTAGTTCAAACATTAACATAAAATCTGAATCATCTTTCATATGTACAGTGCAGGATCCGACATAGCCATAAACACAGATCATCTTTGAGGCATGGTAATCAGATCCCCATCTGTGTTCACACTCTGCATCATTCACTATACGTGTTTTTGCTTCCATTAGATGACCCGGCTTTGGGACATTTTTCCACAGTCTTCCCCCAGCCAGTTACACTACAGAGAGTATCTGCTTTAATATCTTCTCCATCTATTGGTAATATCAGTCCAACATTGTTGCTCAGTCTGACTTTTTACTTTAGCTTTAATGCAAAACACAATTATTATTAACATATAAACTAATTTATTATAAAACTGTACACTGATTATACTACTGTTTTATAGGTTAGTGCAAAAGCCCCAAAGGCCAATGTAAATTGAAAATATTTTCAATAGAAATTAAAACTGTGTGTTAAGTGTTAAAGGTTGGTACTTTCAAAAGCATGATGTCATTCCGATTAAGATGCGGTTTATATTTTGAATTAATGTAGTGTGTCACTTCACAACAGTCCAAACACTTGCTCTCACTCAGGTTATGAGCTTCAACCACAACCGTCAGAACCTCACCTCTGTTGAAAGAATGCACAGTAAATATGTGTTCAGGATTGTACCACAGTCACTGCATCAGTAAAAAGTGATTTAAACTCAAGCATTGCAGTTCACACTAAACAAAATTCTTACTCTTCCAAGCAATGTGCAGCAGTCAAGACAAACTGTTCAGTAATGAGGAATTCACCACAGATATGACTGTCATTCAACTGAATAGAAACCATGTAAAGTCTGGAGTGAGGATTTGCTTTTCTGCCATCCACTATACCCTCATGAGCTGAGAGAAGGAGAAATAACAAAGTAACTACTAAAATATCTCTGAACACATAAAGGGCTGGACAGACGACTTAACCACTAGGCAAAGGTAGGTGATTGCCCTGAGCTACCTAGACCACCTCCCACCCCATAACTACTAAAGATAAAGAACTTACTCTATCTAGATTCACTGTTTAGATGCGCTAAAAGTGTTGCACTCTTGAGGACATTTGCTGGTTACAAGTGACAACTACAGTACAGCGAGATTAACAAAATCTGAAACATCTATGTTTCATTTCCTGCACGTTATAACTGTTGAACATAGACTTGGGATAAATTGTTATTGTTCGCTGATTATGAGTAAAACAGAAAATTCCCTGTGATATTAAAGTGCAATCACATTCACTTGTAAGGAGTTTGTGAATTTAGTTGATTAATTTTTTATTTGGGAACTAAAATGAATTTTACATTGAGAAAACTCTTTGTCTAACATAGAAGATATTTTGAAGAATGCTGGTAGCTGGAACCCATTGTCTTCCATGGTAATTTATTGTTTCTGCTATGAAACTCGCTTGGTGTCATCAACCAGCATTCTTCAAAACATCTTCTTTTGTGTTCAACAGTAGAAAGTAAAGCATAAAGGTTTTAAACCACATGAGGGAGAATAAATGATGAGATACTTTTAATTTTTAGGTAAACTTTCCCTTTAATACAAGACGTCAATAGACTATTACAAGTGATGAAAAAACCCAGGCTGACCTCTTGTGGTGGGTTTAGGAAATCACAATATTTGATTTAGTAGAATTAAAGTTAATGGGCTCTATTTTAGCAATCTACGAGCAAAGTCTAAAGCACATGGTGCAAAAGCATTAAGGGATTGTCCGAATCCACTTTTGCTATTATAAGGACTGAAAACTACAGGTTGCGCCACAACGCCTAGTCTAACAGGGTTGAGTTTATTCTGTTAATGAGTTATGAGTTATGTTTAGAGCATAATGTGCATTAAACCAACCAGAGTCCCATCTCCCATTCCCTTTAAGAGTCAGTTGCGTCGCGCCATTGCACATTTGCTATTTACATGTTGGACTTCGTAAGTAGAAAAAAACTGAATGGAAAAACTGAATGCTTCATAGCGAGAAAGCAGTTTAACAGACCATCTGCAATGTGAGGATAAAGAATGAGCCTCCTCCATTTGGCCTCTTTTTCTTCTCATCCATTATTTAATTTAGTTTGTTAAGCGCAAAGATTTGTCTCAAAACTATTTCTAAATTCAGTTCTAATTTCCAGCAAACAAATAAATGAACAATAATTGTTTAATAGTTTTAATAAAGATATATCCAAACACACGCCCTATTCTTATGCCCCATATGGTGATGCATACGTTTCCAAAACCCAACAGATGGACAAATCTAAAGTTGTTTTTATTAAAGCAAATATAAATATGCATATAATAAATACTACTACTACTAATAATAATAATAATAATAAAAATGAAAATTGTCATGAATAAACTTAAAAAAGCCCTCGGACATGAAAAAGGCATGTAGGTATTCTTTTTTTTTTTTATATATATCTATATAGTAAATAATATTTTTTAAATTTTAATCCTTTATTTTTTTTATGTAAAGATATTTGTGTATTGCTGTACATCCTGTGTGTATTAAGCGTTTGAACCTGCATAGGTGCATAACTAACGCTCTCTGCGCTGGACTTTAAACCAGCTTTTATTTGGACAGTGGCGTGGTCTATTTCAGTTTCTCAAAATACCAACAGGCACCTTAACACACCTCCTTTATAGACTGGCACACCCATGAGTCCACAAAGTGGTGCAAATGGATTTGCTATTTAAACAACGTGGCGCAAAACGTGAAAATTAGGGTTGCGCTGGTCTGAAAATAGCAACACATTCAACGCAATCTCACGGCAATTCGTAACTTTTTGGTTTAGTGGCTAATTCGTATGAATTCGTACGATCTAATTCGTACAAATAGGTTCCTCGCTCTCCTGTGTGTACATATGATGATGTAAAGGCTTGAAGCAGACACTTTCTTCCTTTTTCTCTTGCATGTATAGCGTAGCATGTACATATAATTCAACCAATTCAGTCAACCCAGCCCTGATTTTCAAATGTTGGAGTTCTTCAAAAATACAACAGACAATCGTGAAGAAAGGCTGAATTGCAACGAACCATTGTTATAAGTTTTTTCATATTTCATTTATTTTTCTCTAGTCTAAAAAACTGCTGGTCAAGACCCCCATAATTTTGTAATCATGTAATATTGTAATTCTAAATGGTTGTGATAATGAAGACGATACAACTGATTGATTCTTGCCATTTGATACTTTTATTGAAAGATTTATGGAAGAATTCAAGAAAAAAAATTTCATCCTTTTTTTAGTTATTTTTCAAGGTGTCACTAAACATTTCCAGTTATCTTTTGGATCCATGGAATATACAGTATGCTGAAATCTTAGTATACACATTCGGACGCAAACGTGAATTGCAGAGATAATTGTAATACTTATTTTACCAGTGATACAGCATGGGGAAATTCCTGAGTTTGCAGTAACTGAAATGCCAACACAACATCACTGGTCTGCTGAAAGGTTTCTCAAGCACATGTGTAACTGCTCCGCAAGCGCCGTGCGCCTCTTCCCCTGACTCTGCGGCATGCGGACTGATTTTTAACATCTGATGATGCACTAAAATAAACATTCTAAGCACACCGGTGTAATCATACGCTTCAAGGAACAGCCAATGCTGTCTGATCACATGAGTCTCAGTGTTATCATACACGTCAAAGGGTTGAAAGTGTGTTCATTTTATTCTTTTATTACTCAGAAATTCTTCCACGTACCACTAGAAGGAAGCCAGTGTACCACTAATGGACCACAGATTGAGAACCACTGACCTACAAAAAATATGCCTTGAAAGTCAATTGTCTCAAGAGTTTATATTTCAAATTTGATAAAGGTAGCATGCAAAATTTACATTTTAGATTTCTGTAAAAAGTTTTCAGAGGCTATATCAGAGTCCTTTTCCTAACCGTCAGAGGCATTTTCTCAAAAATGACCATCCCAAACTAAAACTGTTACAGTTGCTGACTAATTTGGTCTACATTCACAGTTCATGTATATTTGGAAAGAAGAAACTTTGAGCTTTCTTATCCATCATATACAATAGTTTATAATGCTCAAAAAAAAAGGTTATAGATACGCAAGTAATAAAATTGCACTGCACTAAACATTTTATTATTTCATAAACAAATAAATAAAATTAGTCCTGGAGCAATACAGAAAAGTAATAGGTCAAAAGTCAGTATATGTTTTGAATTTGATGGCAATACCATGCAAAATTTAATTTCTGAAATAATTTTATTGAGACAATGTCTTGTGATTTTCTCCCTCTCCTTGTTTGTGGAGAAGCAGTCTGATGACCACATGTGTACTGAAGGATTGGATTGGATTGGAATGTCTTTTTTTGTCCCCGAAGGGCAATTACGTTTACAGCAATAGCTGACAGTTAACAGCAACACGTCACACTCAACAACATAGAAATAAAAGTAAACAATAAAATTAATCAATTAATCATAATTAAGTAAAAAAAAAAACATACAACTTAAAGCTTAAGTAAGCCAACTGCTGTGGGAACAAATGAATGCAAATATCTGGTGGACCTTGCCTATCTAGAATAAGTAATAATAATAATAATAATAATAATAATAATAATATCTTTTATTTATAGGCACCTTTCAAAGCACTCAAAGACACCTTTACAAAAGATCACAAGCACAACACGTCACACTCAACAACATAGAAATAAAAGTAAACAATAAAATTAATCAATTAATCATAATTAAGTAAAAAAAAAAAAAAATACAACTTAAAGCTTAAGTAAGCCAAATGCTGTGGGAACAAATAAATGCAAATATCTGGTGGACCTTGCCTATCTAGAATAAGTAATAATAATAATAATATAATAATACCTTTTATTTATAGGCACCTTTCAAAGCACTCAAAGACACCTTTACAAAAGATCACAAGCACATCATAAAAATACAAGCAGTAAAAATAACAATCAACATAATATTAAAGAAGCAAATCATTAAAAGCTATCCTAAACAAAAACGTTTTTATCTGAGATTTAAAACTGGAAACTGAAAGAGTCCAACAGGCGAATGTGCAAAGGCAGAGAAGGCTTTAAAATTTATCCCTAAGAATTGTGACAGCACTACAGTACCTGCACACGTCATCAGATGTCATTGCGATCTCTTGCTTCATATGAGATCAGACGATGGCGACTGCTGTAGTTATTCCAGTTGTGTTATTTTTTGGTATTTATCCTCAGGAAATCACTGAAGGCATATATTATGTTATCATAACCATCTAATGTGGCAATAAGATCGTAACTGTACTGTGCATTTACACCATGGCCATTTTCATCTATGTAAACACACAAAAAACAACATTATAGCAGACACTGTAAAAAGTTCATTCCCAGCCACTAGACATTTCCGACAGGGTGTTCGAGTGTCATCGAGTGTCAGAATGTTGTGGGACTGCTGTACAGGAGTTATGATTATGGATTATAGATTGCAAAATTTAGCGGGTTTTATTTTAGTGGGGTTTTTTAGGCATGATGGAAAAAAACCCACGCGGTTATAAATATAATAAAACATATGTTTGTTTGTTGTAAAAATTCATAATAATGACAAAAATACTCATTTGTGGATCTCCTCATTACCAGGTGCAGCAATCCTGTCGTTGTGGCAGGTGTATTCTGGGAAATTTTCTTACCCATTGGTTTTGAGTGTGGTCCTGAAAAATCTTCGTTCCAAGGGGTATTCCCCCCTTCCCCTTAGCCCTACGCCTTCAAGCTAAAAAGAATTGGCACATCCCTACCCCTGCAAAATGAGGAGTAGGGGGAAGGGCTAAAGGGTAGAATTTGGATTGGGCCTTAATTTTATACATTTATGTACCTATTATATACCTTTTTAGGTTTCTAACACTATTTTTGTCTTTTCACATACTACTTTTTTTATTTATTTATATTGTAAAATAATGGACAGTATAATATAAGTGGTTTATTTGAGCACAAGAAGTACATTGTGTGAAATGATTCCAGTGCATATGCAGCAAAAAAGTCTTCCAAGTATTGCTGTTTTGCCCACTCACTCACTGGCAGAAAGTGCTTAAACATCTTTTTATAGGAGTGTGCTGCTGCTTGAAATCGCACTCCACAGCAGAGATTCAGCTACATGACAGAATTAGGATTCTATTGTAAACAATTCTATATAATTCTAAATAATTTTGTATTCCCCCTTGAGAAGCAAACACAATTTACTCTGATGACCATATCATATACATGTGGTAATATTATACAGTAGATAGCTCAGCTAACAGCAGCAATTCAGATGAATGGCAAACATTTGACAATGCTTAGCATATTGAAAGATTATCGCTACCGGAGAGACATTCACACTTATGGGCACACACTGGCTACACACACACACACACACACACACACACACGTATAGCCTATATGGATAATATATCTATATAGATATACATACACCGTCATACTTAAAAGTGGTGTTAGTGAGGCCAGCAGGGGGCGTTCAACCTGTGGTCTGTGTGAGTCCTAATGCCCCAGTACAGTGAAGGGGGCACTATAATGTCAGTGGGCACTGTCTTTCGGAAGAGACGTTAAACGGAGGTCCTGACTTTTTAATAAAAATCCCATGGCACTTCTCATAAAATGTAGGGGTCTAACCCCATTGTCCTGGCCAAATTTCCTCCATTGGCCCTTACTCACCATGGCCCCCCAATCATCCCTATCCACCGAATTGGCTCTATCACTGTCTCTCCACTCCACCTATAGCTGGTGTGTGGTGAGCGCACTGACGCCGTTGTCCTGTGGCTGCCGTCGCATCATCCAAGTTTTGTATAAGATGCAACTACTGTACACTCTCAGAAATAAAGGTACACAAGCTGTCACTGGGGTGGTACCTTTTCTAAAGGTACAAATTTGTACTTAAAGGGTCCATATTGATACCTCAAGAGTACATATTAGTACCTAAAAAGTACAAAAATGTTCCTCTTAAAATTTTTAGGTACTAATATATACTTTTGAGGTACCAATATGGACCCTTTAAGTACAAATGCGTACCTTTTGAAAAGGTACCACCCCAGTGACAGCTTGTGTACCTTTATTTCTGAGAGTGTACCTCATCATCTTTTGGGTAATGCTGGTGAGATGTCTGCTGCAGTAATCTGTCCTGCTGGCAGTTTCTCTGAGTTCTACTCGAACATAAAGGATGTGATCATACTGGGGTTTTCAGATGGTAATAGGCTGCTTTAGTAATGGCTTTATTATGGCTGTTGAAGTTATGTTATGGCTAGGCACACACGGAATCTGCGCACACATAAATCCACAGATTTCTGCAGATTTTTAGCTCATCATTGAGTCTATTTATTTACTTGTGTAAATTTATATTTATTATGTTTTTAATTAATTTCAGTAATATTATTGTCTAATATGAAAATGTTATTTTGATTTATTTACAATACAGTTTGTAAAGTAATATTTTCTGTCATTTAGTAGATATATCATATGAGAGACTTTCTTTGTTTACCAATTAAGTGGATCTAGTTGGATTGGCATTGTAAACCTTAAATAAGTTACAAATGTATTATTTGTTGATTTCATATTTCAAGTTTTTAGTTATGATACTCCTAAAATCATTTTGCATAAATCCGCAGATTTTATTATTATTTTTTTTTTTTTACAATAGCAAAAAATGTCCGTAGATTCTGTCTGGCCCTAGTTATGGCATATCTAAAACCATTGATAGGGAATAGGAAACATGCAGAAATAATCAGACAGTGTTTAGATATGGAATAGAAGATACAGGCCCATATCCAGAGGTGGTTTGAATGTCCCACCCTCACTGCCAAAGGTCCATTTTTTTTTTTGTTTTTTTTTGTTTTGTACTGTGCACATTGACATTTCATATTCCTTCATTCAAATTTGACATTTAAAACACTAATCTATAAAACTGTAATGTAAACTTTAGTTTAAATAAATATTTGTCAATAAATGCTTTAGTAATATACTGTAGATTTTTTCTCTACTCTGAGATACATGCCAGGCCAAAGAATCAACATCTAGCACACAATTTTTTTTCTGCCCAAATAGCATTATTTTAGTTTTTTCATGTATACTTAAAAAAAATTGCATGAGAACCAGAATTTTATTTGATCTAAGTAGGCCAAGAAATGTTGTTTGCTATTTTTATTGTTCCCTTTTTAAAGGAAAAAAAGTAAAGCCAAAAGGAGCATGTGCTTTGCTTGGTAAATAATACACAAGCCCAAGGATTGATCCCTGTGGAACTCCACAATTGAGAGGAATTCTGTAAATGTGTATACACACACTAAAGCAAATTTTAGATAAGAACAGAACCACTTTATGTCTCTGCCACAAATCCAAGTCAAAAGAAGGTTGTTTACATAGAAATGAAAACCGAGTTTTTCAAAAACTTTCATTTTGGAATCCATGTTCAAAATTTGTACATTTTAAGTTTTCAAAAAGCCATTGTCATGTAAACAAAAAGGTAAAATGCATAAAACTCTAACAATGGTGTAAATGGCTTCTTATTTAGTGCACATACCTACACATAAGAAATAACATCTTTGCAAAAACTGCTTAGTTGTGTTTCATACATCAGATTTGGCCAGCAGTAGCAGAGAGATTATACTCGTGGTTAAGACAATCAGAGAAAACTATCAAAGGTTTGAGGGTGAGTGAAGATGTTAAACTGTGGTATATGTGGTATATGTCACACAATGTATTCAATATTTTTGTTAAACTTGTGTTCCCGTTTTCAGGTCACATGGTTTATTATAATACAATTAAGCACAGCATACATTTAAGCATTTTATTTAAAGGAAAAGAAGGAAATACATCAGTTGGACAGAAAACAAACAACTGTGTAAAAGGAATACTAAAGGGATTGTGTGTGTGTGTGGTCGAGGGTTTTGGTCTAGGTGTATTTGTATCTCTCCTTTAGTGTAAAACCTTTACCTTTCCACTTTGTAAAAGATTCAAGAACAGTGTGTTTTTATGTGCCATACATTTTAACTGTATACTACAAAGTCTTGTAACCCACCAGACTGTGACCCATCACAGTGGACTGCAGTAAATGGATCTGTGCTAAAATATATGTATCATAGTATACCATGAAATAGCTATTATGTGTATATTACAGTATAATTGTCACGATCACCAGCAATCCTCTCTCCATAGGTCGCTGATAAACTTGCACAAACACATAGAACTACTAATCTGCTGAGAAATGGACTACAAAACCCAGTCCGGCCACACACACACACACACACACACACACACCTGCTCCAAGTCTCCACTGATTAAACTGGCAAAGCTGTAGCTGCTCAGACACTGATTACATGGACTATAAGTACACCTCTCAAACACTCAGTTGGTGCTGAGTCTTGTTATCTGTTTACAGTGACACCACAATGCGTTTCCTGGTTTGTTTTTCTGTGTTTTGATCCTTGCCACGTTTATCATTATATTCCTGTCTGCTGCCTGCTTTGGACCATCTGCCTGCTATTTTGACCATGACTCTGGATTGCCCTTATACATCTGTTTGCTCCTGTTCTGATCTTTGCTTGCCTGACCATCCTGCTAATAAACCTGCATGTGGATCCACACCCCTGTTGTCAGTGTCACATCCCATGGTTTCAATAATGTTCTTGTTCTCATTGCTAAAGCTTCAAATTAAATCAACTCAAATTAGGCCAAGCTCTTTGTACAGTTCATCTCACTGCTGCACTCTGAGAAATCCTGGCTTATTTAAACCC
>CAIGQZ010032594.1:18057964-18074303 GCA_903798205.1 Danio tinwini | reverse complement strand
GTGTGTGTGTGTGTGTGTGTGTGTGTGTGTGTGTGTGTGTGTGTGAATGTTTCCCGGAATTGGGTCGCAGCTGGAAGGGCATCCGCTGTGTAAAACATATGCTGGATAAGCTAAAAGTTCATTGCGATGTGGCGACCCCTGATAAATAAAGGGACTAAGCCTAAGGAGAATGAATAAATGAATAAAATTTATGCAATATAGCATGGTAAGCAATTTGACAAAACTATAGGAAATAATTTTGGGACATCAAAAAGCATTCACATTATCAGCTGACAAGCATCCAAACACAAATTATTAGCAGATAAAATGCCACTAAAGTTAAGTATTTAAGGCTCATGATAAAAAAAAAAAATGATGGGGATAACTGCAAAAGGTCCACTTTTTGAGAAAAATAACCATTAATTTAATTATGTTTTGGGGCCTGAGACAAAGGCTGTATGTACACTCCAGATCTTGATGGTCAATTCCGATTTTGTGACTGTATCAGATTTTTTTGCAGACCAGCTTACGTCATCTTTTAAAAGTGGCTTGTATCTGATTGTCTGTATTTACAGTGTACATGGCAAAAGTGCAATGACCAGGAAAAAAAAAGAGTGGGTGCTGACTGACAATTGATAATAAAAGAGTGCTTTTTTTCCTCCATTCCTGTTTTTAATGTGTTCACAGGGTGAAATTTTGTTTATTCTTTTTGACAAGTTGTTTCACTATAGTTATGACAGAAAAGTTCTCATTTTGTCATTTTTTTTTATCTGGGCTTTTTTAAACCAGTAGGTATCTTAATGTAATGTCCATGACCTTGATGGTTACGTGGTGGATGTTGCTCTCTCTCTCTCTCTCTCTCTCTCTCTCTCTCTCTCTCTCTCTCTCTCTCTCTCTTTCTCTCTCTCTCTCATTCTCGTTAACATGCTTAAATACTTGTGCTATATGACAATATAAAAGCTTTTTTAGTCCTTGTGTATGAGATTTAAGGTTTGGGATTCTGCTGAAGTCTGTTCCGAAATGAAAGTGTCAGAGTTAAAGTCATTCACTGTGGTTTTTAATGATGAGAACTCGCATTGACAGGTAAAAATCTGATCTACGTAGGTGTTTACACTGTAGACACAGGGGAACAGATTTGACATATAGGATAAAGTTCCACATACTGTATGAACAAGGCCTGAATCTGATTTAAGTAAATCTGAATCTATTTGATTTGAGTCAGTTGAACCATGCAGTGTAAATGCAGCCAAAATGAGTGCCCCCCACCCCAAGAGGGTCCTAATGCTCCACTATAGTGGTGGAGTACTGTCAGCGAGCACCGTCCTCCACATGAGATGTTAAACTGATTCCCTGACCCTGAAGGGTATACCGTAAGAGTCTTACGCTGACATTGTGACTAAATTTGGACTTTGGCTTTTGTCCACCATGGCCCCACATTCATCCCCATTGAGGAGATATACTTCTTCAAATGGGGTATTTTAAGCACTATTGAGATTATCTGAGCTATATAAATGTAACCATATATTATAAATCTGTAAATAAAAATGTACTTATGAATCCGCCACATAATCTGTAAGGACCAACCAACACTGACTTTGTGATTTGCCACATCAGAAACATGTTTATTCAGCAGAGCTGAGAGAGATGGTGCTTATGATTAAGTTAATCAAGTGAGTTTGTGGTATAACTGAGATATAAGATGGTTCCTATTAATGTTTGTAGTATCTTTTTCAGATCACAGATGGTTTGATCTAGAAGTATTTCACATGTCAGTATATATTTTGTTGAATATATATCCAAAGTATCAATATGGTAAAATATTGTAATAGCACAGGCTATTGCAGCAATAATGCATCTATGCATGTAGATGAAGTGAAGGTGGTCTGCTGTAGTTCAAACCGAGCATCAGAATTGGGATGAAGGGAATTTAAGTGACTTGACATGGCTGTCATTGTGACAAAATGTGCTGCAGTACACATAACAAGGAGAGTGCAAAACAAAGGAGATAGAGTTAAACTATTCAATAATCTGCAGGAAAATACACATACACACTTCCAAACATAAAATGTAAATAAGATTTAACAATGAATTAAGAAAACAAAGGAAAACTAAAGAGAAAGTCCATGAATATTACTGGAAAGGGATGTCCTCCCACATCACAACAACTGCGGAGAGAGGGTGGGTTTCATGATTACCAGTAAGGTTGCTCTTGTGGGCTGCTGAAGAGTACTTCTTTAACACCCAGATGAAGTTGATTTGGTGTGCCATTTTAATTGGTTGTCTTTCAAAAGGTAATCAGATATGTTAGAATTTTTTTGTGTTACCTAGAGATTAGTTGCAAAAAATGTTTGAGATGATATTGATATTGTAATGATATTGAAAACAAAGGCTGTGAATTAATGTATGGTTATGCAGATTTGCTGTGCAGTTATCTTGTTTGAGTGTCAGGTTTCAGAAATTGTGTAACAAGTAAAGATTAACGATTATGTAAGCAGATAAAATAAAAATTAAAAAGTGAAATGACTTGCATAGTCATCAGATCTGAATCTAACAGAGCATCTTTAGGATGTGCTGGAACGAGAGATTCCTATCATAGATGTGCAGCTGAAACATCTGCAGCAACCTTAAGATGCCATGAGGCGTGTAAACTTAATCTAGATTGTGTGCGTGTGTGTGTGTGCGCGTGCGTGCGTGTGTGTGAGAATAGCAATCGATGTATACAAATGTGCAATTTCAGCTTTTCGTTTTTCTTTTAAACACTTTAATGAAGATACATCAAACATTCGAGATGAGCCTCTGAGAGAGAACTTAACCTTCTCCAATTTCAGAAAGCCTAACATGTCATGTTTTCAGAAGTTGTTTGAGGGTAGTTGGTGGGATTTCTATATAAATGTCTTATGAGTAAGACAATTCACACTTAAACACTATGGACAATTTAGCCTACCCAGTTCACCTGTACTACATGTCTTTGGACTGTGGGGGAAACCGGAGCACCCGGAGGAAACCCACGCGAACGCAGGAAGATCATGCAAACACAGAAAAGGCAACTGACCCAGCCAAGGCTCGAACCAGCGACCTTCTTGCTGTGAGGCGACAGCATTACCTACTTCTGTTATTAACCCTTTCACTGGTGAGTTTAAAACATTTTATTTTTGGAACTGGGAGTGAGTTTTGTTAGGCGATCATTATTTTAGAACAGTCACTCTTAATGTTTCCATGGCGACAAATATCATCCTCAACAATAGCAATACAACAAAATTAACTTGACAGCCCTAAAAGAGAACACCAGCAATAAGAAATGTATAGGAATAGACAAAACAATAAACAATAATAACTGCAGAGAATTATAATAAATAAATAATCGTGCAGTGCATGTGTATGTAACTGGTGTGCAAAACAGAATTGTAAAGTATTGCACAAGTTAATAATAATAACTGAGTTTGTGTAATTAGCATCAACATGGGGAAGAGAAGCAAACGGATTGGTTTACTATGAAAAGTCATGAAACGTATCATAGTTCAAAACACAATCCACAGCAGCAAAGCAAAAAAAAAAAAAAAAACAGAATGAAAACAACAAATCAGGCAGATTTTGTGCAGTTGTGGTGAAGGTAAACATTAGCCTGACTAATTTACTTGAACAACCCAAAATATAATGTTTTCCAGATTTATGGACAGAAGTTACCTGAAAGTGATGCACCGAATTCATCTTGTACTTTTTTCCTCTTTTCGGCTTCTGACTGCTGTTGTATTTTCCCGGGCATAGAGTTGCAACTTGCATCATTTATAACCATAAGCTGTTAGCAGTCACAGACACAAGTGGGTCTGGGTTGCACAGAAAAAGTCACATGTTTTTTTTTTTTTTGTGTTCGCCATAAAATGCATTTTTTTATGTATTTATCAACATATTATCAATATATACTTTATTTACACTCAGTTTATGTTACTATTACAAAAATAAATATTAATAATTTATTTTGAGCAACCGAGATGGTGCCACCCTCCGGAGTTGGCGCAATAAGCAGCCTGCATACTCTGCGTATAGGGAGCGGCGGTACTGTCTATAACATGAGATTGGCATCGCCATATTTACTTGCGGCCATGCGCATGCCTCATTCATAAAAGCAAAACACAGGATTCAGCACGTAAATTCACCAGTTACTCCCAAAATGCATGCAAGCAAATGGTCGGCCAGCTGGGAGAAGAATAGATTGAGCTTTTATTGTCAATTTCACTACGTGTATCAGATATGAATAATATTCATCTGCAATATATATTTGAATGGATTGTTAGACCTCCATAGACTTTCTTGTGTGTTTGACAAACTCTAAATGTTTTGTTTTACTAGTACTTTTGTGTATTTACATGTCTAAAACATAAAATAAGCATTTGGTGGTAAAAACACTGCATAATTGTGATAATATGACATGTTTTTCTCTGCCTCAGCACCAGCCAGTGCACCAAAGCTCAGTTCGATTTTTTTTCACGTCATGCTTGTCAATCTGCATAACGAGTAAACACCAGCACCAGGGACATTACGTTCCTCACTTAAAAACAGAACAAAAGTAGGATTCTGTAGTGATTTACCCTGCTGTTGCTCCCTTCGTCCTCATCAAAGACTTCCAACATGTTTGCATTTCATGTGCTGGATCATTGCCGTGGTGCTCCCGTCATCACTTTTGCATATTTGGCCATTAACACACTTTTTTTGTTTATTTAGTGTGAAATGCTCCCACACCTTAACTAGGTAACTAGGGTCACACATATTTCTCTGCCTTTACCATGTATCTTTCCTCTAACGTTACCTCCGCTTGTTTTTTTTTGCTCTGTCCTGCATATGAGGCGCCAAACTCTGCTGACATCAGTGCGTGAGAGAGGCAGAGTGAGTTCACTCCGCTCTGTGCTCAACTGAAGCTTTTTTTAATAATCAAATGTCTCCGCGTCGCTCGACACGACAAATCGATTATGAAATTTGTTGCCAATGCATTTAGTAATTGATTTTGATTGATTTACTCGATTCGTTGTTGCAGCCCTACTTCCTACAGTGTGCAATCTTCAAATTAGTCAATTCTAGTACCATTCCATGACTGTCAGAAGCACTCCATAAGGCCATGCACACAATGTGTGATTTTCTGACATGTCTGAAATATTGGTCATCCCTTGTGAGGGAATCATAAAATGATAGCTTGATGGCCTGAATTAACAGCCGAGGTGTCACAAGAAATGCATGAGAAAAGAGGCTGCATCTGTTGAAATGCGTGGAAAATCCATGTTGAATGTATGGAAAAGATGTGTATGAAGCAACTGTTTTGTGAGAAGTGCTTCTCGTGTGATATGTGAACGACCTGTACAGCTTTACTTTGAGCAAGATGTCCTCGAGCAAGAATGACATCGACTGAAACTTTCTGTCGTACACCAAGCCCACCAAAAGGGCACCCTTGGTACCTTTTAGGCAGTGAAAATGCAAGCCTGATAAAGATGACCTGTACCGTACCGTACCGGTCAGTGGAAATGGGCCATTAATGCCCCACTATAGTGTTGAGGATGATATACCGTCAGCGAGCATGACTGGGTGCTGATTATACAATGACGATCATAGGGAGTCAGTTTTTTTCAGCAATGTTAGTTTGTGTAATGTACTTCAGTGAACCAAATTTATATATGTAGTTCAATTATATCTAATCTATTAATCAAACTTGTGTGGGTCTCAGGGACATTTTTGATCCTAAACAAACGGTAAGTTTGCATTCCTGCACCAAATGGATGAGCATGAAAGACTGCACTGTTGACGTAAAATAATAATATGTGGGAGGAAGTGTATAATAAAATATAAACTATACAGTTTTTTACATTACTTTTTGGCTATATGTGGATACATATTTTGTTTTTTTATCTTATTTTGCAAGTGTTACACCAAATTCTGTGACCATCGTATTCTGTGACTCTAGTAGGCGCTGTTCTCACTGTTTGGCTTGAACTCGCTCCTACAGCATACTCTCACATTAATGCACTGGATTGAACTGTTCAATACTAGTATCTATAAAACAAAATGGAGGAAGAAACTAATCCAAGAGCTGTGTACTGAAAGTTCATTGTAAGCATGTAGATTGCTGAACCACTCCTTTCTCTCACACTTCCAATAATATCCAGGTAAGCACAGCGTCTTCATGACTCATGACTTCAGGATCTGTTTGTCTTTGCTGCTGTGTTAGTGGGGGGGGGTTAAATTTTGTGGGTCTGCGTGCGCAACCATTATGTTTCGTATCGACATCACGCCGAAATGGCTAAAGACTCATTATCAAGATGATTCATTTAAACCACTATGAGTCGACTCTTTTTTTAGATGAATCAATAGTTTTAAAAACTGTCCACTTTCAGATTTAAGCTTTAGCTGGATATTTCACTTCACTCAGAACTGTGTTACACCATACCTGCCAACACTCCTGTTAATGCTTGACAGAGGGCGTGTCTGAAGTTGGGGCTGACGCGATCGTCATAGCAGCTTCAGCTAATGAAATTTGTCAGCAATCGGCTACTGTCTGAGCTGGTGTATTTGCATACAGCGATCTGATTGGCTGGCGCTTCCGTCTGCACTTGAAAAGTTGAGAAAGTCCCAACTTCTGCAGCGATCAACGCCACTAAAGCAGCAGAATGGGTGACGCCTGTCGTCACCCATTCAAAGTGAATGGGAAGTGTTAAAGCTGACGCCCCTGCCCTGAATGGGGCGTAACACCCCCGGATCGCCGACAGACCAGGCACCCCTTCCGGTCACTCTGCACACAAATAATGAACAATGATTCAGTGCTACACAACCTTCAACGTGCATGTTATTCATGTTTGTGGACTATTTACTAACACAATTTATCACCAACAAAGCATTAGTTAAGGGAATTAGGATTCTTTTAATAAATTGCACACTACTTACAATTATAAACTGTGCTACTAGCATTTGTAAACTCTTTACTAGCAGAGTTTATTAGTAACAACAAACCATCTGTTAAGGTAATCAGAAACTTTATTTCAAAGTGTAAATCACTCCAACATTATCTGTAACATTTGTAACCTCTTCACTGATATGACTTTCACAAAGCTCTTGTTCTTAATTTTCCCAATTAATTCCCAATTTTTGCTTACTTTGTTATGTTTTAAAATCTGGCAGTGTTCTAGTTGTTATGTAATGTAGTAAAGGATCTGAAAGAGATGTGTACATGCTTTTTACTGATTCAAGATCCAGTAAAATCATTATTCACTGCTTTGTAATAAACACATAGATGTTAGTAACACATCATAATGTTGGGTTAGTGGTAGGTCAGCAAAGACTTTACAAATGTAACACATGTTAGTAGTGTACATTTTACAATACAGGTTCCTATAATTCCCTTAACTAATGCTTTGCTGGTGATCAATCATATTAGTAAAGAGTCTACAAACATGAATAGCATGCCAGTTGAAGATTGTGAAGTGCTGAACCTGAGTCATTGTTCATTATTTGTTCATGTTAACTGCATTAAGTAACACATGTATAGGTTTACGTTAACAACGGTTTAGTATTACTGAAAAAATGTGTTGTTCATTGTTTAGTCATGATACCCACATAGCAAACGGACTTGGCCCAAAGGTGGCCTTGCATAACTGATGATAATGTCAGCCGAATATGGGCCATGCATGGCAATGATGGCACTGCATGCATGACGGCAAACTACATTTGGGCCAGTTGTGGATGGGAGGTGTGTGGCCCAGATTAGTGAAGCGATCGTTCACATTGTTTAGGTAACATTAGGCTGGGTTATGGCTCAGTTTTTGGGGTTTCTGGTTAAAGAGGGGTGTTGATATGGGTAACTTATAGCTGAGAGTCAGTACCAATGATAAACCTGTTTTGGCCCAGTTCAGGGCCAGTTAGAGGTAATAAATTGGCTGAGATTCAGGCCTGTTATGGCCCATGTGTGGCCCTTGTCTTTAATCCAGTTATGGGCCACTTCAGGACCGTCATTCTTTGCGATACTTGAGCTGAGGGAAAAGTTATTGTGTGGCCCTGAGCTGGGCCAGAAAACATTTGCTATGTGGGTATTTAATCAATGAACTAATACATTAGTCTATCGGAAAGTAAACATTAGCTAATTATGTTAAGCTGTTAATGTAAATAGATACAATACAACAATGAGAAACACTTTTTAACTAATGCAGATGTTTATTTAACATTAGCAAAGGTTAATTAACGCTTAACATATTGTCACCTTGGAATTATAAGGTTCTGTCTGCGTTCTGAAGGATTTTGAGATATTGAGCTTCAAGGTTTTTGCATTCCATAGCAAACAGTATGTGTGTAACATTTGTTTTTTTAAATAAAACGTCTTAAAATGTAAAAAACATCCCATAATGTAAATACGTTGTCATTTAATAAGAATATGTCAATAACTCAATTTTGACAAAAATGTCAGATAGAACCCTAGAATTCTAAGATGACAATATGTGTTGTTCATGGTAAATTTGTGTTAAGGACTGTCTTTATCTAATGCAATCTTCCTGTAAATGTTACGCTATTGATTCTTATGAATAAATTTACTGTCAACAAGCTAGCGGTCTCTAAACTGTTTACTTAATCTCAAAGCACATGGATGTATATCAGACACATATCACAATTGTTTTTTAATAACATTCACCTAATAATTAAAAACAACACATTTATTAACATTGCGAATGGAATAAATATATTTGCAGTACGAGTGACCGTACGTGAAGCATCTCTCTCACAGCAAGCAAAAGCGCGTGCGCATGTGCGGCTGAGTGCTGTCTGAATGCACATGTGTGGCTGAGATTGCACTGGCCTGAGATTGCATCGTGTCTGCAGCCAGACCCTTCTTGAATCAGTGGCCTTAAATTACAAATTGCTATTTTTTTTTTTTATGTGAATATTGCCTACTCTGAGCTGGGGCACTGAAGAGTTTGACCTGGACAGAACCAGAAAGCATGGTAGAAACCAGTCATTTTTTTTAATGCAACAGTTTATTATATTATATACTGTAAGTCCTGTAAGACCTTTTTCATATCTAGCTCACTCTTGGTGGTAAGACTGTGTGCTTATTTGTTTTATCTTAAACTGCTTGATTACATAATTGTGCATATTATTTACATTCCTAATTGTGCATGTCTACATGACTAAGATGTACTAGGCACACACATGACGTCACAAAGCTTTTTGTATACTGGGTGTTTACATAGAAATTAAAATGGTGACCTTTTCAAAAACTTTGCATGCTTTTTTTAAGAATAGGCATTTTCAGACTCCTAAAAGCAGTTGTAGTGTAAAACTTATTATTATTATTTTTTTTTTCTGAAAACATTGTGTAAATGACCCCATATTTACCACATACACACACAAAAAACAACATATTTGCGGGGCATCAGCAAAACTGCTGAATTGTGTTTCATACATCAGATGTGGTCAGCAGAAGCAGAGAGATTATGTTCATGGTTAAGATAATCAGTGAAACTATCAAGTTTTGTGAATTTGGTGGAGACTTTACGCTGTGATAAAAGATAGTAGTATGAGATTGTGGTATCATACCACAAATAATCATATGTAACATAAGTAAGATTTCTTGTTAAACTTGTGGTCTCGTTTTCAGGTCACATGATTTATTATAAAACTATTAAGCACATCAGCATACATTTTATTATTTGATTTAATAAACAGAAAGAAAAAGTCTTACATGATCCATGTGTAGTTCAAAAACAAACAAACATAATTCTGAAAAAGATGATTAATGATTATTCTAAATAAAATGTGTGTGTTTGTGGGCAAGATGGTTTGGGTCTTGGTGCATCTGTATCTCTCCACTGAAAAACCTTTGCCTTTCATATTTGTAGAAGATTAAAGAACAGTGTGAATGTGTGCCATAAACTGTAACAAAAAAAAAATAAAAAATAATAATAATAATAAAAAAAATATATATATATATATATATATAATTAATTTTTTTTTATTAGTATGGTGTAGGACAGGGGCGTTGCTAGACATAAAGCTCCCCCTCAAAAAATAAATAAATAAATGAAATTATATATATATATATAATTTTTAATTAGTTTTTTTTTTATTATGCAATTATTATTCTAAATAAATTACAGAAATTAATCCTAAATGTAACTGGGAAACAATCTAAAGACAACTGTAGTGCTAAAATAATTTAAGAAATCTTTTGCAAAAACATTAATTCTATTAGAATGAAATTCTGTAAACAACTTTATACAATACAAAAAGAAGATATTATTTTAAAAGATTTATTATTTATATTATTAATATTATTATATTATAAGATTATAGATTTATCTGTTGTGTGTTATCTTAGACCCGACTCATGGCCGAAAATTATGTTTATTAAGGCTTACCTCCCTGAATCATCATCCATCCTTTTTGCTTCAAACAAAAATCTATCAGCAGCCATGCTTAGTCTAAAAAAGACTGCAAAACTCACTCTGTGCTGACACCTCCGCATAGATTGTTACGCCAATTTCACAATGCATTAGTAGCGCGTCAGGCAGGAGCGGTGCATGAGGCACGTGGGCATGTTTTTTTTTTTTTTATGTGTCTTTGCTCAGTTTGCTTTCTGATTAAACTACATTGCTTTCACCAGTTTTGGTTCGGTTGCACATAGAGAATAACGTCTTTATTCTCGGATTACCACTCTATAAATACACTTGCATATAAAGTAAATAGTATCTCAAAGCATTTATGGCTCGTTTCCACTGACTGGTACAGTATGGTACGGTATGGGTCTGTACGCTTTTATGGCTGTTTCCACTGTCAAAAGGCATACCGAACCGTACCATACCCCTTTTTCGGCCCCCTTGTGAAGGGGCACCAAACTCGAAAAAGGGTACTAAAAGGCAGAGCTAGACGCGCAGCTAAACGCTATTGGTAACGTTCAAGCCAGAATGAAAACAAGAAGCCGCCATGTTATCATACACAGCCAAGAGATTATATATACATATAGTAACATATAATAACAAGCCTGTTCGATCTAGGCTCAAACAAGCCTTGTCGTCGTCTTGATGAACAGCCACAAAGCCAAAAAGAAGAGCAGATTTTACCCTGTGCCCCGTAGTTTTTTACGAGCCAGTCTGAATCGCGAGCGGTTTTGCTTTCTTGCTTGTGCGAGCCGCGCGTCTATATTTGAAATGACAAACTTCTTGAGCTGATGATTTTAACATGCGCTTGATTATTGACATGCTTTTGATACCTGATCCTGTCAGAAACTGACAAACGTGAAAGTGACACGTGAAAACACAAAAGGGAAAACCCGAAAAAAAGCACATTATTTTTTCAGCAAATGTGAACAAACGGCCATGTTTAACTATTATTATCACCTTTTGGACTATTATGAATTCGGAATGATGGAATTACTTTCTAACAAGAGGCTACACGTGCTGCTGAAGATTAAAGACACATTTAATCATAAGAGGTCTGCACTGACTATGGGCTCTATTTCATGTTGTTTTGAACCTAAATAAGGACTAAATGTATGCTGTGTGTATTTCATCTGTAAGTGGTAACATATCGGAGACTGTAAGGGTCTGTATGTGTTTATATATGTTGCATTTATTTATTTCTTTTATATAATTGCAGACGTTACAGTAGGCTATTTCACACTGTCATTGATCTGCAGTTATAATCAACTCATGTTCATAGTAAAGTTAGTAATAAACATTTAAACAGAAGTATTTATATGTGTAAAGCATCTGTTTTGTGAGAAGTGCTTCTCATATGATATGTGAGCGACCCGTACAGCTTTACTTTAGACATTTTCTTGAGCAAAAATGACATTGACTGCAACTTTCTGTCGTACATCACGCTCATCAAAAGAGTACCATTGGTACTCTTTTAGCAATGGAAATGCAAGCCTGATAAAGGTGACCCGTACCGTACCGTACTGTACCAGTCAGTGGAAACGAGCCATTACTGGGGCACTGGCAATTTTTACTGGGGCACGAGCCCCAGTAAATGGGGTCTAGCGATGCCCTTGGTATAGGACCTCCTTTTGCGGCCAAATGCAGCATCAATTCTAGTGGCCAGGTCACAACATGATGCTGGTGAAGGAACACGTTTCCTGAGTCCCTCCTCCAAAGTGACACACCAAAGTGACTGTGCAGGCCATGGAAGTGGTTCAACTTCCCTTTCATGATTATCAAACCACTCTGTCATCAGTCTTGCTGTGTGTATTATTGCATTATCATCCTGATACACGGCTCCACCTTCAGGATACAATGTTTGAAACATTGTTTGCACATGGTCCTCCAGAATGGTTCAATAGTCCTTGGCAGTGAAGTGCGTATCCAGCAAGAGTATTGGGCCTAGGGAATGCCATGATAGTGCAGCCCAAATTATCACTCATCTGTGCCTATGCTTCACTTGGGGCAAGCAACTGTCTGGGTGGTACTCTTCTTTGGGGCATCTTCACAGATGTGGGAAAGACAGTGAAGGTGGAACAATACATGTTTCACATTGCCCACAGGCCAAGATTTTTGCTGCTGGCACCCTTGAAACCAACATTTTGCATTGGCGAATGTGACCAAAGCTTTGGCTATAGCAGCCGGCGACGTAAAATGCATCCAGAAAGTATTCATAGCGCTTCACTTTTTTCACTTTTTTTTTTTGTTACAGCCTTATTCCAAAATGCATTTATTTCCTTAAAATTCAACACAAAATACCCCATAATGACAATGTAAACAAAGATTTTTTGAAAATGTTGCAAATTTATTACAAATAAAAAACCTGAAAAATCACATGTACATAAGTATTCATAGCCTTTGCTGTGAGGCTCTAAACTGAGCTCAGATACATCATTTCCGCTGATCATTCTTGAGATGTTTCAGCAGCTTAATTGGAGTTCACCTGTGGTAAATTCAATTAATTGAACATGATTTGAAAAGATATACACCTGTCTATATAAAGTCCTAGGGTTGACAGTGCATGTCAAAGCACAAACCAAGCATGAAGACAAAAATTGTAGACCAAACAAAATTCTCTGGTCTGATTAGACTAAAATTGAACTCTTTGGAGTGAATGTCAGACGTTGCATTTAGAGAAAACCAGGTACCGCTCATCACCAGGCTAATACCATCCCTACAGTGAAGCATGGTGGTGGCAGCATCATGCTGTGGGGATGTTTTTCAGCAGCAGGAACTGGAAGACTAGTCAGGATAAAGGGAAAGATGAATGCAGCAATGTACAGAGACATCCTGAATGAAAACCTGCTTCAGAGTGCTTTTGACCTCAGACTGGGGCAACGGTTCATCTTCCAGCAAAACAGTGACCCAAAGCACACCGCCAAAATATCAATGGAGTGGCTTCACAACAACTGTGAATGTCCTTGAGTGACCCAGCCAGAGCCCAGACCTAAATCCTATTGAACAACTCTGGAGAGATTTGAAAATGGCTGTACACCATTGCTTCCCATCCAACCTGATAGAGCTTGAGAGGTACTGCAAAGAGGAATGAGCAAAAATTCCTAAAGACAGGTGTGCCAAGCTTGTGGCATCATAATCAAAAAGTCTTGAGGCTGTAATTGCTGCCAGAGGTGCATCAACAAAGTATTGAGCAAAGGCTGTGAATACTGATGTACATGTGATTTTTTCAGTTTTTTTTTTTTATAAATTTGCAACATTTTCAAAAAAATCTTTGTTCACATTGTCATTATGAGGTATTGCGTGTAGAATTTTGAGGAAACAAATGAATGTAATCCATTTTGGAATAAGTCTATAACATAAAAAAATTTGGAAAAAGTGAAGCGCTGTGAATACTTTCCGAATGCACTGTACATTAAATTGTAATTACCATTGGCACAGAGTTGTGATGATGATTGTTATGTTTTCATTTCATTTCATTTATTTTATTTTATTTTATTCACCAGTCTGGTCAAATGGATCAATAATTTTAAATATGTTCCACCATTCAAATACAAACTTGGAGATTTAAGAAGTTCCCAAGATGACCCCCAACCACCCCCTCCTCTACCTCCATATTTAATTAAAACCTTTTGTTGACTTGCAAATCAAAAACGACCAGTGGCCATTCTAACACATAATTATTTTAATTATTATTATTTTTATGTCTTTTTGTAAAATCCTCAAAAAGAAAAAAGACCTCAAAATTATGGAAAGAATTATGGAAAAAAGTTCATGAAGGTTGTAACCAACTATAAAACTATTTTTACACTACAAAAACTATTATTTAGGTAAATAATCTACTTTTATGAATGGCTGTTTTAAGCATATTCTTTTAATTTGATGGTCTGAACTTACAGATACAGTTTTATGCAAAAGTTTGGCCACCCCTGATAATTATCATAATTGTAAGTCATAGTCTGCTGGCCTTTCAAATCAGCAATTTCATTTAAATATATTTATATTCATTGGAAAAGCGTCCACAATTTTATTTTGATGGTCCGTTTGTTGAATTTAAGTTACATTGCCATCTAATTCTCATTAGATTATAAGTAGACTGTTATGTTGGGGTTGGGGTTAGGGTTAGTGTAAGTTGACATGTACTTACAAAGTTTCTTATAGTCAGTTAAATGCAGGGACATGCAGAGACCTTTTAAGGGGTAGAAACTCAAGTGGAAAAAAATGGCACTTTTTATTACATAGTAATAATAATAATTGTACTTTAATAAATAAAATGCAATAAAGATTTCACCCTAAATTCACCATATACTCACCCTTAAAAGGATAGTTCATTCAAAACTAATAATTCTGTCACCATTTACTCACCTATTACTTGTTGCAAACCTATTTGACTTTATTCTTCTGTTGAACACTCAAAATAATATTTTGAAGAAAGCAGGAAACCTGTAATCATTGACGTTCATAGTATTTGTCTTTCCTACTCTGAAAGTCAATGATTTCAAGTTTATAGCTTTCTTTAAAATATTTTTTTTAATATTTAATTAGTTAGTATTTTTTTTGTTGAACAAAATAATATAATATTTTGAAGACTATTGGACACACTGAAAGCCACTGACTTCCATAGCTAGCCTATATGTACATTTTTTATAGCTTTAATTAACACTCTGAATAAATGACTGCAAAAACGAGAGGGCAATATTTTCACTATCCTCTATAACGACTATTTTCGCTGTCGTTTCTCCATTACATTAGCCTGTATGCGTATGAAATTGCTCTGGCTAAACTTTAGCTAACGTATTACATGGTTGTTAATCAGGAGGATGTTAGCAAGACAAAACTGCCTATTTGCTTTTGAACTTTTGGATAAACAGCTGACGTTAAATTTGAGCCTCAAGTTAGGTAGTCTTTTGTTAGCCGTTACTCACCTTCACACAATATAGATGAATGAAAGATGAATTTACATCGGCGGTTCTATCAATCATATCGTGCTGCCGTAACAGTGGTCAGCTAGTAATGTAAGTTTACACAAACTCCGTCTGCAGTGTGTTTATTGGCCAGGCTGTAAAAGCTATGGCCCGGATGCAGGAGTTGGCATAAGCGCTGATGGACGTTAATCCACTGTTGACACCTTACTTTTGAAGACAGAATATCAATGTAAATAGCGTCTTCATTAGATCATTCACCTCGCATGTGGTTTTTCTTTCCAAATTGCCGGTTCGAGGCTCGCTTGGAGTGGCTTGACTAAAACCAAGATATACTTTAAAATTTAGTTTTTTTATTGTTTGACAAGGAAAGATGTCCTTAAATAAAACACACATTAACTTATACATATATTATACTATTATTAGTGTTTAAAAAATAATTATTGTCCTTTGAAAAAAAGGGCACTTTCTCTCCAGGAGAATACTGTAAAGGGCAGGGGCTCAAGCACCCAAAGCCCCCACCTCTGCACGTGCCTGGTTAAATGTCTGTTTAGCAGCATATCAACAGATACTAAGCAGATAATCTACTAATACTCAAATGAACCATCAAAATAAAGTGTTACCGTCACTCGGCACTACATTGTTCTTTTCCCAAACAATGCATCGATGTTCTCTCTGCAACATTCAGGTTTGAGGTGGGGCAAGGCAGCAGCAATTCAAATGTTGGGCCTGTGTGTCAAGATTATTATGTGTTAGACCTACTGAAACAACATCGTCATGGAGAACTCAGCAAAGAAATATCACTTAAGTTACAACTACTTTAAGGATTATTTTATGCAACACCCTTAAATTTACAAGGGAAACATAAGGGCGATTAGAAGCAAAAAAAATCTTATAAGGGTTCTTTCCTTCTGCTTCTTTCTTTCTTTCTTTCTTTCTTTCTTTCTTTCTTTCTTTCTTTACCTTATTTTTATATTATTATTATTACTACTATTATTATTATTATTATTATTATTATTATTATTATTATTATTATTA
>CAIGQZ010032594.1:18000942-18026921 GCA_903798205.1 Danio tinwini | reverse complement strand
TACACTGTAAAACCAAATAAGTTAAGGTAACTCAAACCATTTGAGGAAGCCGATTGCAACAAACCAAACCAGTCCTAATGAGTACTGTGAACTTAATTCATTTGTGTAAATGAAGCAATTTGAGCAAAGTAAAACCCAATAAATGAAGAAAACTCAAACCAACTGAGGACCGTAAAACCCAATATGTTAAGGCAACGCAATCTGTTTGAGGAAACCTATTGCTACAAACCATTTGAGTAAAAAAAAAAACTAATCTATATGAGTACTGAGAACTTAGTTTGTCTCTCAGTATTCAAGCTATCTATACTGAGAGACAAATTTAATTTCTGAATCTTGAGAAGTTGTAATAAAAAAGTGGCTTTGATGCATTGGTTCGGACTTAGAAAACAACATACAGTCAGCATTTAAAACTAGCTTTAAGGCAATTAAGTTATGTTGAACTACACTAAAAGCAAGCTGTAACTGAGAAAGAGGTGTATATAGTTGTATAATCAGTATAATCAGTTTGTATTTTTAACATTTTGATCAATATTATTTATATAAAGGTCAGTGTTGGGGAAAGTTATTACTTTGAAAAGTAATGCATTACAATATTGAGTTACGTTCCTAAAAAGTAGATACTTGCGTTACTTAGTTGCTTTTTATGGTAATGCGTCACAATCACCAGCGATCTAATCCTGGCAGATCGCTAAAGGACTACAAATCCACTGGTATATGGACTACAAGTTCCTGTCATGCACCACACACACACCTGTTCCAGATCATGACTGATTACATTCTCACAGCTGGGAGATGCTCAAAGACTGATTAGATGGACTTTAAATACAGCGCGCGCACACACACACACACACACACACACACACACACACACACACACCTTAGTCTTGTTTATCTTGTTTGTGAACTTTACAATGCCTTTCCTTTGCCTTGTCTTGCCTTGTTTCTGACCCTCGCCTTTTTTGTTTGTTTGTTTGTTTGTTTGTTCATGTTGCCTGCTTGCCTCCCTGTCCTGACCATTTGCCTGTGTATTGACCCCGACTTTGGATTGCCCGTATACATCTGTTTGCTCCTGATTATGACCGTTGCTTGCCTGACCTTTCTAATAAACCTGCGTTTGGATCTGCACCTCTGTTGTCAGCACCCACCATCACATTACAGTTATGTTACTTTTTCTTACCAGGCTGAGACTTGATCTCTTTCAGAACTAGCAGGGTTTCTTCTTCTTCTTAAAATAGAGGAGCTCTGCAATTAATGACACATTGTATAACCTACACCTTTATTTACCTTAAAAAAACACATGGAGAATTAATAATGTAGGATAATGTTATCTTCTGAGAACTTCCTGAGCCAGAGCTCTACATGCCATTTATACAGATTAATGCAAGTTGAAAGCAATGCGTTTGCTTCTTTATTGTCAAGTACAATTCCTTTTCTTCCATGTGTTCAAAATAATGAACACACTTTCTCGTCTCAATTTTAATTCAGCAATTTACTTTTTAAAAGCTAATTCCTTAAAAAAATAATAACTTGTGTGACATTAAAAAAGTAACTCAAATATTATTACTTATTTTTTTAAAGCAATGTGTTATTTTACTTGTTACTTAGAAAAGTAATATAATTACGTAACTCGCGTTACTTGTAATGCATTACCCCCAACACTGATACAGGTATATAGTAAAAAACAAAGAGAGCCTAGGACTGAACCCTGTGGCACACCTTTAGATAGATTCAATAGGCTTGCACATTAATTTAGTTTTTAAAGATATTTGCTTAACAAACTAATACCATGTTTAGATAATCCACTACTGATGAGACATTGTATTAGCAGCATATAATCAACAGTAACAAATGCTTTAGATAAATCATCAAATAAGGCTCAAATATATTCATTTATTATTTTTCATGCTGCTGTAGTTGTGCTATGTTCCTTTCAAAAACTGACTGAAAATTAGACATAACATCATATGTTATACCGAAACACACTAGAGGCCATTACAATTTTAATGGTTAAGATTTTAATGGTTAAAAGTTATTGTTTGTAACCTTTTAATGGTATTCAACCATTAGAATCTTCTATGATGGTTTCTATTGTTTTTTTTTTTTCAGCAGTTTCCAGCAGGTCATGGGTATAAAAACACATTTTCAGAGTGTTACAGGCAGTCTATTACAATAAAATCTGGACCTGAAATATGTGAAATTTTTGAGTTTCATTAGGATAAATCATTTCAATCCCAAGGAATAAATGAATGAATACATTTTGAAGACAAATCATTTTTATAGTGAAAAAGGCTTTCATACTGACAGCTTCAGAGTTCATGTTGAAATATATGTTATGGACATAGACAAATAACCACTTTCTATCATTTCTTTTCAAAAATGCACCAACTGTGATGTCCCGCCCAGTCTCAACAAAAGATGTCACTGGACATATTTTCCCCTGAAATAAAATCAGATTTTTTGTGTGGCAGAGGTCAACTTTCAGTGAATTGTTCTTAAAATAAACTTTTTTTTTCTTATATGATATAAAGAACAATTTTCACTATAAGAATCATTTATGTAAAGAAAATATTACATGAATGTTAAAAGTTCTATCAATGACAATAAATAACAGCCCAGGTTCATTCTGATTACATAGCCCTACAGTATATACATTTCTGGAGAGCGTCAACTACATCCCAGGAGCTATGTCTTGCAGTTTTCATTTGAATCCACCAAAGGCCACCACTGTCTACACTTTTTGAGATCTTAAATTTCTCTCGTGAATGCCATTCATGTCTGCTGTTCTAGCGTAAATCCACTAGAGGCCGCTGCCGACTGACTGAATGACCAAACCAACCCCCCCACCCAGCCCCTTCCCTACACCTAACTGATAGTGTTTTAGCAATCCAGAAAAAGAAAAGCCCTTACGGCAGTCTAATTTTTACCACATTTTCAGACTTAACCACATTCTCACCCTGTTATTTACTTGTTTGTTAAAATTTTTTGCCTTTTGTTTTTTGTCTTACCTGATTTCTGGAACCGCTCTTCGCCGGACTTGAACCCCATCGTCACGGCCACCTCTGCTCTGTGTCACAAGTCCGCCGACGAATTCGACGAGCCACTGGACACACAGAGGTAAGCGGTAGGCTGGTAAGCGTGAAAATGAGTGGCGTCATACCGCCCCCTATTGTTCGTTTTAAAGACGCAATGCAGCCATACGTACCTCTGGCTACATAATTTGCGATCTCCAGAAATGTATAGGGCTAATTTTTCAGAATAAGCCTATCTTGATAAATAACCATATTTTTAAGAGTGTACTGTGCAATGAATGAACAAAAATGTCCCATAATCACAATTTGTGTGAAAAGTAATACATTTTTGGGGATTTTTCTTTTCTCTAATGTTCATTTAACCTTGAAACTTCAGCAAATTTAGAACTTTGGAGATGCAAAAATATTGAAATGAGACTGGGTTGGTGATGTGAGTCAGAAATGCACCATAACAGGAGTATAAGACAGATGCGGTAAAGACCTAGTTAACTCAACAATAACATTAATACACAACCTGTATATACATCATAATAACAGCCTTGCTTAAGTCTTTACTGGGTTGCGGCATGAGCCTGAAGAGTAATAAGTTAATGTACTGTGTGACAGTACTCAGGAAAAACAACAACAGACAGAGCAGAACGTAATAACATTTAATAAGTCCCCATCAAATGCTGATGGCATAGCGTCGCTCATGATGAAGTGTCCGGCTATGTGGGCAACATTGGGAGGAAATGAGTGGATGGGTGTCTCCGTCTAGCTTTGTGACCTCTTCGGGGTTTTCCTCGGCCGTTCAGCGACACAAACATCTGCCTCCCCCTGTGCTTCCAGCGCAGAGAGGCATAAGTGTTATAGCCGTTCTCTTCAATCCGCTCTTTGAACTTGCAGCTGGGGTTGTATCTGGCCTGCAATGAGTTGAATTTAGAAAGCGGGTTGAGACACTACTGAAACTGTGTTGGTTGGGAACATCTAAATGTATACATGCTGTGTTTTGGTTTTAGACCGTTATCCTGCCAAATACAAATAACAGTTTTTTAATGGTTTAACCCTGTTCCTGAAGGCACACCAACAGTACACATTTTCAACCTCTTCCTATTCAAACACATCTGAATCGACTCGTCAGAACATTAGAAGAGACTCCAAGACCTGAAGTTAATGGTTCAGATAAGAGAGACATCCAAAATATGAACTGTTGGTGTGCCTCCAGGAACAGGGTTGGGAAACACTGGTCTAGATCAGTGTTTCTCAACCACGTTTCTGAAGAACCACCAACACTGAATGTTTTGGATGTCTCCTTCATTTTTCACACCTATTAAAGTTCATTCACTCTGTGCTAACGAGCTGATGACCTGAATCATGTTTGGTTAAGGTGACAAGGAAAATGGATAATGCTTGGTGATTTCCAAAAATCTAATTAAATTTATTAAACTATTAGAATATTTTGTCCATATGCTACAGAAGATAAAAAAACACATTTTTCCATTGGATTGCGACCCCTGGGGTTTCATTATGTTAGATTAAAGACACATCTATAGAGTCAGATGCAGCAGATTGATTTCTTGGCTCCTTTACGGCACTCACATACATTAAAATTAAATACAGGCCACAAATTAACATGAAAGATGACCTCCGAGTGGTGTTCTCCAAAACTGAATAAACAGACTTGGACCTAATGGTGTGTGTGAGCTATTTTGCGTTTGCAAGGTTTGTATATTTATCACCACCTCACAGGATATTGGGGCTCGCGTCACTGGCATTGTTATTTTGGGGGTCGCGGGCTGAAAAGATTGGGAACCCCTGGTCTAGATAACTAAAATGGTACATTTATATAAATTGAATAAAAAGAAAGCCTATTTGGCTGATAAAAAAATTGTAAATACATTAGACAATCATTTACCAATAATCTGATAAAGCCCAAACAATAAAATCTTCAAAAAGCTGCCTTAATTTGCCAGATTTATACTGGTTGAAATGGTAGTCACTTCATGGTTAATTTTCATTTTATTTATATATATTTTTAAGTATATTAACTTCTTAAAGTTTATTGGTCACACTTTACAGTAAGGTTCATTAGTTAATGTTAGTTAATGCATTTACTAACATGAACAAACAATGAACAATACATTTACTACAGTATTTGTTCATGTTAGTTAACGTTAGTTAATGAAAATACAGTTATTCATTGTTAGTTCATATTAATTCACGGTGCATTAACTAATGTTAACAAGCATGAACTTGGATGTTAATAATGCATTAGTAATTGTTAAATTATGATTAATAAATGCTGTGTTGTTCATGATTAGTTCATGTTAGTAAATGCATTAATTAATGACCCTTATTGTAAAGTGTTACCAGTTTATTTTAAACAAATGTTGAGTCAATTGCGGGCAAACCCAATGTTGGGTTAATGTTTTTCAATTAAAATTAAATGACACTTTTTAGCCTAATGGTTAAGGTTGTCCATATTTGACATATTTAAATAACCCAGCATTGTTTTTTAGTGTACACTCTCAAAAAATAAAGGTGCAAAATCTGTCACTGGAGTGGTACTTTTTAAAAAAGCTACGTTTTTGTTCCTAACAGGTCCTTAAAGGTACAATTTGGTTCGATGGTTTAATATCCAAAAAGTTCAAATGTGTACCTTAAATGTATAAATTTAGCCTTAAAGGTATATAAGTGTACCCTAAAGGTACTAACATCTACCTGTATGGTACAAAAGTGTATCTTTTGAAAAGGTACCAGCCCAGTGACAATTTTTTTATTTTATTTTCAGTTGGGTTTGTCCATATTTTTCCCAAATTTGGGTTGAAGAAAACAAGCATTTTAGAGTGTATTTAAATGTAACTGTATATTTTAATATATTTTTACATTTGAGAGCACATATATGGAAAACAGCACGGTGGTGCAGTGGGTAGCACAATCACCTCACAGCAAGAAGGTTGCTGGTTCGAGCTGGGTCAGTTGGCATTTCTGTGTATATTTTGCATGTTCTCCATTGTGTTTATGTGGGGGTGCACCGGGTGCTCTGGGTTCCCCTACAGTCTGAAGACTTGCTGTATATGTCAATTGGATAAGCTAAACTGTCTGTAGTGTATGGGTGTTTCTCAGTGTTGGGTTGCAGCTGGAAGGGCATCCGCTGCGTAAAACATATGTTGGATAAGTTGGAGGTTCATTCCACTGTGGCGACCCCTGATTAATAAAGGGACTAAGCCAAAAAGAAAATGAATGAATGAATGATTATATGAAAAACAAATGTCCGATTTCAAGCTTTAAGGCTTTTTCGAGCTGTCAGATTAAAAGGCAGCCATTTAAAGTCCATTTTCTAACCAATTACTTGTGGATTACTTGAGTAAATCTTGAATATGTGTTTATGTCCCTGGTCCTTTTAGAGTGGAACATTAACCGATACAGTTTTACCAAGTTAACCGAACCATGCGGTGAAAAACAGCAATAGAAACCTGAGAGTGAGTAATATTCCAAACATCTCATTGTTTACCCATCATGCATTTGTATTTATCTCAACCAGCCTGTCATTGTAAATCAACCCTCACCGTCTCGCATGGACTCAAAAAGCTGCTTGCTGAAACCAAAATAGTTTTGCCACAGCTGGATAACACTATTAACTTTAAAAGAACAAAAAGGCTGATGACAATAACGCTTGGAGTCCTGGTTGAGCATCCAGTTCGATAAGATCATGGTGGAATGAGTGTGACTAATAATCACTTAAAAGGGTAAGAAAAGAAGGGTGCTTAGGCCTCGAGTGATTCCCAAGGTTTGTCATGTTTACTCTGGGGATCGGAGAACAGATATAGCCATCTGTAAGCCATCTTATCATGGCTGGGTGACAGATTGCCAGGCTGAGATATCTCAGAGAGCAGTTAAAAGTGCACCGTACAATGGGGCGTCTTCATTAAACAAGCCACAAACAACTGTCTGGTGGCACGCACTAATTTCACTAAACCAGTAAGTGACGGCAGATTCTAGACTCTCTCTTAAAGAGTAGGTCATTTGACATTTTAAAATGTCCTGATATTTAGTTAGAGTTACTTACAACAGGTTTAAATGTTGAGTTCAGAAAAAACATTCATTCATTTTCATTTGGCCTAGTCCCTTTATTCATCAGAGGTTGCCACAGCCGAATGAACCGCCAACTTATCCAGCATATGTTTTACACAGCAGATGCCCTTTCAGCTGCAACCCAGTACTGGAAAACACACTCATTCACACACATACACTACAGCCAATTTAGTTTTTTTAATTCCCCTATAGCGCACCTTGGGGGAAACCGGAGCACACGGAGGAAACTCACGCAAACACGGACAGAACATGCAAACTCCACACAGAAATGCCAAATGGCCCAGCTGGGACTCGAACCAGCTACCTTCTTGCATTTAGGCAACAGTGCTAACCACTGAGGTAACATGTCGCCCTTCAAGAAAACATTGTACTTTATATTAAAATAATATTTTTTTTATATCAGAACCAATTTGCAATGATTTCAACATGGTTTGTTTGAATCAATGTAGGCATGAAAGTCTTTAAACACCTCTCATTTCCATAATCCAACTCTGCTCTGATTGGTCAGCTGGCCAAATCAGTTTTGATTGGTCTTTCTGTGTATATTTCAGCTGCCATTTACACTAATGTGCTTTGTTTTAAAATGGACTAGTTTTATTACGGTTATGACTGGTTTCCACACTAATTCGGCATCTTCAGCTGACAAAAACTGAGCATTTTGAAAATGCTAAAGGCCCTGTTATAGTTTGGAAACACTAATGTTCCTTTTTTAGTGTAGATGAAAGGAAACTCAAGCTTTTGAAAGCTGATGTGTGGCTATCCACAGTCTTCTCGGTTATTGTGTATGCCCAACTCACCAAGCCTGTGTGATATGACCAGTAGACTTCAAGTATGGATATTGGCAAAATATGTGCGTAGGCACGTATCAGGTTTTTAAAGCTGTATAGCGAGAAGAGAGTTTTTATTTTAAAATGCAATAAAAAGGGCAGTCTGAATGACAAGCATTTTCATTTTACTCTATAATGCTGTTTTATAACAAAAATGCACTAGTGTAAACAGCACCATAGGCTGTTCAATATTCACAGGTAATGCAAATGTGTTACTTCTGTCATGTTGATACACATTAGTAGCAGATAAAAGGTTTAAAAATATTATTACTTATTAGGCCAATTCAAAGCTAACTCTTTCTTTTGTGAGACAATGACTACGTTTATGTAGACATCTATAATCAAAAAATTTGCCTTAAGTTTAATAAGACAATTATATGAATAAGGTATTTACATGAGTTGCTTTAATGATTCCGTTTTATATGCTATAGCACATAGATCAATTAACATCATTGCGTCACCAGGTTATCCACATTTCCTCCAGAGTTTTAAGTAGGAAATGCAAGCTTTTGAAAGCTGAGGTGTGGCTATCCACAGTCAATTTCTGATTGGTCTTCTTGATTATTGTGTATCTCCGATTCGCCAAGCCTGTGTGATATGATTGGTAGACTGCAAGTGTGGAAATTGGCAAAATATGTGCATAGTCACGTATCATGGTTTTTAAGCTGTATAGCGAGAAGAGTTTTTATTTTAAAATGCATAAAAACGCCAGTCTGAACGACAAGCATTTTCATTGCATAATGCTGTTTTATAACAAAAACACACATGTGTAAACAGGACCTCAGGGTGTTCGTATTTCGCAGGTATGCAAATGTGTTACTTTGATCATGTTGATGTGCATCATTCGCAGATAAAAGATTTGAACATATAATTACTTATTAGGCCAATTGAAAGCTGACTCTTCCTTTTGAGAGACAATGACTGCGTTTACGCAGACATCTGTAATTAAATAATTTGCCTTAAGTTTAATAAGACAATAATATGATTAAGGTGTTTACATAATTTGCTTTTTGAATGTTTCTTTCATGATCCTGTTTTACATATTATAGCAAGTAATTTGATTAATGTCATTGCGTCACCACGCTATCCACATTTTCTCCGGTGTTTCAAGTAATTTCGGGAGTTTCATTTTTTTCGACTTTAACTGCAGACACTTTCACTTTCATTCATGCCCCCGTGTCAAACTGAGGTATTGGATGCGAGTAGGACTGGTGTATGAATGGAATTTGATGTTGCACGGCGAAAAAAAAACAAAAAAAAAAACTCCACATTTTACAATGTGTGTATCTGTGGTCCTGACTTGGTAGGTGCAGAGTATACTGTCAAACAGCCGTGTGTGTATGAACTATCCTGTCGCAAAACGTGGCAACACTCTTACATGACGGTAATAGTTTGATTGCGGTATTTACATGTCTGTACTGCACTTTAATAATGCGACTATAATTAAGATAATTAAGACTATGTCTTAATTCGAGTTCTGTTTAGTTCGATTATGACTTTACTGGGATTAATATAATATCAAAAATGGCTGTTTACATGGTAGACTCTTAATCAGAGTATTGTCTTAATCATATTAAAATCACATTATTGGTGTCCATGTAAACAGACAGTACTCACTGTCTATTTTTAACAACTTTGTGGACTGTTTACATTGAAGGGCAACTACATTACTATTATTTTTTGAAAACACATATGACATGCTCAGATTTAGCCTAAGTTCTAAAGTATTCCCCACTTTCACACATTTTCATTTCAAATATCTGTCATTTGAAAAATGTTACCACTTGAACATTTTCATGCGATGTACCTACCGATCCGAAGAGCGTTCCCTTTTTGGACATAGCTAAGTACAGGCCGGTGCTGACAGATTTGATGGCGACAACTCCCACACTGACAGATCGGATTTCCATCAGACCTGAGGAGGGGGGGAAGAACAGAAGTCTGGTTTAGAAAGGGCGAGTTTCTCCATCAAAAGCCACTCTATCATTGCTGATTAGAAAACCAGGCATCCATATGCTCAAGGGATGTTTTTTTCTCCCTCTCTCTCTCTCTTAGGACAGGAAAGAACAGGACATTTTACAATAGGCCAGGTTGAATGATGCTCTTTGTGAATCTACCAAGAACAACCTAGATTTCCAGACATGTTCTTCTTTTGGTACTCATTTCGTGTGATGAATGAAAGTGTAGAAAATGGCTACATGCGAGATTGAAGATATAGCCAGTGTTGGGGGTAAAGTTTTAATGTTATTAATACCTGTTGCAAAGTAAACCATGTATTGACAAATGCAATTGATTCCAGTGTATATGGCAGCAGACAAAATAACAGTTTTGAATAGTGTCCAAACAGTAAATTACACATTGGCTTCATTAATCTGAACCAAATTAATATATTGAAGTCAATTACATAATTTTTTTTGTGATTCAGTTTTTATTTCCAAAATTAATATATACAATTTTACTATCATAAAGAAAAGTACTTTTTATATATCCCCCATCACCCCACACTGTTATCTGAACATCAGGAATCACAAGATAACTATAGTTTAGACAAAGAAATTAAATTATTTACATTAAATTTGACATTCGTAGTGTCAGATGAGGGTTAAGTGTCCAAGATTTCCAACATAGGCTCATTCTGAAAATGTACCCCTATATACATTTCTAAAGATCGCAAATTATGTAGCCAGAGGAACATATGGCTGCATTTCATCTTTTCAGCATGCTTATCCTCAGTCAATTTCTGGACTATTTTGTATCTCTGATTCATCAAGCATCTCTGATATGACAATTACATAACCAGTAGACTACAAGTATAGATGTTGGCAAAATATGTGCATCCCCAGTGACCTGGAATAGTCCCGTATCATGGTTTTTAAAGCTGTAAAGAGAGTTTTTAATTTTAAAACGCAATAAAAACACCAGTCTGGATTAAGAGCATTTTCATTGTATGACGCTGTTTTATATATAACGAAAATGTACTACCGTAAACAGCACCTCAGGGTGTTTGTATTTTGCAGACATGTAAATGTGTTACATCGATCATGTAGCCAGTGGAACGTAATGCTGCATTTTGTCTTTTCTTCAGTCAGTTAACATCGGCATCTGGTGGATTTACACGAGAATACCAGGCGCGAATGACACTCATGAGCGAAATTTGAGATCTGAAAAGTACACACAGTGGCCTCTGGTGGATTTGTGAAAACAAAAACTGCAATAAAACGTACCCTCTGGGATGTATTTGGTGCTCTCCAGAAAGGTATGTAGGGGTACGTAATCAGAATGAGCCTGGGTTGAAGATTTCTTTGATGTTGCATATATAGATTTTCCACACCGTCAAAATGTCCAGTTTAGCATGGTTAATCCGTGCTGATGACAATTCTAGGTACAGTATTTCCAATAGTGAATGCAACTAGTGCTTAATGGAGAGATCATGAGAGAGTTTCCACCTCTGTACCAACAAATTCATTCATTTATCATTTATTCATTTTCTTTTCGGCTTAGTCCCTTTATTAATCTGGGGTTGCCACAGCGGAATGAACCGCCAACTTATCTAGCATATGTTTTACACAGCGGATGCCCTTCCAGCTGCAACCCATCACTGAAGAGCAAATCCATCGATGTGCAGCTCCACAAGTCCCAAACTAATCAAGCCAGTGGCAACAGTGGCAAGGAACAAAACTTCACCAATTGACGAAAGTAAAGGAATAAACCTCAAGAGAAACCAGGCTCAGTTGGGCACGATAGTTTAGTTAGAGTAGGTCTCCACTCCTCCATGACATCCAATTACATCTAATTTATTAGTCAAACATATTTACATTTTCGGTGACATTGACAAGTTTGTGTTCAAGTTTGTAAGATGATCACGAAAGATATTATTATCTTATTTTTTTACTGCTTTACTTCCATCTATGACACAAATTATGCATCTTTCAGCAAATTCTGTTGCAAATTGTCTACTGTAAAAAGTAGACAAATGTTTGTAATTGCTGAAAATGGCACATTATTTTTTATTTGCTACTCTTGATTGCATTGGTCCTTCATTCTAGGTTCAGCATTTTTTGTGGGGGGTTTTTTCCCCCAAAATGGATGCTAGCCTTTTGTCATGACAGTAGACTAGATTGTTTTGGAGATGACCTGAGATTGTCCTGGAAATCTGTGAATAAGTCTCGAGTTCTTTCTAAAAGCATTCCTCTCCATTACATCACACTCTTCTTAATGTGCGATGTTATCAGTCGAGAACATCCATGACTTTTCAGGGCTCATAAAAAACAGCTTAAAAGGGAAAAAATAGAGACAAAATGCTGCAAACCATTTGGTGTCGGCTGGGTGCCTCTCTATAATACTGCAAAGGGGAAACGCTGCAGACAAATCAGCTGTTGGCTTTGGACAAGGACTGTAAACACTGTAACACATCGAGGTGCTGAATGAGATGTTGACCTAGTGCCAGTTGGGAAATGAACACAAAAAAAACCCCACAGGAAGGCCATTCTGCAGAACACGTGTGTTGCAGGTGGCAGACCGAAGAACTTGGGATCGGGATTCTGGTTAAAGCTTCTCAGCTGTGACTGAATAAACCCTCGCCGTCAGGTTTGAGCAGGTGTAGCCATTTCTCAGCAGCCGTTTCTTCCAGTTTAAACTCGTAGACTAATTATCGTATGCAACTTCGTGACACTTCCTGGTATAAATTACTTGTTGAATTACACATGCTCTATTATGATGAAAAGCAATGTGTTCTATTGGGAAAAATCTGGACAATGGTAGAATGTAGTGATAGAATAATGATGTTGGGTGTACGCAGTTTCCGATCGGGTTTTGAATTGTAAAAACACTTACAGTGCATCCAGAATGTATTCATAAAATGTACCTGAGCTCAATTTAGAGCTTCACGGCAAATACTGTACTTACGTACATGTGATTTTCAGGTTTTTTTTTTTTTTTTATAAATTTGCAAAAATTTCAAAAAATCTTTTTTCACATTGTCATTATGGGGTATTGTGTGTAGAATTTTGAGGAAATAAATGAATTCAATCCATTTTGAAATAAGGCTGTAACATAAAAGAAATGTGGAAAAAGCGCTATGAATACTTTCCGGATGTACGTTATATGTTGTTATATAGTCATTATTATATTTATGTCAACACATTTTTCTTGCAATTACTATTTTAAGTGCTGTTGCAGTAATGGCTAATTCATATGTAATTTGGGTCCTACTTTATATTAAATGGCTTTAACTAATTTGTACGTACACGGAAATGCATCATTTGTTGCAATTATGGTGCAAATACGTGTTTTTACATTGTACTTATGCTTGATAAAATACCTGAATGTAATTACATCTGTAATTAATTTCTGTAATTACATCTGTAATTAATTTCTGTAATTACATCTGTAATTAATTTCTGTAATTACATCTGTAATAAATTTCTGTAATTACATCTGTAATTAATTTCTGTAATTACATCTGTAATTAATTTCTGTAATTACATCTTTAATTACACTGTTGACCACCCTTTACATGTTAACCCAGTGGTTTCCAAAGTGGGGGTCGGGATACCCTGGGGGGTTGCAAGACAATAAGGGGGCGTTGCATAGTGATTTCCAAAAATATCATATATGTTATTAAACTATTAGAATTACCATATTGTATCCATAACCTACAGAAGATAAAAATAGTAGGTAATAGTTACATAAAATAAGAACATGCAAATAAAAAGCCATCAGCTTTTCAAAAAAAAATTTAATAAATTTTTGTGGCCTTTGGGGTTATTACGCTAGATTAACGACACAGCAAAAGCGTTAGTTGCAGCAGATTGATTTTACCACACAATGTTAAATTTTGACACCTTTATGGCACATTATGGTACATAAAAAAAGGCCAGGACTGAACATGGAGGATGATTTCGAAGTGGCGGTCTACAAAATAAAACCAAAAATACTCTTGTGCTGTAAACATTGTGCTCACCATTCTCCTTAAGAGATTAATATTAAATTAAACAAATGAATATGAAAATGACTATAAAAAATTATATGGTTTTAGACTGTTGCACATTCTTTTGTGATGTCAACAAGCTTGTTTATATTAGTTCCTATTGATGTGCATTGATGTGTGCAATGTTTGCATGTTTAGAACCATCTAGGAGGATAGTAGGGTCGCGAGTCACTGGATTGTTATTTTGGAGGTCGCAAGCTGAAAAATTTGGGAAGCCCTGTCTTAACCCACTATTAAACCTACCCAACAACTTTGTCTCGGTCTGCAAACTAGACTACGTCTCTTACATCCAACACATGTGTGAAGTGACATGAAAACAGTGCGAGCTCACGTGTGTATCCTTTGTTATTAGCTACATAATGAAGAAGAAGCCTTTAGTGCGGTAGAAAATGTACTTATTTTGCTCACCTGGCTTTAAAGGAAATTAACAATTTCTCCTCAACTTTTTTCTTTTTGACCTGGTTGTGGTGTTGCTCAGACACATCAAACAGACACGGGTGCTCCTGCCAAATTTACACTAGATTTTCCTACATTTCTTGGGTCCAAATAAACTGAAAATGAACACTTTTAACTTCTCCATCAAACTCCCGCTCGCCTGTAGATACCCATACTAGTGGACGCTGCTCTTTCATTGGCTGTCACTCTCATTTCACACGGCATGACTTGAATCATTGACAGCTCCAGATATTTAGCATGCCAAATATCTCACAGGTGTCTGGGACTCATCTGCGATTTTCTTAGATTGCGTCTCTGATATTTTACACTGTGTGATTGTTACTCGCGTGCACGAGTACCGATTTGCCTGTGATTTCAGGCATTTGTCTGCATTTTCTTAAAACCTGTCGGCGAGTCAAAATCGGGACTAAAATCATGCAGTCTGAAATCGGCATAACTCTACCCATCTCCCACCTCAAGAGCACTAGAAATGATCTGCAATACATTATGAACACAGTAAGTACATTGTATTTATATTTGGAAATTAGTACATAAAAGTTAAATACACTTAATATAAAGTGGGACCGTAATTTGTACTGTACAATATTATACTTTCGTCTCATCTACTTATGCCTAAGTGACTGTTATGTTTAGTAGGCCTTTATCATTACTTTATAATTAAGTTATTAAATCTTTCTAAAATTAATACCAGAATACCATATATGAATACCATATACCTACCACTGAGCCACTATGCCGCTATATAACACATAAATCATTCATTCATTCATTTTCTTTTCAGCTTAGTCCCTTTATTAATCTGGGGTTGGCACAGCGGAATGAACCACCTACACATAAATAGGGCTGTGTATTGGCAAGGGCCTCACGATACGATACATATCGCGATACATGGGTCACGATACAATATGTCTTGATATATCGCGATACAATAAATATTGTGAGATATTGCAATAGTTTGTATTAGCATGTGTGTCACATTATATTGACAACTTGATAAAGTTGGCAGACAAATTAAAATTCCAATTCCAATTTATTTTCCATCCATTCCAATTCACTAAAACTGCACAGTGTGATTGAACAGAGAGCTATGTATATTGCAAAGCTTACAAAGGGCATTTATTTTTTGTCTAATTCAGTACTCCCTGGTGTAGCATTTAGGGTTGGGTTATGTTGACCAATTTGGCGTCGTACGATGTCTAATGTGAAACATGGCGATAGACCATGGCATCGTCGTCATAGGGGGAGGTGAATTAATTATTTATGAGTAATTAATAAATTCATAACTAATTAATTATTTGTAGCCTACCGTTTTAACTACCTGACCCGCATGGCCATTGTTTTACTCATAACCAAATCATAAATAAATAAATAAAAGATAAGTTACACACAAATTACCACCTGTCAATCACTTTTTTCCACGGGACTCTGGCATGACTAGGCAGAGTGAACTGTACCGTTATGTCATCCGCACACTTGCTTGGTAAAAAAGGTGCAAACAACAGGAACCAACCAACAGTATCTGAGGTTTTCACTAAAATTACTTGAAAGTGAAAGACTGAAGCAATGTACTGATGCTGTGACACGTTACCTGAGAGAATCAAAAGACTGAAGAGTCGTTAGATAGAGACAAGATTAATTAAATATCACGTTTAACAACTAACTTATAGTGAGACATGATCCAGCGGTACATCCTTGATAAACTGTCCGTACCAATGCAATGACTGTATAAAATATAGAGTCCGTACACTGTTCTCTGAAGCTCAGACGAGTGCATGACAGAGTGTGTGTGTGTGTGTGTGGTCACGTGATGTGCGTTTTCAGCAGACGAAGGGCTGTTCAGAAATACTTGGTGAAACGCCAGTTTGGATGTGGATCATTTTCGTTTTAAAATACCATTTTAAAACTAAGCTGTATCAGTGTAAACGGGGCCTGAGTGTGTGTTTTTCACGAGCTCATTTGCAACAGGGGCGAGGCGGAGGACCGGTGATGCTGCCTCATCTATCGACCCAACCCTAATAGCGTTAAAACCAAAGTGCAGCCACACGTCAGCTCTAAAAGCTGGAGGCACCTTTATATTTTATGCCATGCTCACTCTTGCTTACTTCTGATCCCGTACTACTTGGCGTTTTGTTGATCGCGAGTTAGGGACATCTACAGGAGCGGAGGAGGAGGTCATTTGGCACAACTTGAATCGATACTTGAGGTTGGACTATCGATACACTATAGTAAAAGAAATTATTGCGATAGTTAGATGTATCAATAAATTTGCACAGCCCTACACATAAATCAACAAATCTAAATTTTCATTTATTGCATTTGGTAAATGTTTTTATCCTGTACTTTTTTTGGGAAAAAAACATCTGCCAAATGCATGAATGTAAATAAAACTGATATAGTGCAACATCGATTATATAATAACAGTAGTGGAATAATTGGCAAGCATGTGCATAACTTGTTAGGAGCAGACAGTCAACAGGAAGTGACATCAAAAATGTTGAAATGGAGAGAGAGTTAGAGAGAGAGAGAGGAAGATACACGGCAAATAATACTGTTCTAAATAAACTTGTATGGAAAATGTAATCCATCATGGTGCTGATAGATGCCCTTGTCATACAGCTGCAGCCTCATTATATGTCTGTGCTTTGAAGGCCAATATGTTATTTCCTTGCTGTGTTTACAAACACTGTAGCTTTGGTGACGGACGCGTGCAAACAGCTCATAAGACATCCAGCCCGTTTCCCAGATGATTGGGGCTCACATTGGGTTTATGAGCAACGCTCCAGTCAAATAAAAGTGCCAGTGTCTGAAGTACTGTTACTTCTAATTTTCATTATTAGCTGCTTGAAGGTGTCAGTCAAGTCCAATTCAGGAAGACCTCCTAAATAAAGTACTGGCATATTTAAAGGTGCTGTATGTAAGTTTTTGACTCTTCTAAAGCATAAAAATACCATAATATGTTTGCCGATATTTAAGAAACATGCTAAGTGAACATTCTTGTTTATCTTAAAAACAATGCTGAAGTCAGATATTCTGCTTAAAAAAAATGTGCTTTTCATGCCAGAACACTGTCTTTGTTTTGGTTCTTTTAACCCACCCAATGCTAGTTTAGCCAATTATATTTCAGCCTTGGTGGAAAACCGCGTATTTCATTCATTCACTCATTCAGAAAGGCTCTGAAAGCATGCGTTCAAGACCAAAATGTGACCGATGGACAGAAGCAGTCTCCGAAATGAGACGCAAATTCAGTGTTCCACATGCGGTTGTTAATTAGCAACTAATGTCAATATTACAAGCGTAAACATTAGGTGAGCAGGTTACATTGTAACACTGTGTCCTAACAAAACACTTCGTAAGGAGATTTGAAGTGATAAGCAATTTGGCTTACGAAACAATTTAAATAAAGCCATTCAGAAGCACATAATATGCACTCACTCACAAATGGTAAGTTTATAATTGAATTAACACCTATTAAACCTCTTTAACATTATTAAATGTACATGCTGAATCACTATGTGTTGGTTTTGAGTAACGTTAACAGTTCTAAAGTTCAATTTCAAACGGTTTATTTTATTTTCAAGATCTAAGGTGAACTTTCGGCTGCTGCTTTCAGTATTATGGCAATAAATGTCATTTAAACTCACAATGTTAGCATTTAAAACTAAATAAAGCAAATGATGTGTACCTAAGGTGATCAAAGTTTATCCTGTTGTTCAGCTACAAGAAATAGATACTGTCTCTAAAGTATTAATTTGAGGTGTTAATTAAAATAAAAACTCATTTTAATAATGTGGAGAATATTCCTTCTATCGTGTGCTGTTGCTTTTACTTAGAACAAGACTTAAATCAGCCTTTAGCCTCAATCGTCAGACTCGCTCCTGTTGGTCAATCTGGCAACCCGCGCTGCGTTTGTTTTGATCCAGGAATGTAATACCTAGTTCAACCATTGGGTGTCAAACTTACATACTGCACCTTTAATGAACTAAAGCTGTTTCTTTGTTGAGAAGAAAGGGTAAAGAATTCCCCATTTGCAATCAAATTTTCATATAAATGTTGCTTTGTCAATCTGAACTAGCCATACCTGTGAAAATACAAAGGACTGGATTTGTCTATGTGAATTTATTCAACTTTCGTTTACGCATGACCAAATGCCTACAAACGCAAGTAGGACCATTATTAAGCATTTTTCTCTTTCAAAATGTCCTCCGTTGTGTCCTAAGTTAATGTCCTCAAGAATTAAATGTCATGAAAAAAATCTAGCCTAGCATAACCCTGAAGAAACCCTGCACAAACTCTGAAGAAAGAATTTAAGAAATAAATGAGATTGTTCTCTTTGAAGAGGCATCTGGTTGGCACACTTGTTTTCTGTAAAACACGCAAGAAAAAAAAAACTGTAGGTGAGAATAATTTCAGCGAAATGATATGTCGAGATCGTATTCATCTCATCATCGGCAAACTCTCTTGACCTTTGACATGTTTTGGCCGAAGCGGACAGCATAAGCTGCTTGAACTATTACAAGCACAATCCCCATTTCTACAGACTTACTCAAGTGTAGACGACCCATTCTTCCCATCCCGCATGTAACTTCTGAAAGCCCTTTGCGCAGTCTTTTTACTCTTTCACTTTTGCCTTAATCTCCCATCCTTTACTTTCTGGAAGTGAGCCCATCTTCAGATCATTCAGCCCTTTTTTGACGTTGAAAGCAAATCATTTAAAAAAAAGGCAGGAAGGAGCTCTCAAAGTGATTCCTTTGTCAGAATTATCGTCGGGTGAGAGGAGCAGAAGGAGGAGTGGTGGAGGCACTGGATGCTGGTAATAAGAAGAGCCAGGGCGGAGGTCAGGAGGTTTCTAAAATTATGTTTCCTTCAACTGGCCCTTTGCTCCCAATAGGCCTTTGTTACCTACCTGAGATTTGGAAGCTGACAAGGTCTCATTAATGACCCAGCTTTTGTCACACAGAGCAAAGTTCCACCCACATCAATTAAAAGAGAAGGAGGGGGTCGGCAGGGTGAAAGATGGAGCTAAGTTTCTTCGCCGAACCCCCCTCCCTTACATGCTTTTTAAAGAGGGTCTTTAATTTCCCAGGTTGCCCCCTCCAGAAGCCCTCTCTGGCCTGTCGCTCCTGCGGGTGAAAGCCTGGGAATCTCTTGTGTCCAACTGGGTGCTTGTAGTTGATTGACATACCTTTTCAAATTTTTCACAGTTTGCTTTCTTCCTTTGGAGGGTCCTGATGTTGTTTTTTCTCCTTTTCTTCCCTAACCCTTTTCAGATCACAACCTTTTCATGCTGGGTCCTTATTGCTGGGCCTAATGGCCGTGACCAGCACCTTTGATCAGATCAGCCTCCTACTAGGTGCTCTTGAGCCGAATGAACTCTGGGCCTATGTGTGTGGGATGAGCATTCAGGCCGTCAGCCCACCCCAGTCACCACTGCTTTAAACAGCTTGAGTTTCAAGTGTGCGGGAAACCGGTCTGCTCAACATTTGTACCATGTTACACTCCAAATCAAATTTTCACCTAACCCCGGTGCCCTGGGGAAAGTGGTTATCATTTGATACTATCACTAGTCCCAGAAGGAATGTGCTCTTGTACTTTTGTACCAATTTTGTCCAAAAATTTCAGTTTAGATTTCAAGCCTGGCAGCAAATAATAAAAACAAAAACTGAAGAGAGGTGGCAGATGTATAAAAGTAGGGATACACTGGTATGGAAATTTTAACCAATAAAAGAAACCAATAACTTTTTATATTTGGAAGAAGATTGCTAATATTAAGGCCTTCTGATTATATATTAAAACTGCAGAAAACAAGGAAATGCAAGGAAACATCTACATCTTTCAGAGATGTGATTCTTCCCTATAAATTCCATATAAATGATTTTTCCATATTTTCTGAGCTCAATGGGCGGCCCCTGTAATTTGCGTAAATTCAAAGTTGTTTTTTTTTTGAGAGCCGGGGGTCCATCGTGAGGTTCATTGTCACACCATCATCAAAGCAGACGACCTGATGGTTTGCCCCTTCAGTCTTCATCATTGTGTTTAAGAAGGAGCAGTAACTGCAGACCTACCTAATTGTAGACCTACCTAGGATATTGTGTATATAACATAATGATATTGTGTAGTCCTATAATGTGCGCGTATGAGAAAGCCGCTGACAATATGCAAGCTTATTAAATCCTTTTAAATGCATGCGGCTGTGCACACTTTATCCACTGTCACAATTGCATGTCACAACGCATGTCACGTGCACTCTATGTACATTATAAATAAAGGCAGGATGCACATTTGTTATTATCCTCTGCAAACATCTGTTCTTATGTCATTTATTTAGTGCTAGAGCCGGGCACCTCAAATTTAATACCTGAAAGTTTCGTAAGTTTAGATGATATTACAAATGTATAAAATTATATTTTAGAAATAATTAAACTATCAACTATTTCCTACGCTGAAGGAAAGTGAAAGTGATAAACTCTTATTAGCGATGATATTTTTTTCAGGGTGAAATGTTAAAGTATGTTAGGCTACTCAATTCAACTGGACTTAATATGATAAGGTCTTTAAATGATTTTATTTATCATGTGAAATAAACAGTTAACTAAATTACAGGAAAATTTAGTTTCAAATTTCAAATACATATATTATTATATATTGATCTTGTGAACAGGAAATATTTATCATCATTGCTGTTGAAAACAGCTGTTTAATACTTTTATTTCAGATTCAAGGTAATTAATATCATTATAGCATTATGAATGTTTCTTTTACTTTTGATTAACATACAGTAATGCATCCTTGCTAATTAGTAATAATAAACATCTTGCTTATGTATTCTGGTTTTAAAATTATGGATGCTAGATATGCACCGGACTTTCCTTGAATGTTAACTAGATTTAGTTAATTTCATAATGGTTTTAATTTGCAAATTAATGTTTATGGTATAAACAACCATTTATATAAATAAATATATAAATAGTATAAACCTACTCATCCTGGCATGACCGAGACTCAGTCCCAAACTGACCATAGGTGTGGTAAAATTCAAACTTTTGTAAATGTACACACACCTATAAGGTTCACATATCGCGAAGTACCTCAAAAGAGAAACATTTTAATTACAAATATAGTATGTACTTTTGAGGTACCAATGAGATATCAACCCAATGGCAGCTTTTATATTTCTAAAAATTTATTTTGAAGAACTACATATATACATATGTATACCTACACACTGCATAGATAATATAAATAAGGTTGGATTGTCAAAATGACCCTGTAACCTCAGTGGTACTGTCCTGGTATTAAGTTGTATGCAGCATTTTGTGTGGTTTTCCACCCTGGCTTCATATTACTGTATATTATTCAGATTGCGTAAGTCTGTCCAGGCATTTCAGTCTATAGTAATGATTCTTGTGTCTTATTTAGATCCCATGACACCATACATAGCCATAAATGTAACTTATGGTTGTTATTGGTGTAATAAATGTGTACAGCTAAGCTGTTTATTATACCAGTTTCCAATGCTCCCTCTAAGCTGAACGTGTGGAAAAAAATAGACATTTCATGACATTTTGGCACTAAATGAACAGACACCAGTTTAACTGTAGACCATTTGCGGTGTCAGATGATTTTCAGTATAAGTGCTAAAACTTATACGCTCATAAAATGTATACTTTAAGCATTTTTGTCACACTGATATTAGTTACAGACTAAAATGTAAATGCCTGTAAAGTATGTGTTCAAAATATAATAAAATATTGCTTTTTGGAAACTGAAGAAATGCAAGAAGCACATGTAATAAAGTCAAATAAACACAGCTTTTTTTGGTCGTTTAAAAGCAAGACAATGGTTTATGCAGATGTTCTTGCTCACATTTGGTCTTTCCGGACTGGGAAAATGGTCAAAGGAAAGGGATGAAAGAATCGAGAGTGCTAAGAAAGGACGTGGCTGAGGCGATTCTTTGCCTGGCCTGATTTCTCTCTTCGTTCCCACATTCTTGCCATCTCCAGGGGGTGGGGTGGTGTGTGTTAAACTACGTTGGCTTTGATAACATCAGTCTTTCTCATCCTATTAGTCTGCTATCCATTGCACCAGAGGCCTGCGTGTGAGGTAAACATGTGCGTTTTCCCATTTAAATTGGTCGTTAAATAGATTTTTCAGCAATAATAAGCCTGAATAAGATGTGCTGTGTCCTTGTTGCGTTTGCTAAACAAAGGCAAAGAACAACCGTCAAACACCTTTTTAATTGTTAGAAAGAATTGTTTGATAATTAACTTATGATTAATTACTGATAGATGTAACCGAAATTAAAAGGAAAATGTAAATAAATCTATCACATGTTTTAAATTGCATGATGGGACCCTGATCGCTGCTAAAAATTAAAATTTTTAAAAGTTTAACAATCTTGACTTCTATGACATTTTTAGTCATTCGAAAGAATATTGTCTGGGTTGTCCTGTAAATTGTGGCACAAAGAGCTAGTAAAGAGCTGCCACTACGCTCTTTCTTATACATACATCCTGCGGCAAAATTATATTTATTATAATTTTAGTGATGTGCTTGAGGTAGGTCAATTTATTTTAATGCTTTTGATGGAATAGCATACAACTTTAGAGCCCTTTAGACCATGCGCCGGACAGTTTCTTCGTGTTTCGCTGGAATTGTCTGTAAATAAATAATTATATAGACCTATTTAATTATTAATTTATTATTTATGTACAACAATTAAGACATAGAATGAAAAAGTACAATATAATCAACAAAGAAAATGTAAATGAAAACTGTAGATGAATACGCTTATTTACTAGCTGTCTTAGTCCGATCACTTTAAAATAACAAACATTGTACATCTCTCTATATACGGCTCAAACACTGTATTTTTTTACTTATTTATTTAATTTCTTTAGTTTTAATTTCCAAAATGAATCCTCGTTGCAATTAACAAGTTTACAATGTTAATAAGCAAGTTTTTAATGATTTATGAAGGAATTAAAATGCTTTGTTTTGTTGTTTCATCTTCATTTACGAGTAGCAGGATATTTACAGGTAATTTATATTTCTGTTCATTCGCATCCCGTCCCTTTGTGCCCCTTGGCGGAATTGTCGCAAACTGTTGTTACACCTAAAAACATTTTAATAATCCCTTTGTCCTGCGGTGGCATCACACACAGCGGTAGTGGTCCTTTTGAATTGTCACTTACTGTATCTTGGTTCAAACTACTAAAAATTACAATAAAAGTTGCATTAAAAGTGCAAAGTCAATTTTTTTACTCCAAAATTTTTTGAGGCAGAGATCAAGGTCCCATAATTCATTTAGAAAATGTAAATAACCAGAAAACTAAATTGCTATGGGTACTTATAATTTTAGCTGTGTCCATAGAATATATAACAATATGCCGTAAATGAACTCTATACAGTCTATATTTTGAGATCTGCAAAAATTGACTTTTAACAGAGTTTTGACTATAAGTAAATACATTTTTTATATTAAAAGCTATGTTTCTATTCACATAATATATTATAACTTTCTACATATATTGAATTGGCAATTTTAGATGAAAACAGTGCTTGTGATACCAATACATTTAAAAAATATCTAGAATATCTGTTAATTAATCCCTTTAAGATTGACATGTTCCTGACAACATGAACCAAAGCAAATAAGAGCTAGTGCTATAGTCCATATAAAAGGTGATGAAATCTGCAATGTGTTTTAAAAATACAATCAAATAAAAAGATTTTTGACCATGTCACACACACTGACGTTAAATAACCCTGCCAAGCATTTACTGTCCAGTCTCATAAATGTCCATTGACTGTAATGTGAAACATCTGTTTCAGGCTTGGTCTTTACTTCTCACCATGTGTTTCATAGGACTCCAGTATAATAAAGCACATGTCACATTCACTCATGCTGTACTGAAGAAAAAAGTATATTCTGTTCTATATACCAAAGGGTCATGGTTGAAAAAAAAAGACATTTATCTTTAATGCTGAAACTGATCTAAATCACTTTACCCCAATTGCTCCTTACAAAATGTTTCTACCATTGTTTTTACCAATACTAACATGTTCTGAAATAATTCACTTTGTTTATTTATACATGTTGGTTATAAAAAGGTACATTTACAGTAGTAGTACAGTAGTAAATTTGTCGAAAAAATTTAAAACTGTGATTATAGGAATGTACCAATATTACAAATTTTGATGAGTAACAAGAAGCCAATAGTTATTTCATGATCAATAATACCTCTCCAGAATTTATTTTCTATACAGTAGGGATGCACTGATATTTTAACTTTAACCATATGGAAGCCTATACAGTGCTTAGCATAATTGAGTACACCCCATTTTGAAAATAAATATTTTATCAATTTCTCTGTGAATTAAGGCAAAATATTTTGTTGCATTTAAACAGAACAGATTTATTAAACAGATATATTTAATAAAATAATATTTTAGTCACCAAACATATTTAGAAATTAAAAGATAATACAATTAAATCGAAGCAAAATATTTTTTAAATAAATTCCAAACTACAAAATTTCAGCTCAATCTTTCTTTCTTTTTTTTTTTGTTTCTCTTGATTTTTCCTCTTTTTAAATTTGTATTTAATATTTTTCTATAACATAAATTTGGGTGTACTAGTTTTTGGACCATTATCGTAAGTTATTTTGTTAGATAAGCTGCATATTCGGCTTCAGGGCTGACTAATTTAATGTATATGCACAAATAAATTATTGTATAGCTACCTATTCAAAATATGAATTTAAAACATAGATTTGTGAGGGATGTATATATATATATACTGAGCACTGTATGTATGGGCATATGAATAACTGATATATAGGTTGATGAAAGCAAATCTTGATATGAATCCAAAATATTTTTTTACAAAGTCATGTACTGTATAGTATAAGCTGCAGTTCTGAAGTCTTCTTTATTTTCCTTATTGGGCCAATATAATGGTAGCATTAAAATAAGCATTAGTTTGGTCACCAATATATATTATGGACCACTACTATGCTGAACTATTTCAGAATAAATAAAAAAAGTTAAAACTCTAATTGTAATACTGTAAATTCTAAATCATACAATGTTTCAGGAAAAAAAATAAAAAATCTTGTGAGTCAGCAGGTGAGTCAGCTTGACAAACCACCTGTAGGTAACTCCATACGATCCATACACCTAAGCACTCCATACTTCTCGGAAAAAAATGTGCAATTCTGATTGTGCTCCACACAGATGAGTGGGCTTGACAAACCACTTGTAGGACACACTCTCTCCATTCTGCATGATTGGATTCATTTCCTCCTTCGCCTTAGTCCCTTATTTATCAGGGGTTGCCACAGAGGAATGAACCGCCAACTATTCTAGCATATGATTTATGCAGCGGATGCTGTTCCAGATGCAACCCAGCACTGTGAAACACCCATACACTCTCACATTCACACACACACACACACACACACACACACACACACACACACACACACACACACACACACACACACACACACACACACTTATACACTATGGCTAATTTAGTTTGTCCTATTCACCTACACTGCATGTCTTTGGACTGTGGGAGAAACCAGAGCACCTGGAGGAAAC